>ML676916.1:1831-67211 GCA_007922155.1 Mesoclemmys tuberculata
GACATACCGATCCAATCGGCAGCGTTACGCCCAGCCCAGTGCCACAGCAGGGGTCACTGAATCTCGGCGCCAGGCAACAGGTCCCGTGTAACCAACCACCCTGCTCTACACCCGGCCACATACCGGTGCCGAAGGAGCGGTCCCCGTGTAATGAATAAGCAGCCGCCCAGCCCTAGAGACGGCCGCACCCCCTGCGCATTTGACAGCTCATGAAAAGCATCTCAAGGAAACTAGTACTTACATGAACCCCCTTTTCTCCTGCTCCCGATCCATGCCTTCACCCTCCCACTTCAGCACCCACACCTGAGACAACCCCAGAAGCCAGCTCTCAACTTTCTTTTCGAGACATGCTTAGGTGCCAGCTCAACTCTGCGGCCGGCACATACCTCCTGCCTCTGTACCTCAGCCACCTAGTCTAATGCCTTGCTGAGGGAGCCCCAGGCTATATCGCGCACAGGAGGACCTGTTTGGAAACCGACTGCTCAGTCAGCTGGAAGGGAAAATTCCACTGTTCCTCATTGGTTCGAACGCACGACTTTGATTGGCTCTAAAGAAGACCTGTTCATTGGTCAGCTTTTCTCACCAATCCGAGGCGTTCCTTTTGGATGCTGGGCTCCTGCCCTGACACGGGAACAAGCTCTGATCAACTGGGGGAGCTATGGGGCGAGTGCGTTGCGGCTTTTGTCCGCTAGAGGGCTCCAGCTCCAATTTTGCCAGTGAAAACCAGCGGGCGCTGCTGTTGCAGGAGGATTCAGCGGCCCGTGTGAAATGAGTTGCAGGTTCTCAGCCCCGCCGGGAGAGGAGCAACACGGCTGCACAGGGAGTTGCAACACACCCGAAAAGTGGCTGCATTAGCCATACATTTGCGCTGCCACGCTGCTGCTGCTCAGAAGGGCTGTGCCCCCACTCCAGGGGTGGCTGCATGTCAGGGGCCCGTGAGGGTTTCCTGTGCAGCGTTGCTGTGTGCCTGTTCCCCTGCTGCCCTTCCCCAGAGGCGGCTGCATTGCAGTGATGGGCAGATGATCCTGTGCAGGAGCGTGGTGCAGCTGTTAAACTGCTGCCCCCCTCCAAAGGGGGCTGCATCTTCGTGCTGGCTGAGCCACCAGGATGGCACACACTAGAACAGCTGCTGCCTCCTACCCTGTCCGTGTCCAGGGTAGCCCACTGATAATGCCAAGGACAGGGCGGGCTGTAAAAGGAGAGCAAATTCTCCCAGCACTGGTGAGTGACACTAAAGTCAGACTTGCCAACCAGCCACAAACAGGGCTTCTGATTCCCCCACACTGGTTATCAAGAAGCCACTGTGCAAATACACACAACCCCCTTTACTGCATTTCAGTCTTTGGCTCCGAAACTGCCACTAGGTCCAGTAAAGAGACCAGTCATTTAAAGTCTTTGCTCTTTACTCAGAAGATTCTCTCTGATCCCAAAGGACCAGCCAGAGCACCAGTTCACTATAAGTTTGGATCTTACCCAAAAGACCACGCTGCCAGCCAATCCTTTAGTAACTAAAACTAAAGGTTTATTATAAAAGGAAAACAGACAAGAAGAAAAATGTTAAAGGATTAAAGCAATCAGATACGTACAAATGATTTAAAAGTCCATATACATCAGGTTTTTGGAAGAATTGTGAGGTTGCAGGCTTGTATAGTTCCTCTGATGTACATCCAGTACCTGGACGGGTTGTCGAGGAACCCAAACTCAGGGGTCCTAACTTACACGTCCGTTGCCCAGCGGATGGTCCAAAGTAGCCAGACAACAGTTTAGCAAAGTCAAAGTTTATTATCCTTACGTAAAGAGGTAGCCCAATGGTCGGGGCGACCCTAAGCATACATTTCTTAAAGCTTATATAACCTTACACAAACAGGTCTTATACGTCACAGTTTCCATGGCAAAGACAAAGGCTAAGACAAAAAGTAAGGCAAAGGGCCCTTTATCTAAAAACACTTGGCCCAACACTTTTCACCCCCCTTTGTCTGAACTACAAGGTCTTCCTTCACATTCCGTACCTACTGGCGCCCAGCTCTCATAACTATCTTATTATGGCAATAGATTCTAAGTCTAAACATCTGCTAGCAAAGCACTTTCTATCTTAGACCTTGACTGCTATACTTATAGACTAGAAATCAGTAAGGAAAGAGAATCCATCTTTTCCCCCATCTAGGGCAGAGAGACTCCATTTTAATTTTCCTCCACAGGGTCTAAGTCCTTCAGTTCAGTTGCAAAGTATGTTGATCCAGAGGTAGGTAGGTGTTGTCTGCAGCTGGACAGGAACAAAGACAAAATGGTTTCTGTGGCTTAATCTTATATACCCTGTGTCTCTGGCCATGCGCCCTGTAGGCCCTTACAAGAACTAAAATGGAGTCCAGAGTCACAAGGGCCAATCCTGGTAACTCTTCAGGGATGCCTTTAGTTTCTTCATGGGCCTTTGCTTCTGTAAAGGCCTTGATGGGCCATGAAGCGGGCTCTTGTCCTGCCACCTCTCTGTCTGGGGTGTGTTTTATACAGCATAGTTTGAAATACAGATATAGCAAAGCTCTCCATAAGTTCCCTCACCTGTATCACACATGAACACAAAAATTATCTTCTTACTCAGCACATTATAACCTTTTTATCAGTACCTGGCAGGGCGTGTCTCACATAGTTACTATGATTTTGACATACTGATGCCAAATAACACCAATGCCCCCCCCCAATGCAGTCAGCGTGACAGGCACATAAGGGGAACAGCTGAAAAGTGCTGTTTGGACCCAGCCTGCTCAGAAGTATGCTCTATTCTGGTGTGTTGCAAAGAGGCATATAAAGGAGGCAGCCGAGAAGTGCTGCTCTGCCTAGCCTGCAGAATCCAGAGGCACATAAAGATGACAGCTGAAAGTGCTGTTTGACCCAGCCTGATTGAGTCCAGGGGGCATATAAGGGAACAGCTGAAAAGTGCTGTTTGGACCCGGCCCGCTCAGAAGTGTGCTCCATTCTGGTGCGGTGCAACGGGCACATGAGGGTGACAGCTGACAGCGCTGTGTCACCCAGCCTGCGGAGTTCAGGGACATATAAGGGGTCAGCTGAGAGTGCTGATAGCTCGGCCTGCTCAGACGCACTCAGCTAATCTGGAATGGTTGTGCGTATCTGATATGAAAGGATTAGATGTAACTAGTTGAATCGGCCTCTGTGCGGTGGGAGTTACATTTGTTTATGTCATTGAAACTTTGTATCATAAATGTTACTATTGTATTTGCTTGCTCACTCCAAATGTATCAATCTGTAATAATAAGGTGACTATGTTTAACACGTGAAAGGAGCCTCTCCCTCTGCTGACAGAGGTTTTTGCCAGTGAAAACCAGTGTTCGCTGCGATGCCATTTTTGTCCCGCAGAGGGCGCCAGCTCCAATTCGGCCCGTGAAACCAGTGGGCACTGCTGTTGCGGGAGGATTCAGCGGCCCCTGTGAAATGAGTTGCAGGTTCTCAGCACCGACGGGACAAAAGCAACATGGCTGCGCAACTAGTTGCAACAACTCCGAGGTGGCTGTGTGCGTGTCTGTGCGCGCGCGTTTGTGCGTTTGTGTGTGTGCGCGCACAAGAGAGTGTGCATTTGTGTGTGCGCGCACGTGTGCGTGTTTGTGTGCGTGTGTGCACGCGCTCGTTCGTGTGTGCATTTGTGCACACGCACGAGCGTGTGTGTTTGTGTGCGCACAAGTGTGTGCGTTTGTTTGTGCGTGTGCGCGCGTTTGTTTGTGTGCGCACGCGCGTTCATGTGCGTTTGTGTGCGCACGCGCGTTTGTGTGCGTGTGCACGCATTCGTGTATGCATGTGTGCGCGCGCACGTGTATTTGTATGCGTGTGTGCACGCACGCGCGTGTGTGTTTGGGTGTGCGCGCATGCGTGAGTGTGTGTGCGTCTGCGCGCGCACGTGTGCGTTTGTGTGCGCGTGCGCGTGCACGAGCGTATGTGCGTTTGTGTGCATGTGCGCGCGTTCGTGTATGCATTTGTGTGTGCGCGTGTGTATTTGTGTGCGTGTTCGCGCACTCACGTGTGCATTTGTGTTTGCACGCGCGTTTGTGTGTGTGTGCGCGTTTGTGTGTGCATGCGTGCGTGTTCGTGTGCGAGTCTTTGTGTGCACTTGTGCACGTGCATGTGCACATGTGCGTGCGTTTGTGTGCGTGTGCAAGTTTGCAGATGAAACTAAGCTGGGGAGAGTGATAGATACGCTGGAGGATAGGGAGAGGATACAGCCTGACCTAGACAAATTGGAGGATTGGGCCAAAAGAAATCTGATGAGGTTCAAAAAGGACAAGTGCAGAGTCCTGCACTTAGGATGGAAGAATCCCATGCACAGCTACAGACAGGGCACTGATGGGTTAGGCAGCAGTTCTGCAGAAAAGGACCTAAGGGTTACAGTGGACAAGAAGCTGGATATGAGTCAGCAGTGTGCCCTGGTTGCCAAGAAAGCTAATAGCATATTGGGAGGCATCAGTAGGAGCCTTGCCAGGAGATCACGGGAAGTGATTTTCCCCTCTCTAGTCAGGAATGGTGAGGCCGCATTTGGAGTATTGTGTCCAGTTTTGGGCCCCCCACTACAAAAAGGATGTGGACAAGTTGAAGAGAGTCCAGGGGAGGGGAACAAAAATGATTAAGGTGCTGGAGCACAAGGCTTATGAGGAGAGGCTGAGGGAACTAGGCTTGCTTAGTCTGCAAAAGAGAAGAATATGGGGGGATTTGATAGCAGTCTTTAACTACCTGAAAGAGGGTTCCAGAAAGGATGGAGCTAGGCTGTTTTCAGTGGTGGTAGTGGTCTCAAGTTGCAGTGCGGGAGGTCTAGGTTGGGTAGTAGGAAAAAGCTTTTCACTAGGAGAGTGGTGAAGCACTGGAATGGGTTACCTAGGGAGGTGATGGAATCTCCATCTTTAGAGGTTTTTAAGCTATGGCTTGACAAAGCCTGGGCTGGGATGATTTAGCTGAGGTTAGTCCTACTTTGAGCAAGGGGTTGGACTAGATGACCTCCTGAGGTCCCTTTCAACTCTAATCTTCTATGATTCTATGAGAGACTGGCTGTCCACACTCATGCTGTGTACCTGAGAGTAATTTACAGGTTTGCTTGCCTCTTTGGTTCGCGGCATGAATCATCAGAGAGTTGGGGGGAGGGTATGAGAATAAAAATTCCATCCCCTTGGCATATTTTTGCCAAATGTTGTTGACAGGTTCCAATAATTCATTATTAATGGGCAGTGCTATTTTTGATGAGGTGGGGGAGTGGAGAATCTGCAGTAGTTTGTGGTGTGATTTCGTGACTTCTTCAAGAGGGATTTCAAGATCTTCCACCACCCTTTTGAAAGTTCATGAAATTGTTTGAAGTCATCTGCATTGGTTGGTGGAGGGGGCATTATTGCTTCATCTGGTGTGGAGAAGTCGTCATGTGCAGAGGGTGACGTGTCCTGTTCAACACTTTCCTCTCCTTCATCCCCGGTTTCTGGCGTTGATTCAGTGACAGATAGAAAAACCCTACTGTAGTTCAACCAAGCATTCCAAACCAGCCATCGCATTTAATAAGGCATGGGTGGTCCAAACCATGGTGGTCTGTACCATGGATAATCAAGTTTCTGGATTGTGGTGTACTTCTGGGACCTTCTGAAGTTGGTCAGGTGAGGGAGGAGTGTTGGGAAGAGAATTCACCATTGTCACTGCCCCTGTCATTTTCAGTTGAGAAGGCTACTGGGGAAAGAGCCTCATTTTGTGCGAAGTGCACTGAGAATGTATCTGCCTTAAGAAATGGTGACTGAAGCGATGATATTAATATCATCTCAGTTTTCTGGAAGTGGTATGTCTTCTCTTTTCTGTTTAGCACTGGAACCAATGTTGATGCGACATCTTGGGTCAGCACCATTGTTGTGCTCAGTGCTCTTGATAGTGCCATATCAGCTGTTGGTGCCAGCACTTATGTTGGTGCAGCGTCTGATGTCGAAGTGGTTAGCAATGCCATGATTTTTCCAGGGATTGAGGTGAGGCTGACCAGCCTATAGTTTCCTGGATCCTCTTTCTTCCCTTTCTTGAAGATGGGCACTAGATTTGCCTTTTTCCAGTCAGCTGGGACCTCCCCATGTTGCCATGAGCTTTCAAAGATAATAGCCAATGGCTCTGAAATCACATCAGCTAACTCCCTCAGCACCCTCGGGTGCATTGCATCTGGCCCCATGGACTTGTGTATGTCCAATCTTTCTAAATAGTCCTGGACCTGTTCCTTCAGCATTGTGGGATGTTCACCTCCTCCCCATTCTGTGCCGCCCAGTGCAGTAGTCTGGGAGCTGACCTTTTCTGTGAAGACAGAGGCAAATAAAACCATTGAGTACTTCAGCTTTCTCCACATGCTGTCATTACGTTGCCTCCCCCATTCTGTAAGGGGCCCACACTTTCTTTAATCTTCCTCTTGTTGCTAACATACCTGTAGAAACCCTTCTTGTTCCCGTTCACATCCCTTCCTAGCTGCAACTCCAATTGCGCTTTGGCCTTTTTGATTTCATTCCTGCATGTTCAAGCAGTATTTTTATAATCCTCCCTAGTCATCTGACCAAGCTTCCACTTCTTGTAAGCTTCTTTTTTGTGTTTAAGTTCACCAATGACTTCTTTGTTAAGCCAAGCTGGTCGCCTACCACACTTGCTATTCTTTCTGCACATTGGGATGGTTTGTTCCTGTGCCCTCAATAAGGTTTCTTTAAAATACAGCCAGCCCTCTTGGATTACTTTCCCCCTCATATTAGCCTCCCAGGGGATCTTGCCTATCAGCTCCCTGAGGCAGTCAAAGTCTGCTTTTCTGAAGTCCATGGTCCATATCCTGATGTTCTCCTTTCTTCCTTTTGTCAGGATCCTGAACCCTACCATCTCATGGTCACTGCTGCCTAGGTTGCCACCCACTTCTACTTCCCCTATCAAATCCTCCCAGTTTGTGAGCAGCAGGTCAAGAGCAACAGGGCCCCTAGTTGGTTGCTCCAGCACTCGCACCAGGAAGTTATCCGCGACACAGTCCAAAAACTTCCTGGATTGTTTGTGCTCTGCTGTATTGCTCTTCCAGCAGATGTCAGGGTGATTGAAGTCCACCATGAGAATCAGGTCCTGTGAACTGGAAACTTTCCCTAGTTGCCTGAAGAAAGCCTCATCTACCTCATCCTCCCGGTCTGGTAGTCTATAACAGACACCCACCACCACATCACCTTTATTGTTCTTGCTTCTAAGCTTAACCGAGAGACTCTCAACTGGCATATCTCCAGTTTCACACTGGAGCTCAGAGCAATCATAGTGCTCTCTTACAGACAGTGCAACTCCTCCACCCTTTCGCCCCTGTCTGTCCTTCCTGAATAGCTTATACCCATCCATGACAGTGCTCCAGTCGTGTGAGTTACCCCACCAAGTCTCAGTTATTCCAATCATGTCAGTTTCTTGACTGTGCCAGGACTTCCAATTCTTCCTGCTTGGTTCCCAGGCTTCTTGCGTTTGTGTACAGGCACTTGAGATAACTAGCCGATTGTCCTACTTTCTCAGTAGGGATCAGGAGGCCTTCTCCTCCTGCTTCCTTGTGGTGTCCCACTTCCCCACTTACCTTCGGGCTTAGGTCTGCGTCCCCCACTGAACTTAGTTTAAAGCCCTCCTCACTAGGTTAGCCAGCCTGTCTGCAAAGATACTCTTCCCTCTCTTCGTTAGGTGAATCCCGTCTCTTCCTAGTAATCATTCCTGGAACAACAGCCCATGATTGAAGAATCCAAAGCCCTCTCTCCGACACCACCTGCGTAACCACACATTTATTTCCACAATGCGATGGTCCCTACCAGGGCCTTTTCCTTCAACCGGGAGGATGGACGAGAACACCGCTTGCACCTCAAACTCCTTTATCCTTCTTCCCAGAGCCACATAGTCTGCAGAGATCCGCTCAAGGTCGTTCTTTGCAGTGTCATTGCTGCCCACGTTGAGAAGTAGGAAGGGGTAGCTGTCTGAGGGCTTGATGAGTCTCGGCAGTCTCCCCGTCACATCCTGAATCCTAGCTCCAGGCAAGCAGCACACTTCTCTAGTTTCCCGGTCCAGACGGCAGATGGATGATTCTGCCTCCCTTAGGAGGGAGTCCCCGACCACCATCACCCTTCTCTTCCTTTTGGAGTGGTGGTTGTGGAACCCCCATCCCCAGGACAAGGCATCCCTTGCCCTCTGATCAACAGGGTCTCCTTCTGATCCATTCCCTCAGATGAGTCCTGCACATACCTGTGCAGACAGCCTGAAAACGATTCTGCACCTCTATCTGCACGGTGGGCATATGGGTTCTCTTTCTTCGGGAGGTCACATGCTGCCAATTTTCTTCCCCGTTCTTCCGTTTCCCCTCCCCTGCCTTCTCTGAATTTTCCTCACACTGTGCTTGTAGTAACAAATCACTTCTTTGATCGAGAAAGACCTCATTTTCTCTAATGCAATGCAGGGTTGATATTTGGGTCTCCAGTCCTTTCACCTTCTCTTCCAACATGGAAACCAGCCTGCACTTCATACAGATGAAATCGGCTCTATCCTGTGGGAGGAAGACAAACATAGCACATCCAGTGCAGGTGACAACAGCAGATCCCTCCCTCTCCATATCTTCCCTCTGAGAGCCTCTTCAGATACTGAAATTTGTCTGAAAGGCAAAACTCTCTCCCCAGGCGAACTCCCAGGCAAACTCTGCCTGTTTGCCTCTCCTCTGGTTGCAGCTCACTCGGTTCACAGCTGGCTGCTTCTTATAAGGCTGCTGCCTCAAAGCAGTTACCCCAGCTCAGCACCTCCCTCTGCAATCAACCACTCAAGGCCTACCTGGAACAAAGCACTCCCAATTCACACTTTGCAGTTAATCAATCAAGCAATCACCCACATGGCCAACTGCCACAGGCCCTGTAACTGCACCAGTCACATACATACATCCACAGTGTGGCAAAGTGGATGAGACTTAATTTTTACTCCTATCTCTACCTGAAGTGACCGTGAAACAGATTTTCAAGGCTATTTAGACAACTAAAGATACAAATAGGCATCTAAGCCTGATTAAGAATCCGACAGGGTGCCTAAATGCCACTGTCTAGGAGGCATTTGAAAATCCCAGTAGGCACCTAGCTGAATCTTTAGGAACCTAGATACTTTATGAAAGTCTGGACCCTTGTGTGCTCTTTGAATTTATCTTGCCTATAAAATGGATAAATTATTTCCATGGTTCCACCCCCTGTCATGCGGATATTAGGCCTTGGTTAATAATAAGTATTGAGACATGCACAGAAATATTTATAGACGTCAGTGGAACAGCTGGTGATAGAATTTATGGTTCCCTAGCTTGTAGGTCAATGCACTGCCCCGCAGGCTACAATGTATTTGGAGAAGGTCTCTCTCTCCACTCCCAGAGGTAACACACAACAGTCTTATCAGAATGTGTGACAGGCCTACAAAGTGCATGAGTGTTATGCAAGATGCAGGATGCTTGCCAGGTCTGGATTCAAATGATATGAGAAGGTATTTAAGTTGGTTCAAATAAACTTCTTTTGCTATCTACTAAATGGGGGAAGGATTATATTTTAATTAAACATCAGTGAAAATGGAGAAGAATGCATCTCTAGAAAGAGAAGGGACTTGAAGATGAACCACAGATTTTCTCCATCACCCTCACGCATTGATTGCCTGTAAGGTTCCTTGTTACTTAACCATGATATTCTGGATGAAGATGTTCTGAACTCAGAGACATTATGCAAGCTTAAAAATCACTCTCTCTAATCAAGAACCAAGTGGCTTATAATTAAAGTAAAAGGATTAACAATCAGAGCTGGGCCAACAATTCACAATGAAGAATCTATTCAGAGAATTTACTACTCCCACTTAATGACACAGTATGTTTTCTAGTTCCCTGACTAAATGATTCCCACAATAAGTTTTAATGTTGGCATGCTATTACTTCCAGAGTACAGTACATATTTACATATGTATTCCCAATACTTCCATGTGAGCAAAATTCTGTTGAAAAGAGAAAGTTCATGAAAAGGAAATGAGGGTCACAAATGACAGCAAAGCATTTTTTAAAAATTGAAATTATTTTGCAGCATTTGCCTGGCTCTATTAACAATGACGTTTCCCAACTGTATACTGCTAAAGGAATGGTCAAACTTGAGGACAGAGTGGATGAAATCAACAAGATCCATCATAAAAAACTAACTATTTACTCATAAACTGAATTCCATTTGTTACTGTCAAGCAGTGGTGCTGGGTAATTTATCATCTTCCCCAGGGTCTCTCACATTCAAGGTGCTGAAGTTGCATCTGACAGAGGACAAGTGCTGTAGCCAAATGTCTGAGATAGAAGTTTATGATTGTTACCCTGAAGTTACCCATCTTGGAAACTACAAGATATTCACATGAATAAAACCAAAAATGTAAACTGTAATGAGAGAATGATAGCCTGCAAGCAAGAAAAAGTAGGTCAAAGAGGAAGAGGGGATTAGTCAATAATGAGGAGGACAGGTCACTGACACAGGATAATCTGGATCACTTGGTAAACTGGATGAGCAAACAACATGTATTTCAATACTGCCTAATGTAAAGTCAGACATCTAGGATCAAAGACTGTAAACCAGGCTTACAGAATGGAGGACTTTGACAACGGTGTGCTCTCTTCGCGTTCTGGTGCCTCAGTCCAGCAGCTCAGATCCTTAATCTCCCAGCCCTTAGTGCTCTTTCCCTGGACTGCTTCCTACACCGCCTCTTACAGGAACCTACTTTTCCCTCTTGTATCAGGGAGCATGACTGCAGGCCTTTCTGTTGCCAGTTCCCTGGCTTTATAGAAGCCCCTCAGGTGAGCTTCATCCCCAGTTAAGCCTCCCTACTTCTTAGCTCCTTTCAAGGTGCAGCCTATGGCTAATTGGCCACTCTTGCCTATTTTAAACCAGAGCTGCTGTGGTGTGAATATCTCACCAGAGAGACTCTATCATGGGAAGCAGTGACGCTGACAATACAATCAGCTGTGAGCATCTCCTCCCAGTGTGGCAATAAGGGCTAATGCAACCCTTGGCTATATAAATATGATCAGTACCTGCATACTGTGTCCAGTTCTGGCATCGATACTGCAAGAAAAAGGATGAGAAATAAAAAAGGGCTCAGAGAACAGGAAGAATGATAAAAGGGTTGGAAAAATTGGCATAATGAAAGAATCCAGGAGCCGAATCTATTTAGTTGATCAAAGAGAAGGTTATGGTTGACTTGATCATAGTCAGCAAGTACCTACGTGGGCAAGAGAAATCTGTCTGTTAGACTGAAAATCCTCCTGTTAACAAAAGAGTAACAAAATCCAATGGGTAGAAATAAAAGTGAAAATTTTTAGCAGTGAGTGTAATTAATCAATGGAATAATTAATGAAGGTATGTGGTGGATTATCCATTACTGGTGATTTTAAAATCAAGATAGGTTCTAGTTCACAGTTATTGAACTTGAAGCAGTGATTAATTCAGAGAAGTCCTATGTTCTGTGTTATGCAGAGGTCAGGCTTGATGATCACAATGGTCCCTTCTGGCCTTAAAATCTATGAAGGAATCTCTGAGCTAAGAAACCATATCTGGCTAATGTTTTTTGTGACAGACATGAGTAAACTTAGACTTTTGGCTGGAAGATGACACACAAACAGTACCCTGATTTTCAAATGAGCAAAAGTGAAATCTGGTATTAAAGAGTTAGCAATGCCATCAGTCAGGCAGAGATGACATTTTGTTTCTAATTCATTTTTTCAGCCATTTACAACTTTAAGAAAGTGGAATTAATTTTTCAAGAGCAGCCATAGTCCAGAAGTGACTGTTTTGACAAGTTTAATAAAAAGTTTAGTTATTTTAAAAATTTCAGACATTTTTTGTACAGTTAGATAACGCAAAGAATCCTCAAATCAATGAAAGGTGCCTCATAAAAATGTATGTCTTTCAGTTAAAGGCTCCTTATTTATGAAAGAATAATAATTGTCTATATTTATTAACCAGATAGAAATGTTGAGGCTTTATTCCTCTGTAATGTACTGAATATAATAAAAAATTGCAAAGAATGTGTATACATGAGGCTTATTTGTATGCAACTTCATGATAAGAAGGCATCTTACTAATTGCATGCATTTTTGAACTGGATAAAGAACCCACAATTCAGCTCAGGAAAACATTAGATCAAGTTTGTATTTTTAACTGTACAAAATTTTATAGAGCAGGCTTTGGGGAAATTGTCAAATCTCTAGCTTTACCAGAGGCACAAAAAGAGTGTTGTGATAGATGTAAAAATAAAAGCCAAATTACGACCGGATAACGTGTCTAATGAAGGACAAAGAATTCATAAAGACACAGCAATTTTCTGGAGGCTTTTACCCCAAACAATTACTTCATTTTTCATCAAGCACAGACATCCAGCCCCAACAGCTAAACTCGACAAGCATTTTTGTCTGTTGGGGTGCTTCAAGGGTTATTTTATGAGTACTGATAAAGCTTATAGTGTTATGAGATTAAATTGCATTAGATGAACTGAACAGAGCACATTAATCTGGACAAATTAGTTCCAACAATTAGAAGGCAATGGCATAACGATGTTATTCAATGAATCCATTAGGGGATGGCAAAATGATGTAGAATAAAACCCTTCTGTACTCCCATACAGCTTGGGCAAGGCTTTCATTCCAGTTTATTATGAATTAGGAGATACTATTTTCCATTTCTCCATGAAGAGGGAGCCCTCTAAATTCTCTATATAATCACACTACAATAGCTGGAGTAATAGTTCAAGTATGGTCTCTTTGTAAAAAGCTCTAAATTTGGTAGAAGGTAACTCAGCAGAACAAGAAATGAGACCAGATTGTTTCCCTTCCAATGAAAATCGTGAAAAATGCCAAACTGGTTGTTTCTTTTACATGTATGCATTCTCTTTCTTTAGCAGTGCTCTCACTGCTGCCATACTCTGGCAAGATAACTATAACGACAAAGGCACAGAAGAAAGTGGTCTACTCTGAGCTGAGGCTGGTGGTAACATGAAAATGTGAGCAATTCCTGCAGGTAGAAGAACCACCTCGTCTCCCACTACAAAGATTCACAGATTCGAAGGCCAAGAGGAACCAATATGAGCCTCTCTTCTGACCTCCTGTATAACACAGACCAGAGAACTTCTCAAAAATAACAACTAGAAAAACATATTTTTAGATAAACATCTAAGAATGATTTAAAAATTGTCATTGATAAAGAATCCTCTATGACCCTTTGTAATTTGTTCTAATAATTAATTACTCTCACTGTTCAAAATGTGCACCTTATTTCTGGTCTGAATTTGTCTAACTTCAGTTCCTGAAGTTATACCTTTGTGTGCTAGACTAAAGATCCCATTATTAAATATTCATTCCCCATGTAGGTACTTATAAACTGTAATTAAGTCACTCCTTAACCTTCTCCTTTGTTGAGCTAAATAAACTGATTTGAGTCTATCACTAAAAGTCAGGAGTTTTAATCTTTTAGTCATTCTCATGGCTCTTCTCTGAACCCTCTATATTTCATCAATATCATTCTTGAATGGGGGGCAGAACTGGACAAAGTATTCCAGAAGTGGTTGTCATGCGGACTGGATTGGGGGGGAGGCATATGTGTTGTTTGACATCAGTATGTCAAAATCATAGTGATTCATGTAAGACATGCAATGTCAAGTGCTGTTAGAAAGGTTATAATGTGCTAAGTAAGAAGATAATATTTGTGTTCATGTGTAATATGTGTGAAGGAAGTTATGGAGATCTTTGAGATACCTGTATTTCAAACTGTGCTGTAGAAGACACATCCCAGACAGAGAGGCCACAGGACAAAAGCCCACTTAATGGCATATCAAGATCTTTACAGAAGCCAAAGGCCCAGGAAGAAACTAAAGGCATCCCTGAAGCGTTACCAGGATTGGCCCATGTGACTCTGGACTCCATTTTGGTTCCTGTAAGGTTCCTCAAGCCGCATGGCAAGAGGCAGAGGGTATATAAGGTCAAACCACAGAAACCATTTTGTCTTTGTTCCTGTCCAGCTGCGGACACACCTCTGGATCAACACACTTTGCAACTGAACTGAAGGACTTAGACCCATCCAGTTACTGGATGTATGCCAGAGGGACTATACAAGCCTGCAACTCCACAATTGTTCTAGAAACCTGATGTATGTGGACTTTTAAATCATTTGTATGTATCTGATTGCTTTAAGCCTTTAACACTTCTCTTACTGTTTGTTTTTCTTTTAGTAATAAACCTTTAGTTTTAGTTACTAAAGGATTGGCTGGCGGCGTGGTATTTTGGGTAAGATCCAAATTTATAGTGAACTGGTCCTGTGGCTGATCCTTTGGGATCAGAGGGAATCTTTTGAGTAAAGAGCATAGAGTTTAAATGACTGATCTCTTTACTGGACATAGTGGCAGTTTGGGAGCCAGAGACTGAAATGCAGTAATACTGCATGTGTATTTGCTGTGTGTATTTGCTCAGTGGCTTCTTGATAACCAGTGTGGGGGAATCAGAAGCACTGTTTGTGGCTGGTTGGGAAGTCTGACTTGAGTGTCACCCACCAGTGCTGGGATAATTTGCTCTCCTTTTACAGCCTGCCCTGACCTTGGCATTATCAGTGGGCTACCCCGGGCATGGACAGGTCACAGTAGTCACACCAGTGCCAAATACAAAGGTAAAATATCCTTTCTATTCCTACTCAAGAGTCTCCTGTTTATGTATCTCAGGATCATATTAGCCTTTTTGGCCATAGTGTCACATTACAAACTTGTGTTCAGCTCATTTTCCACAACTTCCACATTTTTTTGAGAGTCACTGCTTCCCAGGTTAGAGTCCCTCATCAAGTAACCATGGCCTTCATTCTTTGTTCCCAGATATACACATTTACATTTAGCTGTATTAAAACACATATTGTTTGCTTGCACCCAGTTGATCAAGTGATCCAGTTCACTTTGAATGAGTGACCTCGTCCTCTTCGTTATTTACCACTCCCTCAACTTTTTTGTTATCTGCAAACTTTATCAATGATAATTTTATGTTTTCTTCCAAGTCACTGATAAATATGTGAACTAGTATAGGGCCAAGAACCAATCCCTGCAGGACCCGTCTGGAAACACATCCACTTGATGATGACTTCCCATTTAAATTACATTTTGAGACCCATCCATTAGTCAGTTTTTAATTCCTTTAAAGTCTCATGTAATTGTATAGTGTTCCAGTTTTTTAATTAAAATGTTGTGTGGCACTAAGTCAAAAGCCTTTGAGTTGGTTTACACTATTACCTTTATCAATCAAACTTGTTTTTTTAAATAAGATTACAAGTCATATTGATTTGCATTAATTACATTAGCCTCCTTTAATTCTTTATTAATTGAGTCCCATATCATCATATTGCCTGGGACGGACATCAGACTGAGAGGCCTATAATTATCCAGGTCATCCCATTTACCCTTTTTAAAAATTGGCAGAACATTAATTTTCTTCCAGTCTTCTGGAACTTTCCTAGTGCTTTAAGACTTACTGAAAAACTAACATTAATGGTCCAGCAAGCACTTCTTTTAAAAACTCTTTAAAGCTTTTTAAAACGACTTTTAATAACTCTTGGATGCAAGTTATCAAGACCTGTTAATTTTAAAATGTCTAACCTTAGTAGCTACTTTGACATGTCTCTCTCCTATTTCAGTTCTTTGAGTGGCTTCCACTTGACTTCTGTATTGAGTTCAAACTTCTAATCATTACCTTTAAGTCAGTGAACAACTCTTCTCCTCTGCCTATTTCATAGTTCTCATTTCCTCCTTCTCCCAGCACTTCCTCCCTTTGCTCTGCTAAAGGCTTTAGTATAACCACTCTTTTGTATCTTTCACCCGCACCCAGCTTGTGCCTTCTTTCATGCTGTCCCTGTGCTGGGAACAGTGTTCCACTTCTTGTGCACATGGCAACCACATTCATTATTAGAGTTGGGAGAATACTGCTGAAAAGATTCATGAGCTTTTGTTCAAATGTAATCCACCAGCTGCTTGGATGATACTTGTGTGATCCCTTTGATTTGCATTTGATAAACGTTGTGTCAGAGAAAGGTATGTATGTGTGGAAATATGGGTATGGGTTTGTGGAGGGCTGCCAGGAACAGCTAACTTTGCCAAGCTCCTAACAGGGATGTTAACAGATTTTCTAACACTGTGTATCTGTGATCTGTTATTTGTTTCAGAAGCAACTGTCATCTGTAATGACAGGTCTCTGATCAATCCAAAGAACTACTTTAGATATAATTTGGTATTAATTTTTAAAAATAAATAAAAAACTAAAAGGAGAATCAATAGAATAAATAAATTGATATAAGGCTGAGAATTTCTGAGCTTCTTTACGCCTTCGTTCATCCATTATATAACAGACAGCAGCACAGGGTCCTGGCACGGGGTTACTTTATAAACTAAACCCAAATATCTTTCCTGCAGGGTAGTTCTCTTGTCACCCCACCACCACCACCACCTCATTCAATGTGTTTATGAGGCCAATAGGTAAGTTAACAAGGAACCATGAAATGTTATGTTTTCAGCTACATTACAGTCAGAGCACACATTAGACAGAGTTGGGGTGTGGTCTGCATGCTGAAGTCATTTGTCCAGGCTATACAATCTGAAAATGCAATTGTCAAGTCTAGAAATTGGAAAAGGTATAATTAAATCTCACACTTTATTCTGAAAGGAAACTTGCTAAATAATCTGTTTTGTGATTCATTTCCTTGTGCCACCTGGTGGATTTAAGTTGAAAGTGCATTCATGGTTAAAGTTTTCATAAATTAATTCAGCCTGACTATGTTGTTGTCATGTCTAGCTAATACATATGTTTCACACAACCTACTGAAAGATTTCCTGATAATTAGGAAGGTATCCCATGTCATGTGATTTTGGTAAAATACACAGAAAGAGTCCCTTGCTTCTAACTTTATTAGAATAAGGAAAATGGCATTATCCCTAAAGTTCCTTTGTATCTTTATCTCTGTTTCACTGCAGAACATCCACAAAGAGTCTTCCCCATCCCCTCCCTGCTGTGTCACTGCCGAGGGCCTTCAAAATGATTCATAGCCTTTGGAATAGAAATTAATTTAACCTCACAATCATCTTGAGAAAATGGCTAGTATTATTTCCCTCACTATTGCATATTCACACTGTAGTACATGGTAGTAAAGATGCAGGCACCCAATGGAGTGGGGAACATGGTCCATTACACTCAACTAGTGGTTCCAAGGAGACCAGTCCATGAGATTCTGAACCGTAACACTGGGAGACATTTAGGTTAGGAGTCAAAAGGGTTGTCTCTGAGGGTGTTGATGGAAGGCGGAGGTGGTGGAAGCAGAGATGTTAGAGTGTCGCGCCACTGGGAATGTTGGTGGCAGCAGGGTTGTTCCTATTGCTGCAGAGGGTAGAGCTGATAGGTGGGTTTGGTAAGGTATCTGGGCTGAAAGTTTTGGCAGCGTTGAAATCAGGTAGAAGCCAGACAGTGGCGTGTCAAAGGTGGGGGGGCAGGTCCCCGGGTGCTGGCCTGCCGGGGCGGGTAGGGGGGTAGGAGGTGGGGGATGCAGGATGCATCCCTCAGTGTCTCCCCCCCCATGCGTAGTGAAGGGCCGGCCCAGTTCCACTCCCCAGGCTGGGAGGTGTGGCTGCCCTGTCCAAGCTAGTGATGGGCTGCGGGGCTGCAGCAGAAGAGGCGGGTGCCATGTGGTGGGTAAGTGAGGGGAGGAGGAGCTGGTGGAGCCAAGCCTACAGTTGCACCCCCCCCACACACAGGTACAGACCTCCATCCCCGGGACAGCTGGGAGGCGGCACCGGGACCGCTCCTGCAGGGGTGGGGGGCATGGCATGAGGCCAGTGGGGGGTGCAAATGTAGCTTGACCCCCAGGTGCCAGAAACTCTCACTGCGTCACTGGTAGGCTGGAGTGTGGCGGCCCAGTGATCGAAGTGTCAGTCGAGAGTCCTAATGGAATGATGGCTGTCATTAGTTTTGTTGCTGAACAATTTCTGGTTGTCAAAAGAGAGGTCCTCTAGTGTGATTTGGACCTCCTTGGGAAACCCAAATGTTTGCAACCAGGAGTGTCTCCTGAATACAGCTCTATATGCTAGGGGGCGTGCTGCAGGGTCACCTGTGTCCACTCCGGCCTGGAGCAAGACCTTGGTTATGATCTTGCCTTCCTTGATAAGGGCTTTGAAGTCTACCTGTTTCTCTTCTGGAAGGGAAGCCTGAAGTTCCGCTAGTTTTGAGTATGATCTAAAGTCATACTTAGCCAGTATGGCCTGATAGCTTGCTATGCAGAATTGCAAGCCTGCCGACGAGCAGACCTTTTGTCCAATGAACACAAGCTTTTTTGTAGCTTAATCTGAGGGAGTAGATCTGAGATGTTGTTGCCTAGCCCATTGAATCAGTGCCTGTACCATGAGTCAATCTGATGGCGGGGATAAGAACAGGAAATCTGTGTTCTTGGCCCGGCCATAATGTTGTTATTCTGCTCGCTTTGGTGTTGGAGTGCAGAAGGCTGGGGCATGCCAAATGGCTTGGACAGGCTGGAGAATTGCATTGTATATTGGCAACGCCACTCAGGAAAGACATGCAGGTTGTAAGATGTCCAAGAACTCATCACGTGTCCTTGACGTCCTCTGTAGGTAAATTAAGGGCAGAGACCATATACCATAGCAGGTCCTGGTATTGCCAGTGGTCATCCAGTGGGGATAGTGACATAGGGATGAGGGCTTCATCTGGATAGGACAACGCCCCTGAGATCCAATGGTACCAGCTACGCAGCTATGCAGCTGGGAAGAGGAGTGTTCCAACTCTGGCCATGCAACTAGCCTCTCAGGCAGAGCTGCAGACAGCTGCTTCCTCACCTTTGAGATCTGCATCCAATCCACCATTCAAAAAAAAAATTATCAGTGAATATCCGCATTTGCATCAACATTCACGGACGCGGATATCCACAGATATAAAGCGGATAGCCATGGATTTTCAGGGTTCTACCCATCCTGTTTCCTGATCATATGGCAATCCTTCCACACTGGAAATTCAAAATGTTTGTGTTACCCTTTTATCAGAGTGCAATGAAGGCTAGTCTCTATGAATAAGTAAATCTGTGGATGTGGATCCACACCCCAACATCATGCAGAAGAGGCAATATCTCGTTACTGTATAAATAAAATGTGATATAATGCAGAACACCATGGGAGTTACTACACCTATTTCTGTCTAACAGGAGCAGAGGGATAAAGAGAACACATATCTGGCTAAGGGTATATCTTCATTGCAAAATAGGTTTGCTAACTAGGGTTAAAATAACAGAGAAGACATGGCAACTTGGTTTTTAACTCAGGTTACTAACTCAAGTTCAATGCAAAATGCACATAGCCCTTCAGCTGACGTGCTAACTTGAATTAAAAGCTGAACTGCTTTATCCTCACTGCTATTTTAACATGGGTTAGCCAATCTGAGTTAAGAACACCTTTTTTGCATTGGCAGCAAAACCAGGAGTGACTTTTTTCAGTACAGCATTAATAAAACAGCATTAACAAAACAGTAATATGCAAAGATGTTTTCCATCTGCTGTGACAAAAGCAGATCTCTCTGCCTCAATTGGCTCTGTTTTGTCTCAGCTGCTGAAAAAGTAATATATCCCTGACATATACAAAGGTTATCATTCACTTTTTTTTGCTCAGTCAAAAGCTTATCCTCCATTCTAGTTTAACTATTAAGTCCCATAGTATCTTGAATATATATCTATAAATTAAATATATTTCCATTTTTTCAGTACTGGGTTAAAAAATAATATGACAATTTTTTCTTCAAAATTACAACCATGTCCCTAAAGAGTCAATGTATAATGTACAGTGTACAAAACGAAAGCTTTATGTCTGTTAGATGTTTTCATACTAAATTACTTAGACCGAGGGTTATTCATTGAACAGGCTAAGTAGAGAGATAAAGATATTTTGAAAAGCATGATCATGATTCCCTCAGCTGAAATAAGAACATTTATCCCTGTAGGGAATACACTACAGATACATGCCCTATGACTAAAAATAGGTCAGGCAATTCTGCAGTTATCATTTCTTTATCTTTGACCGAATATGGTCAAAGCAGTCTATTTACCATGCTGGCAAAGCATCATTTTCAAATTCTTTCAGTTTCTATTGAGGGCAAAATAGTAATATGCAACAAAATGATAATTCTTGGTCTCTCTAAAATGGTTTAAAAAATCATATGATATGTTGATGAAAAATGAATAATGCAATAAAATGAGCAGCATTTTAAAACCTGGTTACAAAAATATATTTAAGTGTATGTTTTTTAAAATAACATACAGTGGGACATCCAGGAGCCATTAGGGGGATGGTGGCTATATTCCTTCCCCACTTCCTAAAATCTACAGCCATCAGCAATTGAATCACTGTTTTTCCATCTAAACTTCATCAGTTATTAGTCTACAACTTCTTTATTTTTAATTTAATACCATTATGGATGTTGCTTCATCTCCAGAGTCTCTACAAAATCCTAAAAAGCAGAAGCAGTTGGACAGTCGTCTTGCAGTCAAGGTGACTGACTGACCAGGGAGAAACTGCCCCTCTGAGACTAGATGAAATTATGGACTAGCTAAAACAAATCCCAGATGGGCAGACAATCTTGAGGAAAATATCTGAAGATATAGCTGAGATCAAAAATATTATTAGCACACACCAAGCTAATTTGCAAAGTTTGGCATCATGAGTAGAGGAAGCTGATAATAGAATCTTCTTCTTAGGAGACACTGTGAGTACTAAGAATATAACCTCAAAGCAACAGGAAAGGGATATTAAAGGATTGCCAGAGAAACTTTATGATCTACAGGGAAGACCAGGGAGAGACAATCTCAGAAAAGAAGTTCCAGAGGGGTAGCCGTGTTAGTCTGTTTTCAGTCTGTCCAGAAGAGAAGGTTACTCACCTTGTGCAGTAACTGAGATTCTTGCAGATAATTGTCCCTGTGGGTGCTGCACTTCAGATGTCCATGCACCCTGCACCTGTAATCAGAGATCTGTAATAGCACTGCCTTGCTGGGCCGCACATGCACCGTCCCTGTCTCGTGACGCTTCAGGCAGTTACATAGCGCTATGTGACCAACTGTCTCTCAGTTCCTTCTCTACCGCAGAGTATGAATTGTAGAAAAAACTCTGCAGTAGAGGGGAGAAGGGAGGGTACTGGAGCACCCACAGGGACAACCATCTTGAAGAACCTGCACAAGGTGAGGAATCTTCTCTTCTTCTTCAAGGAGTGTCCTTATGGGTGCTCCACTTTAGATGACTGAACAGCAGTGCACCTTAGTGGAAGGACCAGGCTTCAAAGTTGCAGTCGTGGAGGTTGATAAGACAGTAAGATTCGTAAGACCGAATAGAGCATCTGATGATGGAAGTTGCTCTATAGCATGGTGCTTTGTGAATGTATGGGCTGACACCTAAGTTTCTGCTTTCCAGATGTCCATAATGGAGACATTGTTAAGGAAGGCTATCAATGCTGATAGCACTCTAGTAGAATGTGTGTGGGTCCAAAGTGGAGCTTGTAATTGTTGTTGCTAACAGAAATGGATGTATCTGGATATCCATTTGGATAGTCTCTTTTTTTGTAATGGCCTCTGCTTTTGATCGTTTGTGATAGAGAGGAATAATTTTGGTGACTTTCTGAAATTCTTTGTTCTTTCAATGTAGAAGGCTAATACTCTTTGGACATCTAAGGTGTGAAGTACTGCTTCTCGTTTGTCTCTATGTCATTTTGGGAAGAATGCAGACAAGTGAATGGGTTGATTTTAAAGGAATGGGGAGGCAACCTTAGGTAGGATCTTGAGGGGTGGTCTTAAGGCGACTATCTTTGAAGATTGTTGTGTATGAAGGGTGTGCCATGAGAGGCTCTAGTTCCTCCACACATCTGGAGGATGTGATGGTGACAAGAAAGTCCACCTTCATTGATAGATGAAGTAGAGAACACATCACTAGTGGTTCAAATGGGGTTCCACTATATCCCCAGAAGACTAGATTGAGATCCCCTGTAGGAGTTGGTGTCCATATTTCAGGGTGAATATTACAGATGCCTTTAAGAAAACATTTGGTTATTGGGTGAGTGAATATGGAAAATCCCTCCACCTTCTCCTGGAATGCTGCAATGGGTTCGAAGTGTACTCTGATTGAACATGTGGAAAGTTCCAGTTTTTTAAATTTTAATATATAGTACAATACTGTTGATCAAGGAGAAGATGCCAGCGTTATTTCTTTATTCAGGAACCATGTATTGAACCGCCTCCATTTGTGCACATATGAATTTCTTGTAGTTGGTTTATGGCTGTTAGTAAGACAGCTCTCATGTCCTCTGAACAGGTCATTTTGTCTTCTCAGAGCCATGGAGTAGCCAAGACTTGAGGTGGAGAATTCCCAGGTTGAGGTAATGAACAAGTCCCATGTCTTGGAAGAGGAGATGAGGTAGCAGATGAAAGTTGTGAGGTGGACATAACCGTTTTTGGGAGGTATGGGAACAATGTTTGTCTGGGCCATGTAGGGGCTGTGAAGAGGACTCTGGAGTTGTCCACTCTGATTTTGTATATGATCCAGAATAGGAAAGGGGTTGGAGGAAATGCATACATTTGTGGCATTGCCTAGAGCAGTGATGGCGAACCTATGACACGCGTGTCAAAGGTGACACGCCAAGACATTTTGGGTGACACGCATTGTGCCATCTCCGAACCAAGCGGCAGCCGACAGCGTCCTTAGCAACTGCTAGCACAACTAATAGCGCTAACGATCGCAACTAACAGGGGCTGCACACATCTCATCACGTGCATACTAGGAGCAGCGTCCTTAGCAATAGGACACTGCACAGGATGATGACATCATCATATGCGCCCATATAACCTACTGCACAGGATGATGACATCATCAGATGCACCCATATAACCTGCAACGTGCTGCTACGTTTATACACTGTGGTTATGCCTGCTATACTTTCACCTCTTTCACGCAGCAGCCTGACTTTTTCGGATCCTCACGCTAACGGTTATATTTATTTATTGTTGCAGCCCTGTGATGGAGAATCCAAAAAATAAAAAAGCAAGATTAAATAATAAAGGAAGTGGTAGTAGCAGTAGCCGACCCTTTCAAGACATATGGACCGAGATGTATGGCATTATCGACAGAAACAACAGATCATTGTGCATGCTGTGTAATGAAATGGTAGTAAGCAGAACGTGGAATATAAATAGACATTTTGAAACTAATCATTGCCAGCTCTTGAAAAATAGTGAGGATGAAAGGAAGGAATACATTTCCAGGCAGCTACACCTCTATAAGAGTCAATCAAATTCCATCCTTAAATTTGTAAGAGGCTCTACAAATTTAACATCTGCAAGTTTCTGCATTGCTCACTCCATAGCTCAGCATGGAAAAGCCCTCAGTGAAGGAGAATTTATTAAAGAAACTCTTCTAAGATGTGCACCAGTTCTATTTCACAATATGCAGAATAAAGATGCAATTATTAAGCGAATTTCTGAGTTGCCACTCAGTAGAAATGTCATCAAAGACAGAATAATGAGACTGAACACAAACATACAGCATCAATTAAAAGGAAACTTAAATAATTGTAAATATTTTTCGATTTCTCTTGATGAAACTACTGATGTCACATCAAATGCTCAGTTGGCCATTATTGCTCGATATTCTGATGGTCTCACAATGAGAGAAGAGTTGATAAACTTAGAATCAGTGCCAATAAGTACATCAGGAAGCGAAATATGTAAGGTTGTTATAAAAACATTCCGTGCCCTAAGCATTGATATCTCTAAAGTTGTGTCAGTGACGACAGATGGGGCACCCAATATGGTGGGAAAAAAAGCGGGACCTGTGAAATTGTTTATGGAAGCTATTGGACATCCACTTGTGCCTTTTCATTGCATTATCCATCAGCAGGTGTTATGTGCCAAGGCAGGATTCACAGAATTAAATGATTTAATGTCAGTTGTAACAAAAATAGTGAATTTAATAGCTGCTCGACCCCTTCACAAGCGAGAATTTTCTGCACTTTTACAGGAAGTTGATTCAACCTACAGTGGACTGCTGATGTTCAATAATGTGAGATGGCTGAGCCGAGGAAAAGTACTTGAGTGACTTGTGGAGTGCTTTGTAGAAATTACGGTATTTCTTGAGGATAAGGATCTGGCAAACTTTCCTCAGATCAATGATCATAAGTGGGTCAGCACATTGATGTCTTTTACAGATCTGTCTGTTCATATGAATGAACTGAACTTAAAGTTACAAGGTTTTGGCAAAAGTATTGACGTTATGTTTGGATACATAAAAGCTTTTGAAAGTAAACTTAAAATTTTTAAGCGAGATGTAGAAACTAAAACTTATAAGTATTTTCCTCGAGTAAAAAAGTATTTCGAGAAGGACAGCGCAACTGTACAAAATGAAATGGAGCCCATGCATATAAAGTACCAGCATATTGTAAACTCGTTACTTGACCAGTTCAGCAAAAGATTTAATCAATTTAGAAGCCTGGAACAGACAATGAAAATAATTAAGTATCCGGATGTAGTAGTCTACAGTACTTTGGAATTAAATGGTTTCCAATGGATGCAAATTGATGATTTGGAGATGCAACTTGCAGAATTTCAAGACAGCATCTGGGCTCAAGTGTTTGTCGACTTGAGGTCGAAACTTGAGAATCTGGAAAGGAATCGCTTGGAGAATGAAGAAGAGTGCCACTACGAACAGGAAATTTGGAGTGCTTGGAACCGATTACTGGACACATTTGGCACCCTGAAAAATCTAGCGATGGCTTTACTCACAATTTTTCCCTCTACGTACTTTTGTGAGACCTTATTCTCAGCGTTAAATAATATTAAAGCCAATAAAAGAAACCGACTTACAGACGAAGTTAGTAGCGCTTGCTTGGGCTTGAAGTGTACAAAATACCAACCTTCAATTGAAGATTTAGCAAATGAAATTCAGCAACAAAAAAGTCACTAATGTAAAGAATTATTTGTTTTTGCTTTTTTAATAAATACATATATCAAATATATAACTCTTTTTTTTACTAGAGCTACATATAATACAAAATTATGGATATTTCTAGATGTGACACGGCACCCGAGTTAAGCTAGGTTTTTTTACAAATTTTGACACACCGAGCTCAAAAGGTTCGCCATCACTGGCCTAGAGAGTGGGATACCAGTCTTGCTCTGGAGCAAAATTGTGTGCACTTAGTGTTCTGTGCTGTTGCAAAGAGGTCTACAGTTGGGACTCTCAAATGTTTGAATATATTGTATAGGGTCCATCTCCCACTATTGATTCTGAGAAAAACTGGTTAGTGCATTTGCTGTGGTATTTTGACATCCAAGAAGATAGGATGCTGAGATGCCTATGTTGTGATTGATGTACCAGTTCCAGAGCAGCATGGCTTCCATGAATAGGGAGTGCAATCATGTCTCCTCCCCCTCCCCCCTTGCCTGTTTATATAACACACGCAAGCTACTTTGTCTGTGAGGATCTTTGTACCTTTGTTCTTGATAAGGGGTAGAAAATGGATGTATGCGTGGTAGGCTGTTCTTAGAGCCAGTAAATTTATATGTAGTTTGGATTCCAATGGCGATTACTGGACTTGGAATGTGTGGTTGAGCAAATGTGCTCCCCAACCTATTAAGAAGGCATCTTTAGTGATTGTCATCGTTGGAGTCTTTTGTACAAAAGGGACTCCTCATAAACGTTGTGTGGATGCGTCCACCATTTTAAGGAATCCTTTACTTTGTTTGGCATTGTGAGGCATTTGTTTAGACTGTCTGTGTGGTTTGTACTCTGTCTGGAGCCAGGCTTGCAGATATCTCATGTATAGCCTGGCAAGTTTTACGACAATAATCATTGCTGATATGTGGCTCAGCAGTTGTAGGCACATCCTGGCTGATAATAGGTTGATAAGGGTCGTGAAGCATTGATGAAGGACAGAGGCTTTAGCTTTTGAGCAGTTGAGGTAGGCGCCAATGAATTCCAGATTCTGAATAGGTATGAGTGTTGATTTTTGTGTATTTATTTGTAGCCTTAGGTTTGTGAAGAGGGGTACTGTGCTTTGGGTGGTATCTATCCCCTTTTGGTTTGTTGGTGCTTTGATTAGACAATCATTCAGACATGGAAATATAATGGCTCCATGTCTGTGTAGATGCGCTGCCACCACTTCTAAAACCTTGGAAAATACCCTTGGGGGGGGTCTATAGTCCGAAAGGTAGTACTGTACTGGAAGTGATGTTTTCCTAATACAAACCTTAGGAATCTCTTGTGTGAGTGGTGTATTTGTTATATGAAAGTATGCATCCTGGAGATCAAGTGCCAAGAACCAGCCCCCCTTTCTAGTGCTGGAATTATGGTTGCTAGTGTCACCATTTTGAAATGTTGGGTTTTCACAAATTTGTTGAGTTTTCTTCAATCGAGGATGGGTCTCCATCCACCCATCTTTTTATGGGTTAGAAAATAGTGTGAGCAAAAAAAAAAATCTTCTGTGTTGGTCCTGCATCTACTGTGACTAGGTGTATGAGGTGGTCTACCTCCTGTCACAATAGGTGCCCATGAGAGAGGTCCCTGAAGAGGGACAGGGACGGAGGGTGGGTTGAATGGAGGTAAATGGAATAGAATAGCCAGTCTTGATTATTTCTAAAACCCATCTGTCTGATGTGATGGTCTACCAGACTCAGTGAAGTGATGTTAAATGGTCTCCAAGTGGATGGGAGATGGCATCTGTTTCCAATGCTTCAATTTGTGGGTGTCTCAAGCCCTCAACCACATCTTCAAAATTGCTGTATTGAGGTGGATTGTTGGGACAGGCTCTGTCATCTAGTCTGTTTTCGTCGTCAGTCATATTGCTTCTGTGGTTGTGACTAAGGCATCAACTAGAACCTTTGTGTATAATACCTGTCACCCGTCCGTGCCCAGGGTAGCCCACTGATAATGCCAGGGTCAGGGCAGGCTGCACAAGGAGAGCAAATTCTCCCAACACTGGTGGGTGACACCACAGTCAGACTTCCCAACCAGCCACAAACAGTGCTTCTGATTCCCCCACTCTGGTTATCAAGAAGCCACTGTGCAAATACACACAGCCCCCTTTACTGCATTTCAGTCTCTGGCTCCCCAAACTGACACCAGGTCCAGCAAAGAGACCAGTTGCTTTAACTCTGTGCTCTTTACTAAAAGATTCCCTCTGATCCCAAAGGATCAGCCACAGTACCAGTTCACTATAAGTCTGGATCTTACCCAAAATACCACGCTGCCAGCCAATCCTTTAGTAACTAAAACTAAAGGTTTATTAGTAAAAGAAAAACAAACAATAAGAGAAGTGTTAAAGGCTTAAAGCAATCAGATACATACAGATGATTTAAAAGTCCATATACATCAGGTTTCCAGAACAATTGTGGAGTTGCAGGCTTGTATAGTTCCTCTGGTATACATCCAGTACCTGGATGGGTCTAAGTCCTTCAGTTCAGTTGCAAAGTGTGTTAATCCAGAGGTGTGTCCGCAGCTGGCCAGGAACACGGACACAAGGCAAAGACGAAGACAAAATGGTTTCTGTGGTTTGATCTTATATACCCTCTGTTACTGGCCATGTGGCTTGTGGAACTTTACTGGAACCAAAATGAAGTCCATAGTCACATGGGCCAATCCTGGTAACTCTTCAGGTATGCCTTTAGTTTCTTCCCGGGCCTCTGGCTTCTGATAAGGCCTTGAATGGGCTATTAAGCAAGCTATTGTCCTGCCGCCTCTCTGTCTGGGGTGTGTCTTCCACAGCACAGTTTGAAATACAGGGATATCAAAGATCTCCATAACTTTCCTCACACATATTACACATGAACACAAATATTACCATCTTATTCAGCATATTATAACCTTTTTAACAGTACCTGACATGGCGTGTCTTACATGAATTATTATGATTTTGACATATTAATGTCAAACCACACAAATGCCACCCCCTCCTAATGCAGCCCGCGTGACAATACCTGCCCTCTTTTTTCTTATTTGCAAGTGTATAAATGCCAAGGGATTTTCGTGTTGCCCTAGTTTCCTTCAGGGTATGAAGAGACTCATTTCTCTTAGCTGCAAAGAGCTTTGGGCCTTTGAACAACGGTCCTCCACCATTGCCTGGACATCTCTCAGGAAGCCGGAGAGATGGAGCCATGATACACAATGCACGACTATGACTGTTGCGATGTAGAGTGCTGCTGTGTCTGTGGTGTCTAGTGAAGCCTGTGGTGCTGTCCTGGTGATGAGATGGCCTTGTGAGATATTAGCCCTAAATTGTTCTTCCTTTCTGTCATTTTTTAAAACACTGTGTGAGTGTATTTTGCCATTGGGGCTTTGTAAGTTTGCAATCTTAAATTGTAAGTTTGCAGATGAATAGGCCTTGCAACCAAAGAGGTCTAGACTGTTCCAGTCCCTGTAGTATGGGGTGGCTATGCAGTGGTGCTGCCTTCCCCTTCACTGATTGCATCCACCAAAAGGGAATTTGGTGAGGGGTTTGAAAAAAGAAATTCCATTCCTTTAGATGGTATGTGGTACTTTTTTCAACTCTTTTACAGGATGGAGGTGCTGTTGCCGAGGTTTGGCAAATGGTTTTGGCAGGCTCCATGATAGCAGTTGATGCTGGGATTAGGCTACGTCTTCTAACGAAATGTCCAGTGACTACGCTATTCTTTTAAAGAGTTCCTGGAATTGTCTGAAGCTGTTCCCCGTGGTGGGAGGTGGGGGTATGATTGTTTCAGCTGGTGATTTAAATGATACGCTGTCCGGTGGTAAGGCTTCTTGGTCTGATGTTTCCTCAGTCTCTTTGACCACCTCTTCCTGGGCTCTGAAAGTCCTGGTATACACAGTGATGGGGAATGTTGTGCTGTCAATCCAGTTGAGCTAGGGGGCTTGTGATGTTATGCCCTGTATGCAGCCCACAGTCCCAGTAGGCCCACTGTGGTGAAAAAGGCATGTACAGTAGCACCCTTGGGTATGGATACCAGTTCTGCGACTCCAGCCTGAATGGTGGCCTCTTTCTGGGACTGGCCCTGGTCTGGTGGATGAACGTGCAGGGGAAGAGTGGTGTGACGAGTATACCATCTCTCCTTCATCCTCCTCCTCTTCCTCACTTGAAAAGGGAAGGGCGGACCAAGGCAGGGAAGGCAGTGGGCTTGGTGCCAGGTCAGTTAGAGTTCTGTCGGGACAGAGGAGCAAGCATTCTGGTGTAAAGGAGCCCCTCAAGTCTTTGTGCACAGAAATAGTTACGGTAATGGGAACAGTGATACTGATGCAACTGTTGTTGGCAAGTCCATCTGTGTTGCAGTTGGTGCCGAGGGTCTTGTGCTGTGCACTATAGATGCCAAAGGTGGCAACATTGTCTGTAGTTGTATTGAGCTGCTTGATGCCAAGTGCCTCTTTGGCTCCAAGGCAGAGGATTTTGTTTTCCCTTTTGTGCCTCTGTCTGAGTTAGCCTGCTTCAGGTCTTTCACTCCTGAGGTATCCAATTACTGGATGGTCCCAGTGCACCGGAGTCAGGCGTTCCCTGTGCCATCGATACTATGATGGTCTCCGTGGCCGAAGAGTGCCATTTCTTCACTGGTTCTCACAAAGGGGAAGTTGTAGCCCATATTTTTGTAGCACTCTGGACAGAGTGCTCCTTTGTATGAGCCCTTACAAACGGACCTCTGTCAGAGGCTGCCACTGGCAGTCGTTGGTCAGCGGCTCTGCAACTCAGGATCCAAGGTTGGCCAAAGAGATTTCTCCATCACCAGTAATTTTAGCTAGAGATCTTTCACCTTTCTGGCTCTGCTTTTCAGGTTGTGACAGTGCAAGAACTTTTGTGGTATATGTGTTGCACCAAGATAGCGGACACACTGTACGTGTCCATCAGAGATAGGATTGATAGTCTGCACGTTAGGCAGTGTTTGAATCCCAGGGAGCTGGGCATGCCAGAGAGCTTTTTATCCCGTATGCAGAGGGGGGGGAGAGATGACGATTTGCTATTCTATAGATAACTAAGGAACTGAAACTTAATTTGATATTAGGAGAAAACAAATATTTTTTAAACAAAGTAAGATAAATTGTAAGGGTAAGTATAACTAAGTAACTGGTATATTTAAAAAACTAACTATTAACTACTCACTATCCTAGACTAAGTTGAAGTTATAGGTGCTCCTATGTGCTCCAACTCAAGCCACAGGTAGCAGAGAAGGAACTGAGGAACAGTTGGTCACACAGTACTATGTAACCGCCTGAAGCAGCACAACCTAACTAGGTACTGCTACTACAAATCTCTGATTGTAAGTGCAAGGCGCATGGACACCTAAAGCGAAGCACGCATGGGGACACTCCTCGAAGAACTGTGTGTCTCCCATAGGGGACTGAAAAGAGAAGCTAAGGGAATTTTTATCCATCATGCTGGCAGAGTTTGTATCTCTCCCCCAGATCAGAACTTAGATATAAAGAGAGCCCATTGCTCTCTTGCACCAAAGTCCCCTCCAAATGCAAAGCCTTGGGCCATAACTGTAAGACCTTTAAAACACAGTATTAAGTAACTTGTTCTTCAAAATCCCATGAATTTGAAAATCTAACATTAAAGGGACACAAGCTGATGATTTTCCCAGATTACACCTAGGACTTGGTAAAAAAAGAGGGCTAAATTCTTTAGATCAGGAGCCCTTGCCAAAGGATTGGGTTTGGACTACTTAATATCCTTCTCTGCTACTGTCAAAGTTAAAAAGGAATGCAAGATATTTAGTTTTGTGATTAGCAAAAGAAGCTGAAAGGTATCTGATCCCACTACAGCAAAAGACCCCTGCAGAAGATATCAACAGGATGAATTAAAACAACGTTACCAGATCAGTCACTGCAGTGTTGGGGTTCAGCTCTCAGTCTTGCAGCAAAATGTAGAAGGGAAATCCACCGATAGAATCACAGAATCGTAGGACTGGAAGGAAGCTCGAGAAGTCTTTTAGTCCAGTTCCCTGCACTTAAGGCAGGACTAAGTATTATCTAGACCAATGGTTACCAACCTGGGGGGTAGGAACCCCTTGGAAGGGGGGTACCAAAGACTCCAGGGGCTCCATGAGGCTTCAGTAATATTGAGGTAATTTAGCCTCCCAAGCTCCGTGCAACAGCCCCAAGCTCCACTCCAGCTGGAGAGGAGGACCAGCTCCCTCCCCAGATCCACACGGCCAAGCGCCCAGCTGGAGAGGAGCAGCCCCACGCCAGTGGGGCCTAGAGCAGCCCTGGCCAACCTGCCAGAGCCCTCCTTCATTACCCTCAATCCAGGAGGGATGGGAAGAGGAGGGGTCACATGGGGCATGCGGTGGCAGCTGCGCCAGGGACAGCTTAGCTTCTTATTCAGATAAGAATAATTTATTATTGTTATTATTATTATGTAATGTAGAGTTGTTATCATTAGATATGTTTAAAGGGGTTAATGTGTTTATAGCTGGTGAAGGGATGGGTCAGCATGCTTTACCTACTGTTAACTAGTGGGGCTTTCACTCAAAAAGGTTGGGAACTGCTGATCTAGACCGTCCCTCACAGATGTTTGTTTAACCTGCTCTAATCTCCAATGACAGCTATTTCACAATCTACCTAGGCAATTTATTCCACTGCTTAACTATCCTGACAGTTAGGAAGTTTTTCCTTATGTCCAACCTAAACCTCCCTGGCTGCAATTTAAGCCCACTGCTTCTTGTCCTATCCTCAAAGGCTAATGAGAAAAATTTTTCCTCCCTCCTCCTTGTAACAATTTTTTATGTACTTGAAAACTGTTATTTCACTCATTCAATCATTTCACTTGATGCACAGAAAGCCTCTGACAGTGAGCTGGCAATATCTGTTTCTTACCCTGGATAAATTTGTGTTGGGGAAATCCTTTATTTCATGGATAAAGCTATTGTATTCCAATCCCAAAATTCATATTCTAACAAATAGCACAAATCCCCCCACCTTTGATCTGTTTCAGGTAACTAGAGGGAGATGTCCCCTCTCCCCATACCAGTTCAATCTAGCATTATAACCACTTGCAATACTGATTAGAAAACACCAAGGTATTCAAGAGATGATATCAGGACTCCACAGACAAAAATCCTTCTATGTGCAGACAACACCCTCTTGTTTATTAAAAATCCAGATCAATTTATTCCAAATACCCTGTAAACAATAGATAACTTTGGCAAATTCTCTGGCTACAAGATACATTGGGATTGTTGGAAGCAATGAAGATTTTTTTGGATTTAGTTGGAAGTGGCTCTCCTACAGGGAAGTTTAGATGGCAAGACAAACCACGGACATCTTACATCCTGTTTCCCAAGGAAATTTAAAAACAGTTCAGTTTAACCTAGCCCCATTAATTATGCAATTAGCAAAGGATTTAAATAGATGGCAGGCACTCTCTCTCTCCATTTGGGGGAAAATAAACATAATTAAAATAACTGCCCTTCCCAGGAACCTTTTTATTCTGAATTCTCTCCCTATCCATATTCCTCCCTTTCATTTTATCAAAAATTGACAACATGTTCAGGTCTGACTTGTGGGGTGCTGATAACAAACATAGGATTTCCTTACACAGATTCCAGCACCTATGACAACAGGTGGTTTTAGATTTCCCAATTTTAAACTTTTCCACCAAGCAGTAATTTTTAGCTAAGGAGCACAGTGGCTCATTCCCTCATGCTGTAGATCCCCAGATTGGCTCAAGCTGGAAAAGGGTTGGTTGCTCCTTTACCTCTTTCCAATACACTGCACTTTGATTACTACTGATTTCCTAAAGAACGATTACAAACTATTGTGGCAGCCAGAAATACTTATCATACTGTGCCTACTAAAGTTAAAAATCACCCTCTTCTACATACCAAGTTCTTGATCTGGGGTAACTAGAAACTATGTACAGCAGGCAGCTCCATCATTTGGGCAGAGTGGATTAGGAAAGGGATTCTGACCATCAATCAGTCTACTGAAAATGATACCTTCCCTTCATTTTACAATATAAAAAGATTTAGTCTAGAGACAGAAGAGGAGCAACACTACATCCTATTTAAACATGCCATCTACCATCTGGCCCGATGCCTGCACTACACCCCATCCACCTGAACTGCTTTCATTTTTCCAAATATTACCCAAATTGCCAAGACTTATGGCAACACCATATGCACACCTGACCAGCAAATTTGAAGCAAACATGGATATCCTAAAAAAAAAAAAAAGGACAAATGAGGGTGATTATTCTTTGCTAACCAATGGAAACAAGTTTTAGCCAGTGCCCAGAACTGTTCCTTGGCCCTCTGTTTAAGATAAATCCAGCAGAAAAATCATATGAAGAATGCATTGGCTTTGAGTGTTCAAAATAGGTGCCGCTAAGTCAGACAAATGTTGGCACTGAGATTCAGCAGGTACCAGCTTAACCTCTATGCTCTGGGAATGCTCCTATACCCACAAGTTTTGGGCAGAACTTAATTGAAAAGTGTTTTTTTCCTATCAAATAAAATTGTTACAAGTGTAAGTAGGGTCTGGATGAGTTCTCCCTCGCCAAGTTATCTGAGGAGAGGGGAACAGGTGTCAGGGTGACAGTGTATTTGCATGAACACACTCACCCTGCTTAGGTGCTTAGCATGATGGGACTGCTTTACCCAGATGATCTCTTTGTCTCGGTTTGGGTTACAAATCACTTTAACATTAAAATCTGGGGTAATGAAATGTTGTTCCCCTTATTGTATGAGCAAAGGGCAACAGAACTGTGCTTAGCCCATTCTGACTGCAGGGTCACTGTCATCTGAACTGAACTGGTTAAGCAAGGAGCTCAGATGCCAGAACCACCCCATTCACTAGCAACAACTGGCAAAAACAAAAGTTGGCACCTATGTGGACAGAATCCCTCTGAGAAGTTCTGGTTAATAGTTTGCCATGTCACTTCTCACTTTGCATGAGGATATTGTGATCATGTCCTTTTTATTTTCCGCATAAATGAATCCCAGGTGGTAAGTGTTTTCATCACTTATTTACCCACCAAAAGGAACAGTTTCTCTCTGAATCACTGAATCTACAATACTGTCAGCAATGAAAGAATGAGTATTTGTCCAGTCATATTATTACCTTTAGTCTATATTTGCAGTAGATTAGGTGGCTCATCACACTAATTTGGACTTTGTGAACAGCATCCTGTTTTGATTCACTATTTATCCTAAGGTACTTTACACTTACATAACGTCCAAAACATCTAAAACTGCTTTCTTCTAAGATATATATCCTGAAGCACTGATGCAGGTTACCAATGGAATTATCAAAATGATCAAGTCTGTTAATACATCCTCTTCAAAGGAGGTAAAGTTGCCTGCCAGTCATAATTTCCACTCTGACCTATGGAATTAAAGCAGGTTTAGCACACAAGAACTGCACGATTATAATCTTTGCTTTGCCAATGCCTCACAGTGGCCTGGGAAAGCCACTTAACTTCTCTGCCTCAATTTTCCCATCTAATTCACATATTTTACTGTGTCTCTGCAGTGCGGGGCTTGAGCTGTAATCTGATTGTATCTGTGAAGTTGCGTGACTTTTATGCTGAAATTGTCAAATGTTACAGAAAAATTGACCCAACTCACATTAGCATTAGAGAATGCCATGTAAATCCATAAGCACTGGGATGGGTCATGAGCTAACAAAGGTTAGTCATTAAGCATTTCAAAGATTTAACATTATCAAACAAATCAAGTGGTTTAAGTCTGGCGGTAACAGTACACAAATGATTTCTTAGCAGATGAAGGAAATTCGAGGGAAGCCATGTCACCAGAAAATAATTTTGATACCCTGTGCTTATTTTTAAAATATGCAATGGTGTAATTAATCTGAATAATTTAAATGGACTATCAGATCAAGGTGCAAATAAACCAGATTTTTAGAATCGATAGTAAACCATGTAGTAAACTAAATGTTCTAGAAAAATGACAGGCAGATGGAATACCCAAGCATCCTATCACAGAATTTTCCACCAACCAAAAGGTCAGTGTTGGTGACTGAAGACCAAACAAAGCTTTCATTTAAGCGAATATGAGAGAGATTTCCATTCATAAGGGAGGGAATGAAGCGGGAAGATTTCATGACCTTTAACAAGCATTCAAATCTTACTTAATAGCTGTGTGAAGAATTTATTTGAAATGTAGCCGCAGTAAATTGCCTCCACAGAATTTCCTCACAAATATCCTTGCTTTTCCTATCTAATTTTGAGGTGCTACGCCTTCTGAAGTTAAGAATGTAATCTGTCCATAATCTCCCCAATCAATCAGAATGGGAGACAACCACCATCTCTCCTCAATCCATTGCCAAGTGGCTTAAGGTGTCACCACCCCATAAGAATGATTAGATTTAAATATGTATATATTTCTTGTAATATATTTACAGATATTCAGATCAATCCCACTATTTACACAACACATGTAAAGTTGTTTATCCAGGAAGGTTCTGTGACAAAGAAGTTAAAAATTCAGCATCCATGTGTGGCTTTACACTTGTGACACACACAAGTGTCACCAACTGAGAATACAAATACCTGTGTTCCAAAACTAGACAACTTCCTATTTCCAGTGGCAGCGGCATGCACATTTTTCATATTTACATAGTCAGAGACATCTGTCTAGCAAGATTTTAACTGCACACTTGGACCAGACAAACATTCACCATTATCTGTGCTACGTTTCCTTGTGTTGCAGACTTTAAAAATATAAATTAAAAGAGCAGCTCCAGTGTCTGAGCTCTGACATCAAATACAGAGATTTTACAGAATGCCATGGGTTCATGTGGTTGCTGACAGTGGGGAGTAGATCTTGTCCCTGCATCTTCCACTTTTTTGTTTTTTTACATTTCTCTTGGCTCTCATCATAAACTAGAAGTTAAACGTCGTTGGGGCAGAGACTGTTTTCTTATTGCATGTCTAGAAAGCACCTATCAGAATGAGGCCCTAAACTGGGCTTCTATTTGCTACTGCAAGATAAATTATTTATTTAAATCCAAGTTCTGCAAACTCTCAGCATGCATAACTTTACATATGTTAGCGGAGTAGTGAACGAATGGGACTACACATGTGTGCAAAACTGAGAACTGCCAACTACGGGATTCAAACAGCATGAGTAAAGCTTTGCTAAAGTCAAGGTATGTCACGTCCACCACTTTCCCCTCATCCACAGAACCAGTCACCTCTTCATAGAAAGCAGTCAGGTTGGTCAGGCACAACTTGCCCTTGGTGAAGCCATGTTGACTGCTCCTGATCACGTACCTCTCTTTTAAGTGCCTTAAAATGGATTCCTTGAGGACCTGCTCCATGATTTTTCCAGGGATTGAGGCGAGGCTGACCGGCCTATAGTTCCCTGGATCCTCTTTCTTCCCCTTCTTGAAGATAAGCACTATATTTGCCTTTTTCCAGTCAGCTGGGACCTCTCCCTGTTGCCACGGGCTTTCAAAGATAATAGCCAATGGCTCTGAAATCACATCAGCTAATCCCTCAACACCCTCAGGTGCATTGCATCTGGCCCCATGGACTTGTGTATGTCCAATCTTTCTAAATAGTCCTGGACCTGTTCCTTCAGCACTGAGGGATGTTCACCTCCTCCCCATTCTGTGCCGCCCAGTGCAGTAGTCTGGGAGCTGACCTTGTCTGTGAAGACAGAGGCAAAAAAGGCATTGAGTACCTCAGCTTTCTCCACATCCTCTGTCACTAGGTTGCCTCCCCCATTCTGTAAGGAGCCCACACTTTTCTTAATCTTCCTCTTGTTGCTAACATACCTGTAGAAACCCTTCTTGTTCCCGTTCACATCCCTTGCTAGCTGCAACGCCAATTGTGCTTTGGCCTTCCTGATTTCATTCCTGCATGTTGGAGGAGTATTTTTATAATCCTCCCTAGTCATCTGACTAAGCTTCCACTTCTTGTAAGCTTCTTTTTTGTGTTTAAGTTCACCAATGACTTCTTTGTTAAGCCAAGCTGGTCGCCTACCACACTTGCTATTCTTTCTGCACATTGGGATGGTTTGTTCCTGTGCCCTCAATAAGGTTTCTTTAAAATACAGCCAGCCCTCTTGGATTCCTTTCCCCCTCATATTAGCCTCCCAGGGGATCTTGCCTATCAGCTCCCTGAGGCAAAGTCTGCTTTTCTGAAGTCCATGGTCCATATCCTGCTGTTCTCCTTTCTTCCTTTTCTCAGGATCCTGAACTCAACCATCTCATGGTCACTGCTGCCTAGGTTGCCACCCACTGCTACTCCTACCAAATCTTCCCTGTCTGTGAGCAGCAGGTCAAGAGCAGCACGGCCCCTACTTGGTTGCTACAGCACTCGCACCTGGAAGTTATCCGTGACACAGTCCTAAAACTTCCTGGCTTGTTTGTGCTCTGCTGTATTGCTCTTCCAGCAGATGTCAGGGTGATTGAAGTTCCCCATGAGAATCAGGTCTTGTGAACTGGAAACTTTCCCTAGTTGCCTGAAGAAAGCCTCATCTACCTCATCCTCCCGGTCTGGTAGTCTATAACAGACACCCACCACAACATCACCCTTATTGTTCTTGCTTCTAAGCTTAACCGAGAGACTCTCAACTGGCGTATCTCCAGTTTCACATTGGAGCTCAGAGCAATCATAGTGCTCTCTTACATACAGTGCAACTCCTCCACCCTTTCGCCCCTGCCTGTCCTTCCTGAATAGCTTATACCCATCCATGACAGTGCTCCAGTCATGTGAGTTACCCCACCAAGTCTGTTATTCCAATCATGTCATAGTTTCTTGACTGTGCCAGGACTTCCAATTCCTCCTGCTTGGTTCCCAGGCTTCTTGTGTTTGTGTATAGTCACTGGAGATAACTAGCCGATTGCCTACTTTCTCAGTACGAATCAGGAGGCCTCCCCTGTTGCACCCTCCTCCTTCTGCTTCTTTATGGTGTCCCACTTCCCCACTTACCTTCGGGCTTAGTTCTCCGTCCCCCATCAAATCTAGTTTAAAGCCCTCCTCACTAGGTTAGCCAGCCTGCCTGCAAAGATACTCTTCCCTCTCTTCGTTAGGTGAATCCCGTCTCTTCCTAGTAATCATTCCTGGAACAACAGCCCATGATCGAAGAATCCAAAGCCCTCTCTCCGACACCACCTGCGTAACCACACATTTAATTCAGTGTGCCCTGGTTGCCAAGAAGGCTAATGGCATATTGGGCTGCATTAGTAAGAGCATTGCCAGCAGATCATGGGAAGTGATTATTCCCCTCTATTCGGCATTGGTGAGGCCGTATTTGGAGTATTGTGTCCAGTTTTGAGCCCTCCACTACAAAAAGGATGTGGACAAGTTGGAGAAAGTCCAGTGGAGGGCAACAAAAATTATTAGGGGCTGGAGTGCAAGACTTATGAGGAGGTGCTGAAAGAACTAGGCCTGTTTAGTCTGCAGAAGAGAAGAATGAGGGGGGATTTGATAGCAGCCTTTACCTACCTGAAAGGGGGTTCCAGGGAGGATGGAGCTAGGCTTTTTTCAGTGGTGGCAGAGGACAGAACAAGGAGCAACAGTCTCAAGTTGCAGTGGGGGAGGTCTAGGTTGGACATTAGGAAAAGTTTTTCACTCGGAGGGTGGTGAAGCATTGGAATGGGTTACCTAGGGAGGTGGTGGCATCTCCATCTTTAGAGGTTTTTAAGCTGAGGCTTGACAAAACCCTCGCCGGGATGGTTTAGCTGAGGATAGTCCTACTTTGAGCAGGGAGTTGGACTAGATGACCTCCTGAGGTCCCTTCCTATTCTAATATTCTATGATTCTATGAGTCAAACTGAAAAAAAAAATCATGACATTTTAAAAAATAATAAATTAGGTGTTCTCTTCATAGAACCTTTAAGAATTCATATTTTCAAGTTTTTCACTAAAAGCTGGAGGGCTAGAAACTTGTTTTTAAAAATGAAAACAGATTCTGAAGTCATAAAATGACTCTACAGGCTGTGGTTTTTAAGAAAAACATGAAAGATTCATGATAACATTGTGTGAGAGCTGGCTACACTGACAGTTACTCTTGTACATATTTGCAGGATCTGGGTCTAAATGTGTATTTTCATAGTTGTGGAAAACTGGTGTAAATATCTCAGCTGATGTACTCTACTGTACATCAGTCATCTCCTTACATTTATACCTAGCTTTAAGCACTTTCTTTTTATTTAAATTTAAGCAGCAGTAATTACCAAGTGTGAAATTATAGACCTCAGCCATTTTTAGTTACTTTTGTTAATCACATTATTATTAAGAAAACTTGCATCTTATGATGTTTTCACTTAATTGGGTTTTCCTCAGATATTCAAAAAACAAAGGCCAAAAATGTGAAGTTTTAGTCCAAAAGGAAAAATATTTGTGAAAGTTATGAACAACTGAAAAGAGGGTTTTAAACTGAAATGTCATTCTCACTGTTAGGCATGGATTTATTAGTAGCACATATTTATTTACTGAGCACCCAGGCTCAGATATTACTGTGATGGACACTAGTGTAAAACCATACATTAGATCCATATAGATCAATAAAAAATGTTCTGTTTACAACTAGAATACTGAATACCTATACAATTTACTAAAATTAATGGTTATTTATTCAGTTCTGCTTATTAACAAATAGGACTGCTCTTGATTTGTTAAAGCTCTGTAAACAAAGTATGTCCACATGCTGCCTGTGAAGAATCAGATTCAACATTTCAAACCTGTCCTTTTATGTAAAGTTATCTGATATATTCAGACCTTCTGTAGAGTGGCTGTGGAAGTTTCAGAAGGGTAGTAGAAAAGGCAGGAGAAGCAGTGAGTAGCTAGAGACCCATGTGTGAAGATTAAAAATGGGTCATTTATTTGTCTTTTCTCTCCTTCATCATCTCTCATTCTGTCTGAAGATTGCCATTCTGTGTATTTGTCAATTTTTTGCTCCTCTGAAGCTATGGAGCAAAAATGGTGAGGTGCTGTGGCAGGGTTCAGGGAGTTAGCGCATGAGTGCTGCCTGGCATAACTTTCAGTTCTAAAGAGACCCCCATGTAATAAAGGTGGCAAGATGGGGTAGAAGTGAGCGAACGGGGAAGCAGGCTTCGTCTACATGGATCCACTGGTCATAGCCCCCACAGAGAGGGGGGAGGGCTACTACATCCTCAGGGCCACAACATGGCTCAGAATAGATGTGATGCTACTCAGCACCGTGTAACCAAGGATCCTCTTCCTCCTCCCCAGTCCCCACAGAGCTTACATAAGACAAGTGTGACTCAGTGGGATGGGATAGAGAGGCACATGCATCCTAGTGATGAATAATGTTTAAAATACTACTTATATTGCATGAGCGAGTGCTAATGTCTTAGCTGTGGATGGCAGTAAGAGCCATGCCCCATGGTAACTTCACCATCTTCATAAACAGAAAAATCCATCTGAACATCAAGTTATCCTGCCATTTTAAATATTAATCTTATCTCCTGTTACATAAAAATTCTAATGAGCAGCACGTTTTCCCAAGTTTAATGACATTTATATTTAACTGATGACAACTTTAGTTCAATGCTGTACGTCTTTTCTGCAGACTAAACAGGCCTAGTTCTTTCAGCCACTCCTCGTAAGTCTGGTGCTCCAGCCCCATTATCATTTTTGTTGCCCTCCACTGGACTCTCTCCAGCTTGTCCACATCCTTTTTGTAGTGGGGGGCCCAAAACTGGACACAATACTCCAAATGAAGCCTCACCAATGCCAAATAGAGGGGAATAATCACTTCCCACAATCTGCTGCCAATGCTCTTACTAATGCAGCCCAATATGCCATTAGCCTTCTTGACAACCAGGGCACACTGCTGACTCATAACCAGCTTCTTATCCACTATAAACCCCAGATCTTTTTCTGCAGAACTGCTGCCTAACTCATTGGTCCCCAGTCTGTAGCTGTGCATGGGATTCTTCCGTCCTAAGTGCAGGACTCTGCACTTGTCCTTGTTGAACCTCATCAGATTTCTTTTGGCCCAATCCTCCAATTTGTTTAGGTCCATCTGTATCCTATCCCACCCTTCCCGGGTATCTACCACTCCCCCTAGCTTAGTGTCATCTGCAAACTTGCTGAGAGTGCAATCTACCTCATCCTCCAGATCGTTAATGAAAATGTTGAACAAAACCGGCCCCAGGACCGACCCCTGGTGCACTCCACTTGTAACTGGCTGCCAGCTAGACATGGAGCCATTGATCACTACTCGCTAAGCCCTATGCTCTAGCCAGTTCTCTGTCCATTTTATAGTCCATTCATCCAACCCATATTTCTTTAACTTGCTGATAAGAATACTGTGGGAGACCATAACAAGAGCTTTGCTAAACTCACAGTACATCATGTCCACCATTTTCCCCATATCCACAAAGCCAGTAACCTCTTCATAGAAAGCAATCAGGTTGGGTCCCTGAAGAGGGACGGAGAAGGTGAAGGGCAAGAGGGTGGGAGGGAACTGAACTGGATGGAGTATCCCAACTCTACTGTGCATGGTACCCAACTGTCTGACATAATCTGGGCCCATGCAGGGTAGAAGTGGGATAAGTGGTTTGAAAAGAATATGGATGGAGGACCCAGAATCTGGGATGGTATGCCATGCTCAAGCACATCCTTAAAAGTTATGTTTTGGCCCCAGGGGTTGTTTCCCTGAACCCCCACCCTGATCGGATGGGGCTTGATATGGCCTCCTTCTATTATTCCTGCCCCTTCTCTGACCAAAGTCTTGTCTTTGTTGGTGTTGGAGGGAACAAAGGGACGCAAGAGGCCTGAAGTGCCTCCTCTGGGTAGCTGGCGTATGAAGATTTAAGAGTGGCCCTTGAATCTTTCAGACTGTGCAGTTTCAAGTCAGTCTGATCCAAAAAGAACGCTTGACCCTTGAAAGGGAGGTCCTGCATTGTCTGTTGGACATCATGGGGTAATCCCAAGCCTGAAGCCATGAGCTGTGGCACACTGTAATCCTTGAGGCCATAGTGTGGGCTGCTGTCAGCCGTGTGCAGTGCTCCTTGTAGCGAGGCTTTTACTGTTGCTTTTCCCTTGTCTACCAACGCCAAGCATTCTTTTTGAGAATCAGGTGGAATGGAATCTGGAAACTTAGTTATAGAATCCCAGGTGTTAAATGAATAACAACTTAACATCACTTGCTGGTTTGCAACTCTGAATTGTAGGCCTCTGGTGGAGTACATCTTTCTGCCAAAGAGGTCCATCTTTTTCGCCTCTTTGGCCTTAGGTGCAGGGTCTTGGTTCCCCTTCCTCTCCCTCTCGTTGGCTACCATGACCACCAGGGATCTGTGAGGGGGATGGGTATATAGATACTCATAACTTTTTGATGGTAGAAAGTATTTATGTTGTACTTTTCTGATTGGAGGGGGAACAGAGGCAGGGGTTTGCCAGATCATCTTCATGTTTTTGTTGATAGTCTTGACTAGGGGCAAAGCCACCCTGGCTGGCCCTGACAGGGACAGAACATCTGTCATTGGGTCGATACCCTCTTCAGTGTGTACCTCCATCTGAATCCCTGGCTTTGGATGACTTTACGGAGGAGGTCCTGATGTGCTCTGCCATCCTCTGCTGTTGGTGCTGGGGATGCACCTGTGACCGCCTCATCAGGAGTTGAGGATGAATCTTTCAGCGGGATGACTCCCTGCTTCTCCGCACCTTGCAGATCTTGCGGTGCAGTGTTGATGCACTTGGCATCGGGCTCGGTGCCTGTACGGTTTCCATGGTTGGTGCATTATTCTGGCTCCAGTTCATACTCGGTGCCAGCGTCAGCTTCAGGTCATGAAACAGTCTCTGACCAGCCTTGGTGGTATCTGCTACCTGACACTAGGGACAGTGACCTTGTCAACTGTGGCCTCTGGGCTTGGTGAAACACCCATGGATTCCAAAAAGGCCACTGAGTTGGGACGTACCATTGTGAGGCCCATGGCAAAATGAAGCAGTGAGCCATCTCTTGACCTCAGTATCCCCCTCTGTCCCGGCGCTGACTTCTCCACAAGGTGTAAAACTCCACCTCAGATTCAGAGTTGGAGCGTTTGCTCCTGGGGCACCAAAGTGGTGCAGTGCCCCTCGGTGCCAAGGAGCGGTGCTGTGGTGACAACAGGTGGCCCATCAACACTGGCTTCCCTTTTGAAGGCACCACCCGCTGCTTCGTTGCTGGAGCTTCCGTCTCTGTCGACCTTCCATGGGCTTGTGGTAGCAAAAGCGGTGGCACGGTGCTCTCAATGACCTCCCTGGCTGTCTCAAAGGTCTCTGGAGTGGAGGGAAGCTGCAAGTCTTCCTCTTCCATGTCCCCGCTCAGGGCATTCATTGACGCCAGACTTGATGCACACCTTTCCGGGGCCAGAGTCGATGATGCTGTAATGATGGTGACGGTACTCAAGTGGCCCGACACAGGTTGCACTCCATTACTGCTCTTAAGCCCTGATGGTCTGGGCATGGGCATGCAGCCCCTGTCCGACTTCTTCTATTTCTTCTCTGGAACAGGGGAGTGAGACCAGTGCCGAGTAGATGACGAGACCTTCGGTGCTGGCAATCCCTTATGGTGCTGAGGGTCTCAAGAACTTGAGGCCTGGTCTACCCTTACCTTCTGGATTCAGTGGCAGTCGACGGGAGATACGCAAGTGATGTAAATCACTTGCGTATCTCCAGCCGATTTCGTTGTGTCTCTTCGCCATCCACACTGCTGTTCCCTTCGACACAGCACTACGCCACTTACCGGGGTGGTTTTCCTGCATCCATTTCTGGATCGACTGAGCAGGTGTACACAGACATCGAACTGACTGCGGTGAATTTGCCGCCATCAGTGTGTGGACCCAGCCTTATTCTCTCTTCAGCACCATTTCCCAAACAGAAGCTGGTGTGGTTCTAACCGACGTCAATGCGCTGGGTCCCAGCACCGATGTGCTTGGGGAGGGACAGAGAGCCATCTCCATGAGGAGAAACTTTAATCCCTGGCTCCTTTATTTAATTGTTCGGGGACCGAAGTCTCTGCAGAGGTCCCCTTGGTGTGACTCCCCCAGACAGCTAAGGCACACAGAGTGTGGGTTGCTTTTGGGCATGGACTTTTTACAAGCCCCACACAATTTGAATCCAGGGGACTGAGGCATGCCCTGGCCCCTGGAGAGGGTAAAGACCCCTAAAGATATCTAACCTAATCTAAAACTCTATTCTAACACAGATAACTATTTACAGAAACTGTTTGAAGAAAAAACACTGGAGATGGTAAAAAGGAAATACGTGGGCAGAGGATTGGGAGAGCCTTATATAGGCGCTGTGAGGGCATGACCCCATGGGGCTCTGGAGCTAACCCTATGGATATCACTGGGGGAAAAGCCTCCCAGCAACTGTGCACGAGTCAATGTGTGGAATCAACATGAGCAAGCACTTGAAGTTTCTTTGGTTACTGCCACCCATTTAATTATTTTATATTTTGATTGGCTTTTGCCTTTTCTCTGCTATTTTCCAGTAACACTTTCTTAAATTTATATTTCATGTCTATTGTAGTTTTACATATTTGAATTCAATGAAAATCTGTTTATTATAATTTACTTAGTTGCCCTTGATAAACTGTATCTTAAATAATTGTATCATTTGTCAGCTCAATCAATGTAATCAGCTATTCCAGAATGATCATTCCAATTGCAGTTTTTCTTTCTGGTACTGTAATTTTTTAAATGAAATACTAACAGCAAGCATCAATGATAATAGCATTAGGTAACACTGTTATTGTTACAGTTGAGATGGCTTTTTATAAACTTTCTACCTGTTACAAGTTATTTGTTGTGAAGTGAATTTGAAAAATACACAAGTTAGACTAAACAAAAGAGACAGGTCTCCTTTCTGTTGTACTAATTTTCTCAGATGTTATAAATAATGTAAACAGTACAAAAAACAGCATCCTCCCTGCTTGCAGTTTTGGCAGGACAGTTTGCCTCTGAACAGTTATCACTGAGGGCTAGATTCACTGCGAGACTATCTCAGTTCATTAGTTTATCATTATAAAGCGCACCAGTTCTGCAACCAACTGAAACAAAAATAATCTACATCTTATACCTACCCTCCCCATTGTTGTTCCTTCCCCTTGGATGTATGTATATACACCCTATCTGATTTCTATTCCTTGCAACTGACGAAGTGGGTTACAGCCCACAAAAGCTTATGCCTGCAGAAATTAAATTTGTTAGTCTTTAAAGTGCTACAGGAACCTCGCTCTTTTCACAAATTTCATTTGCCTTACAATTTCAAAAAACAATCAAATCCTTAAAATGTCTCTTTATGTATAACTTGAACAGAAAATAAGTAGGTTATTTACTCTGAATCATTCACTCAGTCCTAATTCTGAATAATTTCAGACAAGTAGCATGTTACAGAATGTAGTGCTAATTTAGAGGGTAACCAGATATTTCTTTACATTGTTCTACCTTTTAAAGTAATATCATATAATAAAGGAGAGATATTCAGTGGTCCACTACTTCCTCTGTTGTCTCAACTACCATCTTCTTCCAGTTTGACCACCTGTCTTTCACACTGTCATCAGCCTGGTCCAGTATAACACCAGAATGGTTGCCAAGTGCAATCTGGAATCTGATCTGCATATCTTTGTCCTTGAAATTCTCTATTGCTATAACATAAATAAGTAGATAAGTTCATGGAGGATAGGTTCATCAATGGTTATTAGCCAGGATGGGCAGTGATGCAAAACCATGCTCTAAAGTGTCCCTAACCTCTATTTGCCAGAAGCTGGGAATGGGTAATAGGGAATTGTTCACTTGATGATTGCCTCTTCTTTTCATTCCCTCTGAAGCACCTGGCATTCACCCCTGTTGGAGGGCAGGATACTGGGCTAGATGGACCATTGGTCTGACCTCGTATGGTTGTTCTTATGTTATGTTCTTACGTAACATTCGTTATGTCCATGTTCATGATCTTTTGAAGTTCTAAATTAGCCACCAAAGGATAATGATCTAAGCCAATGTCTGTTCCTCTGCTGACACTGACATACCTCAGAGAAGCGCATATCTTAGATATACACACACAGACTATCTGGTTGACATTTGCACTGTCTGGTGATCTTATGAATCCTCTTGGGTTGGAAGAGACTGACTCCTATCTTTAGGGTGTCTGTGTCACAGAAATTCAAGAGCCATTGACCATTATCCGTTTGGAAGAAAGATGCATGTAATACATCTAGAACACAGACAATGACTGATGAGCAGAAAGCTCTGAAGCAAAAAAGGAACAGTGCAAGGCACACACAAAATCAAAGGTGGACGCAAGGCACAGAGAAAAGGGCAAAGAAATAAAGAAGAGACGCAAACAAGACAGAAATGCCTGGATTTAGGAGCAGGCTGCAGAGGAGCAGAAGCAGCAGCATAGACAGGAGACTTCAGGCAGTTCTACAGAAGAATGAAAGACATCTCAGGGAAAACCAGACTGTCACAGGTGATGTCCATCAGGGACTTTGATGGACAGATGTTGAAAACAAAGGAAGAACAAGACAAGTGAGGTAAAGAACATGTTAAACTGTCCAGAGCCAACAATCAGACAAATCCGAGAGAAATGCCAATGATAAATTAGAAACAGAAGGGAGACCAATAACACCTGATGATGGCTGCTTTAATTTCAAAGGCCTCAAGCAGACGAAGCTCCTGGGGTTCACACAATGGAAGCAGAGATACTAAATGCAGGAAGCAAAATTCTGACTGATGCGCCAGCGGCACAGGACGAACTAAGGTCTAGGAAGTAGAGATATTTGCTGTAGTATTAGAAGTATCTGAACAGTGAGTATCTCCATTAAAGACTAAACTAACATGAGAGAAAGAGGCTAAAGGAAATGCAAACACATCATGACTAAAATCTGTATGTGTGGGATTTTCTCTTCTGTCATATTTCTAAGGTACCTATCAGTTTGGTAATGAAGATATTAGATGATTTCACATAAAACTGGCCCACAGATTTGAGCAGGCAGTTGGACTAGATGACCTTCTGAGGTCCTTTCCAAGCCTAATCTTCTATGATTTGTGAAAATTATGTTTTAGGCTGAATGACAGATCTGACAAAGCAACTGTCAGCGCCTCCCATGCCTCTAGATGGTGCTGTATAGTCATCAAGTCAGAAACTGAAAGAAAAATTAATAGCATTTCCTTATCTTTTTTTTTTAAAGAGTATTTATATCAGTCTGCATTTACAGCTCTCTCTTATAACATGGTCAATTGTCTTCTTTTTGTTTTCACCATGATTCAGTGGTTCTAAGGAACATAGAAAAATGAGAAGTCTTGCAATCCACAGTTTAGATAAATCCAAACCAACATTCTCAGCTATAAACAGACCAGTGCCAGAATTCAGTCTCTACCCTAATCTATTATTTCTCAGCTCATGAGTTTTTTAGTTACGTTATATGCAACTCCAGCAAATTTTATACTCATGTTTGGTGCTAGTCTCTTTCAAACTATTCGATCCAAGATTTTTTTCCATTTTTAATCTTTATTCTGTTAATGTTTAGGGCATTTAGAGAACTTTTATAGTAATTTCACTGTATGTCCAGTTGAATGACAATTGCTTATATTTAGGATGAGGGTTTTGCATCTTATGGCATCACATTTTCTCTGATACAGACTCTTCAGTATACATAGCTCATTGCTGATGAAATAGTATTGCTCAATTATTTAGCAGTACATTGCATATTTACAGACAAAACTATCACTGTGGATGGAATACTCACGAAGAAACATACACAGATAAAAAGCAATCAATGAACAAATCCAATACTCCTCTTTCCCCATAAAGGCCAAACAAACTCACACTTACTGAGCTGTGTAATTCAATCAAGTGTTTCTCTCTCATTTTGTTAGAGACAGGCACTTCCCACCCACATTGATTCTATGTTTCTTTCATCCACTGACCTAAAAGGAGCCAGGAGACTCTGAATTTCTTTTTCTTGTGGTTTCACTCCTTGACTAACCAGCCCTGTGGTATCCCACAAATATGGAAAAAAACAAAAACAAAACAAAAAAACCCACACTTACCACATAATTTAGTTTACAAAGCCCTTTTGACATGGTAATAAGGAGGGAAAAAGTGATAAGACCCACTAGATTCCGTTTCACCCAGAAAACCTGACATCACAGCAAACTATTACTGGTTTAACATTTGCTTTCACTCTCTCTACATCCTCCAGCAGTTATTTGGGCAAATATCTCTTTTGTGTTGGTATTGTTTCTTCTGAAGAAGGTATTTGAATTGATTTTTCTCCATAGTAAATAACATTGAGGGGGTGGCATGCATTTCTAGAATAAAACTAACAGAAAACTCAAACAAATGCTAAGAATATGGAACATGTTGTGAAAGCTTCAACAGCCTCTTTTTAACAAATCTGAAGTGTAGAATTTTGTATTCTTGGCCTGTTTGCTTCAACTTCTTTAAGGACTAAATGATTGGTGCCATCATTTTTAAATGCTTCCCCTTCCCTCCTACCCTTCTCGGCAATCATGTCAATGTTCCAGAAGACCAAATATCTAGAAAAAATAATGTACTGAATAAGAGACAGCATCTAAACATGATGAAATACATAGCCATTGTGCATTCCATTCAGATAGCCACTGCTTTTCTCATCTCTGTAACAAGGGACAGATTCAGAATTTAGCATCACAAGAAAGCTAATCCTAATGCAAACCAGACAATTTTATGATATCTTTTACGCCATCTGCTGAGAATGGCTCGTCCCACAATGCCCCACATTTGTAAATGACAAGGTTCTCTATGGAAGTGATAACAGCCTACACTGTAAACTGAAAAAAACAAAAAACCCCAACCAAAGAGAAAATAGAAAACAAAACCGAAGTTGAGCACATTCTAATTAACTTCTAAAGAATTCGTTTCAGTCTTTAAGACATTGATTCTTCTAAGATGAATATGCATAGGTTTTTGTTTTGTTTCTTAAAGTGTGGGATTTATTTTATGAGGTTGTTCACAACTCTGAAATGTTCGTAACTTATCAAGCATTATACTAATTCTTTCAAAAGTTTACAACTGAACATGACTTAATACAGCTTTGAAACTTTAATATGGAGAAGAAAAATACTGCTTTTCATAGAATCATAGAAGATGAGGGTTGGAAGGGACATCAGGTGATCATCTAGTCCAACACCCTGCTCAAAGCAAGACCAACCCCAACTAAAGCATCCAAGCCAGGGTTTGTCAAGCCGGACCTCAAAAACTTCTGAGGCTAGAGATTCCACCGTCTCCCTAGGAAACCCATTCCAATGGTTCACCACGCTCCTAGTGAAAAAGTTTTTCCTAACAGCCAGTCTAGACCTCCCCCACTGCACCTTGAGACCATTGCTCCTAGTTCTGACATCAACTACCACTGAGAGCAGCCCAGCTCCATCCTCCGTGGAACCCCCTTACGGGTAGTTAAAGCTGCTATCAAATCCCTCCTCATTTTTCTCTTCTGCAGACTAAACAAGCCTAGTTCCCTCAGCGTCTCCTCAGAAGTCTTGTGCTCCAGCCCCCTAATCATTTTTGTTGTCCTCCGCTGGACTCGCTTCAATTTGACCACATCCTTTCTGTAGCAGGGGGCCCAAACCTGGACACAGTACTCCAAATGTGATCTCACCAGTGCCAAATAGAAGGGAATAATCACTTCCTTTGATCTGTTGGTAATGCTCCTACTAAAGCAGCCAAATATGCCGTTAGCCTTCTTGGCAATAAGGGCACACTGTTGACTTATACCTAGCTTTCTGTCCACTGTAACCCCACAGGTCCTTATCTGCAGAACTGCTGCTTAAGCAATCAGTCCCCAGTCTGTGGTAGTGCATGGACTGCTTCCATCTTCAGTCCTGTTGAACCTCATCAGATTTCTTTTGGCCCAATCCTCCAATTTGTCTAGGTCACTCTGTATCCTCTCCCTATCCTCCAGCGTATCTATCACTCCCCCCAGCTTAGTTTCATCTGCAAACTTGCTGAGGGTGCCATCCATTCCATCCTCTAGATCATTAATGAAGATGTGGAACAAAACTGGCCCCAGGACCGACACTGAGAACACGCCGCTTGATACCAGCTGCCATCTGGACATCGGGCCGTTGATCACTACTCATTGAGCCAGATGATCTAGGCAGATTTCTAGCCACCTTATTATAGTCCATTCATCCAATCCATACTTCTGTAATGTGCTGGCAAGAATACTGTGGGAGGCTGTATCAAAAGCTTTGCTAAAGTTAAGATATATCAAGTCAACTGCTTTCTCCACAACCACAGAGCCAATCATCTCATCATAGAAGGCAATCAGGTTGGTCAGACATGACTTGCCCTTGGTGAATCCATGCTGACTGTTCCTGATCATCTTTCTCTTCTCCAAGTACTTCAAAATGGATTCCTTGAGTACTTGCTCCATGATTTTTCCAGGACCGAGGTGAAGCTGAGTGGTCTGTAGTTCCCCAGATCCTCTTTCTTCCCTTTTTAAAGATGGGCACTATATTTGCCTTTTTCCAATTGTCCATGACCTCTCCTGATCACCACGAGTTTTCAAAGATAATGGCCAACGGCACTGCAATCTCATGAGCCAAATCCCTCAGCATCCTCGGATGCATTACATCTGGCCCCATGGACTTGTGCACGTCCAGCTTTTCTAAATGATCCTGAATCTGTTTTTTCACCACCAAAGGCTGCTCACCTCCTCCCCATATAATAATCTTATTCCACTCTGGTGTGTGATTCTATGTACTCAGTTCAAATTAAGTTAGACACATTGTAAAGAAATCCAGTTGTACCAATGTGGAACTGAGTTAAGAAGTGAAAAAGCAAAAAACTCCACAAACCAGAAAGTTAGATCAATACAAAATGCTATTTATTAATAGACCTTTTGTAATAATCAAGGGCTGAAATGTTCTGCAGGTTCTGCATCCTCCCTGCCTTTCTATGAGTCAAAGCACCGCGATACCAGTATTTAGATTTACTAAATATCTATCTCAGGTTTTTCTACAGTGACTACTGTTGCAGTATCTCAGGCCCAGATGTTCAAAATATTTAGGCACCCAATTCCTGTTGATTTCAGTGGATGTTAAAGTAACTAAATACCTTTGAGGCAATGGGCCTAAGTAAGTGTTATATTTTTGAGACTGTTATTCCTCAGAACGCTACTGCCTCAAAGAAAACATTACATTAGATGTGTGCCCCGGACAGATTGTGTGTTACTGAGAAATATTTTTTGTATCATGGCACAAGCTACCTTGCAAGTGACAAATTCTTAACCTGGCTACCTACGTTGAAACAAATCCCTTCCAACAAGCAGGGCATGGAGAAGAGGGCATTCTTATACAGACTACCTGTATTCCACCCCCAGAAGACCTCTGTTTCACAGGACCAAGCAGAAAGTAGCTCTGACATATTGTCACAGGCTGGCTGGCCGTTTACGTCAAGCAGGGCTCAACCTTGCCTATGACCTAGCTGCTATCCATACCCTGAGTTGCCAGATCACTGGTAAGGCTATATCACACTGCAATTAAACAACTGTGGCTGACCTGTATCAGCTGACTCGCAGTTGTGGATCTTGGGCTATGGGGCTGTGGAATTGCGGCTTAGACGTTCGGGTTTGGGCTGCAGACTGGGCTGTGGGAACTCAGGTCTCTGCCCCAAGACCAAACATCTAAGGCACAATGAAACAACCCAATAGCCCAAACCCTGTGAGCCTGAGTCAGGCGACATAGGCCAGCTATGGATGCTGAACTGCACTGTAGACATGGCCTTAGTGATAATTAGTGATCCCAGCTGAGTGGTAATCAGAGTGAGGGTGAACTCAGTCGAAGAGAGACACCCAGGAGTGAGAACCAAGGGGGCACCCTCTCTGGGAAGTCAGACCGGAAGAGTCCCACAGGGAGCAGATCAGACTCCTTAGGGGCAGTCCTGAGATTAAGCCTATAAGGAGATACCTGACGTAAACTACTGGAGCCCCTCGGAAAGGGAGGCAATGGGGAAATCCTGTTGAGGAAGCAGCAGCACTGGAGGACTCTCCAGGGCCCAGGAGTAGAAGCAAAAGCTGGGCTAGGCTGAAGTCTACAAAAGGGACAGAGGAATTATCAGTTTAGATATTTGTGGAATTCACAGTTCGACCTTCGTTATCCCAGAAGCGGACCAGACTTTTAAGTGGCCTGGCCAGAGCGCCAGGTCACGGAAGACTCAGACAGAAGCGGAAGTGAGGATTTAATGTCAGGGAGCATTATAGCAGTAAGAGCAACTGCCTTGCAGACCTCCAGTTGGCAGTGTAAACAAACCTGCAGGGCAGAGAATGCATTTTCATAGGCCATGGGGCAAAGGATATACAACTGTGACGGCTGCATGTGATGTATGTAGCTAATTATCTACTGTATCCATTAAACTACGGATAAGTTCAGTCTCATTTCTCATATAGTACTGTAGCACACTGTAGTTGCTGTACAGGTAGGCATCACTTCTGGTATGGTTTTTGCCTTGGATAGAAACTATTTAACTAGGACTATTACTAGCATGATGACCGTTTTCTGTTCTATGGAATCTCTTTTTGGTGAGACTATTCCTGTTTTGCGTGAATGTTCTGTAGCTCTGGGCACAAGCAAACAGGAAATTATAAAAAGGGAGTTAGATGAATAGTTTAGTTTCTGATTCATGGGCCCTGGAATTATCTAAATCTTTGAATTCATCACAAACCAGCCAAGACAAATAGCTTGTCTGATGAGACAGCATATTGCACAGCCAAACTGGAGACAAAGGACCTTAGTCATTTAAAGGAGCTTAAACAGTCATGTTGTGTCCTTTCCACAAGTTCCTTCACTTTTGATTCATGATAAAGGATGAGATTTATCAAAGCACATGTTGGAAAGGTCAGCCACCCCATCAGAGTAATATTCCTCATTTGGCTAAGGAACAACAGTTCAATAGAGGACAGCTGGTCATCATACATTGAACCTCATTCAGGAAGACTGTCCAGATCTCATACTGGTTTCTGTTAATCAAAAAATATTGGGCTGAATTCAGTCCTAGTGCCAGTGGGTACAACCTCACTGAAGTCCGTGACAGATACTACAATCCCATGCAATATCTTTCAGGACCATATTGTACTAAGTTCATGTACTATGCTAGGCTAGGGATTGTATATAACTCCAGGTGGGAAAATTACCACAACTCCTCTGGGAACTGAAAATAGTGGTAATAATGGTGGTGGTGGTGGTGGTTGGGGAGTGAGTAAGGTGAATCACTTAGGTTGTAAGTACCTCCAGAGAGATAACAGTGTCTGAGGAGGCTTACACATACTGATTTAAACAGGCTTTTTTCAACAGACCAAAACACAAAGAAAGGTCTTTTGGCACAAAAAGATGACATGTAAACTCATCTGGGGCCTTCTTTCTAATCCAACAAAACTGACAGGACCTTCTGCCCAAGGGAGGCCCAACCCTTACAGAAGGCTTGGAAAGACTTTGGTCTACTTAGGTTTCAGAAGACTGATGGGTAGTTCCTAGTATGTTTAGTGTGTGTTTAAATCTACTTATTATTTTGTGTTTTCTCTGCAATGCTTTGGCCTTAAGAATAAGGGTGCTTGCTTAGAAAGTGTGTGGCAATTGTAACTGCTGGCTATACTATAATTATAGCCCAAGTACAGAAAGCAAAGGACAGGTCCTGGCCTTTAGGCAGACTGGCTTCCTGGGATATCAAAGTGTAAGGCAGGGAGTTGTGCAGCCTTAAAGCCCCTCCTCTCTTCTTCCCCAGTCAGACGTGAGAGGGACAAGTGTCCCTGACAAGAGACAGGTGACAGCAGGAGATCTGAGACTTGATTGGGAACTCCTGGAGTGGACTACAGAATGAGGGAAACTGGTGTAATTACCCTGAAACTGTCAGAGGCATACAAGACTTGAATTTGTTTTGTCATTTCCATGAGGCAGAAGACAGTTTAGTGTCCTGGATGTTTTAAAATAGATTTTTTTTTGTAGAAGTACTTTTTCTTACCTGTCCACAGTTTATATTATGCTTATGTAGAGTTTTGTAGTATTTATGGAATCAATACAGACATTTGAAATAAATTAAAAAATTATGTTCAGCTTCTAATGAAACTCCTGCACTCACACCCAAATATCCCTATGCTAAAAAGAGCACTTATGTGTTGTGAAGATATTAACATTGCTCTGTCAGAACACTGTCATTTATTTGCCAGCAATATCAGCTTCAGAAATCCACAGTATCTGTCAACAACTTGGAATAAGAAAAAAGAAAATATAACTGGCTGTTTACAGGACATTTTAATTCTGTAATAAATTCTGCTAGTAGAAAAGCGCTCACTAGGAAGCAAAGGAGTAGTTAATGTTCCAGTGATATTACTCTGAAGAGAATAAGATTTATTTCTGCATCCTTCTATGCTTTTTGCAGTTCTTTCACCATATCTTTGCCAACACATCAAATCCTCATTTTGATAATGAGCATGAAACAGAAGTTTGCAGTGTCCGTACAGGGCTATCAACACTTGGCTTATTTTTATTTTATTTAATATCTAAAACTCATGGTTAATACAAATAGAGCATTCACATGCAGAAGTTACTGCATCTGATTCCTTTAAAAATAAACTGGCTGTACTGTGCACAGCACACCTGGTTCTGGCCTACCCAGGGACAGTTGAATGAGTGAAGGTAAAGGGATCAAAATGTGGATATTTCTGTTTTGGAGACAGCAAAATAGATATGAGTGTGGGGATACCTAGTCAGTCAGATGTGTGGGAGGTATGAGATTGGGTATTCTCTCTGGGGAAAGCAAACACAGAGGCTTTAAGAGCAGAGGCAGCTGAATGGAAGCCTGATTCCAAGAGCATTACCTAGGAAGTTGTTAGAAGTGGATTTTTCCACTTGCTTTTGCTACGGCCAAACTCCAGCCTGGGATGGGAGGCAGCTTGTTAAGCCTCAAATCAAATCAAATAAATAGGTGGTGGTATCTTCCAGAGTCAAACACTGCAGACAATAGCAGCTGTCTAAGAGACTCCCTGTCAGGGTCCCAAACTGGTCTGAACCAGCCCTGGAGAAAAAAATAGTGGTCTGGTCTCTAATCTCTTGATTGGGACACACTCTTGCAGTGTGGGGATTGGGCCCCTTGCGCCCCACTCCACCACAACAGAAGTTTCCAAAAATATATTGGCAGGGTTTTGTTTTGTTTTTTATTTTAAACAATTAAAAATGCTTGGGTTTACATAATCCCGGTGCTTATCTTGAACTTATTTCAGCACCAAGGAGAGACAAGCATGAGGTGTTACATAAGACCAGGAAGTTTAAAATGCCTTTGGATATACTAGTGCTAGAGTGCTGAAAAGCTTAAAGAGGTTTGAAGCACCGAATGCAGAACTGGAAGCCCTCACCTAGAACTGAGTAGGCCCTACCTCCCGAAGATTCAGAAAAGTGGATCAGCGTACAAGTGCTTGCATTTTGAGGAACAGTCCCGAGAGCTAATGTATGAAAACTGAGTTCGGAGGACTGTTGTTAATGTCACAAATGCCTTCAAGAGACTCACATACCTAACAAGTGCCATGGATACATGGACTCACACACCTAACACTGCCATGGAGTGTTATCTGTGCAGTGGTGATGGTGAGTTAGCTATCAATAAAATGAGCTACATAAAAATCTGTTGATTGACTCAGCTATCCCAGGCCAAATCTTGTTTTGCAGGGATTGAAAATTGAATTTAAACTTGCGAGCACTGTCTGATCCTGAAGCATGTGTGTTTGAATTTGCAAGGTAAATGTTATCGTCTGGGTGCTCAGAGCGCAACGTAATGGGTTTTGTGCAAGAACCTGAGTAAAATACAACAGACTATATTGAAAATCCTTTTTTTTTTTTTTGACACCTAGGCAGTTCTAGGGAGCCACTTTTAACACTTTTGTACCATTTAATACATCTAACAAAGGATAACATTTGTAAATCATACCTATTCAGGAGGCAGAAAGAAACTATTTCAAATTAGGAAATTCTCAGAAGTAGGATAAATCTGTCAGATTATCAAATCCTGAACACAATTTATTCCAATCAGAAGTGATGTAGAGAAAGATGCTGGCAAACAGCAGATCTTAATTGAAAAGCCAAATTGTGAGTCATACTGTGCCCTCCACTATGCTGGCATACATGGAGAGATGAGGAAAAAATCAAGAATAATAGAACACAGAACTGGACAGGACCTTGCAAGATCATCTAATCCAGTTCTCTGCACTTAATGGCAGGAACAAGCATTATCTAGACCATCCCTGACAGGTGGTTTTGTCTCTTAAAAAAAATCTTCAGTGATGGAGATTCCACAACCTCCCTAGGCAATTCATTCCAGTGCTTAACAACCCTGACAGTTAGGAAGTTTTTCCTAATGTCCAACGGAAACCGCTCTTCCTGCAGTTTAAGCCCATTTCTTCTTGTCCTATCCTCAGAGGTTAGGGAGAAATTTTTTTCTCCATTCCTTTTGTAACAGCACTTTATGTACTTGAAAACTGTTATGTCCCCCATCGCTCCTCTCTTCTCCAAACTAAACAAACCCAGTTTTTTCAATCTTCCTTCACAGATCATCTTTTCTAGACCTTTAATAATTGTTGTTGCTCTTCTCTGGACTTTCTCCAGTTTGTCCACATCTTTCCTGAAATGTGGTGCTCTGAACTGGACACAGTACTCCAGTTGAGGCCTAATCAGCATGGAGTAGAGCAGAAGAATTACTTCTTGTGTCTTGCTTGCAACACTCCAATTAGTACATCCCAGAATGATGTTTGCTTTTTTTGCAACAGTGTGACACTGTTGACTCATATTTAGCTTGGGAGCCACTATGACCACCAGATCCCTTTCTGCAGGACTCCCTCCGAGGGAGTCCTTACCCATTTTGTGTGTGTGCAATTGATTGTTCCCTCCTAAGTGGAGTACTTTGCATTTGTCCTTATTGAATTTCATCCTAATTACTTCAGACCATTTCTCCAGTTTGTTCAGTTAATTTTGAATTTTAATCCTATCCACCAAAGCACTTCACAACCCCTTCCAGCATGATATCATCTGCAAACTTCGTAAGTGTGCTCTTTATGCCATTATCTAAATCGGTGATGAAGATGAACAGAACTGGGCCCAGAACTGATCCCTGTGGGATGTCACTTGATATACCCTTCCATTTTGACTGTGAACCACAGGTAACTACTCTCTGGGAATGGTTTTCCAAGCAGTTATGCACCCACCTTATAGTAGCTCCAAGTAGGCTGTATTTCCCTAGTTTGTTTATGAGACAGTGACAAAAGCCTTACTAAAGTCAAGATATATCGCTTCCCCCCATTCAAAAGGCTTGTTACCCTGTCAAAGAAAGCTATCAGCATGGGGAGCTTCTTCCTGTTCTAGTCAAGCACCTAGATAGGATCTCTCTGTAGTGCTCAAGAGCATATACTAGGAGGTGAATCAAGTTCACATGTTGGCCTGGCAGAAAGAGGTGCCACTGCTGCTCCCAGCCAACTAGTGCATATACTGCCATCAGCAGCAAGCATTAACTGGTGACATTTAGTGAATGCATGCTGACCCAGCAGACAGGAGCAGTAATACACTCCCCTCCATGTACAATTTGTTGGACCACAGTGAGCCAGCCAGTTCCCAAGTGCTAGTCATATGCGGCAGCTGATTCACAATCCTCTATGGGGATTTTTTTTTGTGGGGCAGGACTTAGCCTAAAATCTCTAAGGAGTGCTGTGTTGGTCCCAAGGATTAAACAAAATGTTAGTTTGAGTACTTTCATATTTCTCACCTTCTACGACTTATGATTAAAATAACTCTGGTGTGTGACACTAGAAAAAGATAAAATAAACTTTCACACAGATTTGTGTTGGTCTTTTTGAGTACATTTTGGCAGAAGGTAAATTTGCTACTTTTCTAACCTGAGAGAAGCCGTTGTTTGACCCTTTTGTTTTTTCAGTCAGAAAATATTACTGCATGTGATTAAACTTTTATTCATCACCTAGAGAGAGTAAAAATCAATGCCTAATTGATGCTGATATATGAGCTAAAAGCATTAGCCTGAATAAAGGCGGCACAATGACACAGAACAGTTTCCAAGGTGTCATCTTTAGAAATAGGTGTGAAGATCATAGATTAATCAACTTTTCTTTTTCTGAAGAAATTGCTAAATTCTGTGAGAATTCAGAGACCACTCGTTCTTGAAATCTCTAATTGACTGTCATGCCCACTGTATTTACCTTTCATAAATAACTAGGAAAAGGAGTTCATAGCAGAGAAGTAGTCAGCATTGTATTAATAATGATCAGAAGACAGAACATACCATCTGTGAGGTGTATGAAGCCTATCCCTATAGCAACCTAGGCACCTGCCATCTCAGATCATGGTGGATCACCATGATCCATCTAGTCCAGTATCCAGGATGGGGGCCACTACCACATTACTGTAATTGGACATTCTCACTATCCATAAAAATGTCTGATCCTATTTTAAATCCTACCAATCTTTTGGCCTCAGTGATACGTTATGGTAATTAGCTCCTCAGGATCATTACAAGGGTGTGTGGTTAATGGATCCTCTACCCTGGTTCAGTCCAGCCCGATATCAACTGTTCTCAAGCAGAGCTCCATGGCATGTGCAGGAAGTGAGATCCCCTGAAATCCGCTCCCTCCCTGCATTGCAGAACTGCACTGCTCCCCTTCTTCTGAGGTCTGTGCAATCTTTGTCGAAAGGGAAGGCTTTCCTTTTCTATCATCATGCTCCCTTGGAGAAACTCTTAATATTCTGATCATTAATACTAAAAATTAACACTGAATCATGCTTTGAGATTTAAGTGTGAATGATACCTTTGACCATGAAAACCTAGACTCCCAAGGATACTGGTGGGGACAGAATGGAGATCTTAGTGATCAGGTTCTAAAGACTTCATGAAAAATGGAATGTTCAAGCATGATTTATTTTTATCTATGTTTATTGAAGTAGAAAATAGTCCTATTAGGAATGTTATGTTCTATTTGCCATGAGAATTTGTTGAGAGTGCTCTCTGGGGATGGGCACTGATCCAGATCTGACCATACTCCTTGAGGTTTGAGTATAAGATAGAAGAGGCTGTTTAAGATACATTGTGCAAAACTAAATCAATGCCATTTATTTCTCTAAAAAACCTGACAGAAGCTGCATTTTAATAAGATTCAGCTCAGAAATTCTCAAGGAAAGAAAAAAATAAAGAATTACTTAGCTGTGGATAGAAAAACTAGTCTTCAGGGCCACTTTCCAAATATGCCATTGATGAAGCAGTTTTGGACTTTTACATACTTCCAGGGACTTTAGAAAATATGCATAATAACATTATGAAAGGAAAACAAGCTGCAATGTGACTCAGGGACAAATAAAAATCAAAGGGAAATTTTCACGACACTTGCCCAGGGTTCAGGAGCCTGGCTAGTGACTGAGAGTGCAACATGATTCATAACTTACTATTAAACTATTAGTCCTTAGGTTGAAACAAGTGGACTCTGTTGGACAATGATGCTTCCAGCTTGTGGCTTTATCTGTTTCCTCTGTCTGAGCATGAGAGGGTTACACTGAGATTTCAGGGGGGACTCCTGGACAGTTTTTCAGAGAGTAGGGTGGAAGGCAGAACGGTAACACGATGCTCTGGTGCATGTGTCGAATCCATTAGACACACATGCTCACAACTTGCATGTTTTCAGTTTAACTCATGCAGCCAGAGTCTGCAAGGATTACAGACGCTAGGATAAACGATAATTCTAGAGTTAAATAATACCATAGGGAGAGCAAACCTAAGAAGTAGCTGCAAAGAAGGAAAGACATGTTTTGAGATGAGACTGAGCAAGAGAGAGACCATGAGTAAGAAGTTGTACAGGAGAAGAATGTCACAGTCAGAGTGCCATCATTGCATGGAGGAACAAAGAGGCTAGGTCTAGGCAAGCAGAAAAGCAAGGAGGGGAGCAGAGAGAGGCCCATAAGACAGGCTCAAGACATGCCACTAAGGGCTTTAAACTGGATCTGCTAGTAGAGTTGTCTGAGGGCAGGTCTACACTACCACTTAAGTCAACCTAATTAACATCACTTAGGCTGGGTCTACACTGATGGTGGCAAATTTGCCACCATCACATCGATTGCTCTGGATCAACTGAGCGGTCTGTATAGACGCGCTCAGTCGATCCAGGAAGTGACGCAGGAAAACCACCTCGGTAAGTGGTGCAGCGCTGTGTTGAAGGGAGCGCTGTTCCCTTCAATGCAGCGCAGTGTGGACGCCGCACAGAGGAGACGCTGCAAAGTCAATGGGAGATACACAAGTGATTTACGTCACTTGCGTATCTCCCGTCGACTGCCGCCGAATTGCAAAGGGAAGTGTAGACCGGACTTTAGATGTGTGAAAAAGACATCCCCCTGAGTAAGGCAAGTTACAGCAACCGATGTAACAGTAACCTATGTACAGTAACCTATACAGAGGCCCTCCCACCGACATAGTTTCCGCCTTTTTGTGGAGGGGGAATAATTATGTTGACAGGAGAGCGCTCTCTCGTCAGCGTGCAGCGTCTTCACCAGATGTGCTACAGCAGCGCAGCTGCACTGATATAGTGCTTCTACTGTAGACCTGCCCTGAATATCAGGCTCCTCTGTATGTATGAGAAGGCAAACAGCATTCTAAACTTGTCGGAGTCTAGGGAAGCACAGAGGAGGGAGTAGCAACAGTCCGATAAAAAAACCCTGGCTGAAGAAATAGTAAGTGGAATCTGGGCAGGGCACAAATGAACACTAGGGTACAGGCAATGATGGGCAGATTTAGAGATATCGTTTAGCAGGAGACAGAAAGGCCAAAGTTTAAGAACAATATCAGGTTGTGTGCAGCAAAGGCAACTGCAAGGTTTGAGTCAAGAAGGGAACATAAAGAGAGATGGAGCTGTGTCTAAGGATACTTTTTTCCCCAGTAGATGCAACAGTTTTTAAGACACTTAAAGGACTAAAGGACACTGATACTAGCAGGAAATTAGAAATGCCTCTATTCATCTAGAAGGATTTCCTGCGTCAATGTACACTGCCACTCAGTGACAAACTATAGCAAAGTTATTAGTTCAGTGGCTTCTTCTTAATCATTAAAATGGAACATATATTTCTGACCAGTGGTTTAACTAAGAGAGGTCTGTAACATGCACATGCAATATTATTTTTAATGGCCTGTCCACTAGGAGTCACTGAGGTGGTCGCTCACAAAGAAGTTCTCTTTAGAAAGAGCAGATGCAATGCATGTAAGGACCTAGAAGGCCATTAAGAAATATTGGGGGGTTAATTAATCCACTCTCTCCTCTGGATGCCATGTGGCAGCAAAATAATGTGAAGCTAGCAGGGCTTTCCAGCTTCCAAATGCAGAGGCAAAGGGAAGGAACAAGGACGTGCGTTCAGCAGCTGGCGTGAGTGAGCAGAAGGAATCTGTGTTGGTCCCTGGAGAGAAACAGGGGCAAAAAGATTCTACTTCTTGGGACAGGAGTGCCTCATCTGGTGTTTCTGCAAAAGAGGGCTGCCAGTTTAGTTTGCTCCTGCTGCTGTTCAAACAGAACTAGTGTACTTTTTTGTAAATTAAAAAAGCACTACAAAAATATCCTAACTCTGAGTCGCTCATTTCTGATTCATTTGGAAGCCACAGTGGATAGAATTGTGGTTACTAGATGGCCAAAGGGGCAATGGCATATTCAAAAGCTGCAGGTCCCCAATTGTGAGACATCAAACAATTATAGAATCATAGAACATTAGAGTTGGAAGGGACCTCAGGAGGTCATCTAGTCCAACCCCCTGCTCAAAGCAAGACCAACCCCAACTAAAGCATCCAAGCCAGGGTTTGTCAAGCCACACCTCAAAAACCTCTGAGGATAGAGATTCCACCATCTCCCTAGGAAACCCATTCCAATGGTTCACCACGCTCCTAGTGAAAAAGTTTTTCCTAATGTCCAACTTAGACCTCCCCCACTGCAACTTGAGACCACTGCTCCTTGTTCTGTCAACTGCCACCACTGAAAACAGCCTAGCTCCATCCTCCCTTGAACCCTCTTTAAGGTAGTTAAAGGCTGCTATCAAATCCCCCCTCATTCTTCTCTTCTGCAGACTAAACAGGCCTAGTTCCCTCAGCCTCTCCACATAAGTTATGTGCTCCAGCCCCCTAATCATTTTTGTTGCCCTCTGCTGGACTCTCTCCAACTTCTCCACATCCTTTTTGTAGTGCAGGGTCCAAAACCGGACACAATACTCCAAACAATGCAACGGAGCATTTTGTAGCATAAACCAAGACTGCGGAGATATCCTGGCCATTATTGGTTCTGTTACACCAGCTGTTCAAGCCATAATCCTTAGTATATTTGTCAACCAGTGAAAAACAAAAAGAGACCCAGCACACTTCTGTTACTAAATAATCATTTAATGTCTGCAAAAGTGCCTTGCACATGTACGCTACTATTTGTGATAGGCATCATCAATAATAATGATGGAGTTAGTGAAATGGAAAAAAATGAAAGAAATCAAACCTAAGAAAAGTACTGGATGAGGCTGCATGGACCTTCTTTGAGTCATAAAAATAAGTTTAAACCATGGGGAGGGTCCGTGTGTGTGCATATGACTACAGTGAGAGGTTCAGTCCTGGGTGGGAGATGAATTTTATTAGTTAATGGAAACTTGAAAAGACAACAAGGCATTCCAGTCCTCACTTAAAGTACAGTGCTGATTTGTGACTTCAGAAGTTATTTTAACTACGTGTTAAGACTGCTGACAATAGTCTAGAATATTAATAAGTTAAAGACTGGTAGCCTCTATTAAAAAGTGTCTCCTCAAGGAATATTAAGGTTTCGGGAAAAATTATTAGTATCTTTTCAGTTACAAAGTCAAACATGACAGACACAGAATATATTAAATACAGTTCTGAAAACAGACCATGCTGGGTTCCCCACAGTCGCTGCCCTTGTTTACTGTTCACACAAGTTTGAGCTGTGGACAAAGAACCCTTTTCAGTTTTTTTCCCACATCATACATGTAATGCTTAGCTGAACACAGCACTGACTGAAAAATCATTAGCAATATGGATATGTAAGCCATAAATTTGTTATGATCAGGTTGAATACATTGATAAATACCTGACTTGCATATCATTAATTCATTCTGATTCGTCTCTTCTGCACTGTTCACTAATTTTGTGCATTCTGATATTTAATGATTTGCATATAATCCCAATAGCTTGCATTGTTACTGTATGTTACATGTTGTTGTATTAAATCAAACATACATTACATTTTAGCGGCTCCATTAACCTGAAAAGGGGCTCAGTCCTGCAAACACACATGAGTAAACTTAAAGTAACTTACAAGCATAAGGCTGGGTCTACACTGACGGCGGCAAATTCAACTCCATCAGATAGATGTCTCTGGATTGATTGAGTGGTCTGTGTACACCTGCTCAGTCGATCCAGCAATCAACACAGGAAAACCATCCCGGTAAGTGGCGCCGCGCAGTGTGGATGGCACGTGGAGCAGACGCAGCAAAGCCAACAGGAGATACGCAAGTGATTTACGTCACTTGCATATCTCCCGTCGACTGCTGCCGAATCTGGAAGGTAAGTGTAGGCCGGGCCTAAAAGTTTGCAGGATTTGGGTTAACTACAAGCCAGCAAATGCTCACTGCATATCATAGAATATTAGAGCAGGAAGGGACCTCAGGAGGTCATCTACTCCAACCCTCTGCTCAAGGCAGGTCTAACCTCAGCTAAATCATCCCAGTGAGGGTTTTGTCAAGCTGCAGCTTAAAAACCTCTAAAGATGGAGATTCCACCACCTCCCTAGGTAACCCATTGCAGTGCTTCACCACCCTCCTAGTGAAAACCATTTTCCTAATGTCCAACCTAGACCTCCCCCACTGCAACTTGAGACCGTTGCTCCTTGTTCTGTCATCTGCCACCACTGAGAACAACCTAACTCCATCCTCCCTGGAACCCCCTGTCAGGTAGTTAAAGGTTGCTATCAAATCCCCCCTCATTCTTCTCTTCTGCAGAGTAAACAAGCCTAGTTCCCTCAGCCTCTCCTCATAAGTCTTGTGCTCCAGCCCCCTTATCATTTTTGTTGCCCTCCGCTGGACTCTCTCCAACTTTTCCACATCTTTTTTGTAGTGGGGGGCCCAAAACTGGACACAATACTCCAAATGCGGCCTCACCAATGCCGAATAGAGGGGAATTATCACTTCCCGCCATCTGCTGGAAATGCTCTTACTAATGCAGCCCAATATGCCATTAGCCTTCTTGGAAACCATATATTCTTTTTCCCAAAATGGCTCTTTTGAAAATAGCAAATAAAGCAAATTATATGTGTAAGTCATGGAGTTTAAGGCCAGAAGGGACCACCAGACCATCTAGCTGACCTCCTGTATTTCACAGGCCACCAACACCACCCAGCAACCTGCACACTAACTCAGCAACGGAAATTAGACAAAACTATTACAACCAACTGGAGACATGGTATGTGCCACAGGCAGGGAATAGGCAGTACCCAGGTGCACCAGTACTCAAGCCTCCACAATGGCAGGGAAATGATTTAATAAGATACACCCAGATAACCCTAGCAAGTGACCCCCACTTACATGCTGCAGAGAAAGGGGGAAAAACCCTTTAGATCACTGCCAATATGACTAGGGGGGAAATTTCTTCCAACCCCACACAGGGTGATCAGTTAGACCCTGAGCATGTGAGCAAGAACTAGCTAGCCAAGCCTGCTTGGCTCTCCCCTTCCAATGTCCCATCTCCAGCAATCGCCATCTCTGATGCTTCAGAGGAAGGAGATTTAAAAAAGAAAAAGAAATCAAACAACTACCCCAGAACACACTGTGGGATGGGGGATCCCTTCCTGACCCCTGCCAGTGGCTGGCTGAAACCCTGAAGCATGAGTTTTTAGGAACATAAGATAAACTGGGAGTAAGCCCCGGGGCTGCTGAGCCCAGATGCCTACCATCACAAGCAACCCCATCATAAAACCACGTTCATCAATTTGTCTATTTCTCTGTTAAAACCAGTTAAATTGTTTTCCCCCACAACTCCTATTGGAGATTCTACCAGAACCTCCCACTCTGATAGTTAGAAACCTTCTTCTAATTTCCAGCCTGAATTTGTTCATGTGTATATCCATTTGTTCTTGTGTCAAAATTGTCCTTTAGCTTACATAGCTCTTCACCCTCCCTGATATTTATCCCTGTAACATATTCATAGAAAGCAGTCATATCCCCTTTCAGCTATCTTTTTGGTAGGCTAAATAAACCAAGCTCTTCCAGAGTCCTGTGCCTAAGTTTAGTACTAATATAGGCACAAGGACGAATGGGTACAAACTGG
>ML676916.1:67611-100129 GCA_007922155.1 Mesoclemmys tuberculata
TGGTCCCTTCTGACCTATGAGTCTATGAGTCTATGAGTCTATAAGATAGGACTTTAATTCTTTCTACTAAAATGCTGAGGAAGAGCTGTGTGGTCTAGAGCTTTAGAGCTTCTCTCTGCTCTGTGATACAGCAGATACACATGTCGTCCTATACTATGAAAAATTCAGTGTAGCAGCACACTTCTATAGTAATAATTACTGATCTTCAAAGGTATGAAGAAAATCATTGTTTATCACTGAAACATCACTTCCTATGCCTATTCCTTTTTGGTCATGTCTGCCCCTTCCAACAATGAGCATTTTTTCATACGTTAGTATAAAAGTGCTGTGGGAGTACTTGGTGAAGTTCAGAGTTTGGACAATGTAAGCCTAGACTTTTGATACATGAGAGTAACAGCCACATAAATCAGTCTTTAGATCCAAGATGAATCACTGTGACTAGATCAAAATGTCTGTTCAACCTGAAAGGGGCAAATGGTTTTATTAATAAGTGGTCTTAGCATTTTGCTGTATCCTTATGCAACTGTTTGAAGGACTTTTACTAGGCGATTGATAGAAAGTTTCAATGTGATTGCAATACTTCCTAAAATAATATCAGATTCCACTCTGTTCTGCCAAATGTATCAAGCAACTATAGCCTGGCTTTTCATCAGTGCCAGCCTTGTCTAGTTGCATAGCATGAGGGGTGACAGAGTAAAACCAATCAGCTTTTCCAACATACAGGGTAGAGTTACACTTAGTTGCAAATGTAAGAATTGCTGCTAACTTCCATAATGGATGAATCTTCAAGTTCTTTTTTTTGACTTGCTATAATTTTTGTGTAGTATTTAAACATTGGTTTAGGATTACTTTTTAAAATTCTTTGGATAAATTGCATCACTATATTAAACTGTCTCGCCAGAAACACAGATGGACTCAGGAATAGAATCTAGGAATTATGAACACTGTTTTGACATTTTGACAACTTTAGAATTAGTTCATTATTAATATAAGAGAACAAGTTGATACATATGAGAATTCTATGTAGTAGTTAGTATTTCTTATACTTTTTGTCCAAACACCCTCAAAATCATCCCCCAGAAACATGCCATGAACCAAATAGGATCAGCTTTAGAAGACTGGTGCAAAACAGCCAAGAATTTATAAACAGATTAATTACTTTTCAGGACATATTTCAAAGCAACAAATTACAACATCTCTTCCCTGATTGCTTTGTCTGACCAGATGTGTCTGAAAATCTCCTCCTGAAGATCAGTGAGAGAAGACACCACTATCTGAATCTGACCCACTAAAATAAGAAGATGTTAAGAAAGACAAAATTATTGCATCATCTACACTGAGAAATTACCTTGGAAAAAATAGGTTAGTCTCATGCCCTTCTAGGATATTTTGTAATTCAATGTTTGTGTAAAAAGGCTACTCTGTATGTTGGCTCAAAGTTGGAGCCATACAGACAGCATATATTATTTCAAAGAGTAAATTTTTGTTAGCATTTTTGGTAATTGCTTCTTTCATTGTAGATCTGAATGAAAGATGATGAGTAACAGTCACTCTGACTGATATGAGTCACATATGTGTTTATTTAAAGGCAAATATACTTTAAACAATGAGGCCTTGATAGACAAATGAAGCAACGTTGTTCCTGTCTTTCATAAAATTGTTAATTAATTTAAGTGAATTTATGCAGAATTCTGACTGATAGCTTAGCTAATAATGAATATCTTAAAGAAAAAGGCAGCCTTGCATTCCAGAGATGTGCAGATAGCTCATAATTACAATAAATTACTTTCCAGAGACTACAAAGTGCAATATCATGCACTTAGGACCTAATAATAAGAATGCCTGTTGCAAGCTGGGGGCTCATTGGTTGAAAGCAATGGAGAAGAAAAGCCTGGGTGTGTGGGTCAATCACACAATGTCTATAAGCCACCAATGAGATGTGGCTGTGAAAAAGCCTAAAACCTAAGATATACCAGGTGAGGCATTTCCAGTAGGAGGAATGTTTGGGAAGCACAGCAGGGCCCAAGACCAGCCCCCACAGGGGGCAGGGAGGAAGTGCCACCCAACTCTGCTCTGCTCCCAGCTACCCACTCCAGCCCCGAACATGGCCCAAACTGCAGTTCCGGCCCCAGCCTTAGCCTACAGCTCCCAGCTCTGGCTGCAGCCCCCAGCCCTGCTTCTGGTCCCCCTCCTGACTCCGGCTGTGTCCCTGGCTCTCAAGGAGGGAGGGGGGACACGGACTGGGTAAGTGAGATCGCAGATGAAAAAAGTTTGGGGACCACTGATTTAGTGAATCCTGAGTTTGTTATACAACATTTTAATTTACTATAATGAGCCACGGTATCTGTCTGGGCATATATAGAAAAGAACCATTTGCCATCAAAGCTCAAAATATGACTTAATTATCATATGCACAGCAGAACCACCACAGTACTCTGTATTAGCTGTACTGGTGTCTACATGTATACACCGTTCATTCAGGCGCTGGACAGCTTGTCTCACATGCACATATACATATGAAATGCTCTAACTATATAGAGAACCATCTTTTTGCCAAATAATATCTAATCTACAGTCTGACATTAATAACCGAATCCTGGTTTTCTATGACTACTTGGCTCCTAAAAACAAAACATGTTTATTGGCTTCTGTACCATATTAAATATGTTGAAATCCTGTCCAACTCTCGAGTAATTTAATAGACTGGAAATGAGATTGTTAGCTTTAAAACTAGCAGGTTAACTATTTTAAAAAACCAGGGAAATGACTAGAATGATCTCTTAAAATCCACATTTATATCACACACACTGCAAAAGTCATCCAGATTGAATTTGCATGCCAAGCATGGGGGATACAGAACTTATAGGAAAAGGCTTCTGACATAACTGGGTGAATAACTATCTCAAAAAAACATTAGGAGTAAGCATAGACCCTGCAAGGAATGGAAGATGGGATTGATCAAAGAAAGCTATGTCTTGAAGGTCAGAAAGTATAGGGATCAAATAATAATAGCAAAAATCAAGCTGAGTTAGACCTTGCAAAGAAAAGTCAAATAAGTGTAAGGTTCTGTAGACATATAAATGAAAAGAGAACTAGAGAAGAAGTAGGGTTGCTATACAGTGCAAAGGGGTAGAGATTAAGGATTATGTAGGTATATCCCAAAAACTAAATGAGTATTTTGCCTCAGACTTCAAGAAGCATGATCATGTAGTACATGAAACAAAGGCAGGATGGCTAAAGGGAATTACCACATCTGATCTGAAAACAAATGCATTCAGCTCAGGGGACTGGATAATTTTCATCCCAGAATACTGAAAGTACTGGAATGTGAAATTGCAAATTCAGTAGCAAGGGTTTTTAATAAATACAGCAAATCAGAGGTGGTGCCATATAACTGGAGAATAACAAACATCATACCTGTATTTAAGAAAGGGAAAACATGATCCAGACAATTACAGCCCCATTTGTCTGATCCCAGTAGTATGCAAGGCTTTAGAATAAATTCCAAAGGAAAGAATAATTAAAGACATGGAGGTAAACAAAAAAGAAGATGAAACGCAACATGGGTTACCAAAGGTAGATTGTGTGAGACTAACCAAATATCTTTGATAAGATAAATGATTTCTTGGATAAGGGAAATGCAGTAGATGTAATCTACTTGGATTTCAGTATAGCATTTGTATGGTACCATGTGGGAAATTATTTCTATAGTTAAAATGGAGAAGATAGGAATTAGCACCAGAATTGAAAGGAGAAATATTGTGCTGGAAGAAGGTTACCAGTAGAGTTCCTCAAGCATCTGTCTTCGGTATAATCTTATTTAATATTTTTATTAATGATCTTGGCAGAAAAAGAAATATGCTAGTGACATTTTCTGATGACACAAAGTTGGAATGAGAGGATGGAAGATAATAAAATATGGGTAGAATCTGATAAGAAACAGTCAAATGAAAAAGAGCCCCATTCAATTACATCACATAATGGCAGACAGCTAAAAAGTGGCATTTTTTTTAAAGTGCTTATACACAAATTCTGGAAGTCTAAATACTAAGATGGGTGAACTTGAGTGCCTCATATTAAATGAGGATATTGATATAATTGGCATCACAGAAACTTGGTGGAATGAGGATAATCAATGGGACACTGTAATACCGGTGTACAAAATATACCAGAAGGACAGAATAGGCCATACTTGTGCGGAAGTGGCACTATATGGGAAAGCAAGCACAGAGTGAAATGAAATAAAAATCTTAAATGACCCAAACTGTACCACAGAATCTCTATGGAGAGTAATTCCATGCTTGAATAAGAATATAGCAGTAGGAATCTACTACTGACGCCTGACCAGCGTGGTGATAGTGACCGTGAAATACTCAGGGAGATTAGGGAGGCTTGTGACAGACTGCTGGGCAGCAATCCCTTAGCCAGCCCTGTCATGCCAGCCCCAATTGAGTGAGGTAAATTGGAGATGGCTAGGGACACTTGCACCTGATTTGTGAAGGAGAAGCAGCTGTCCATCTAATTAGCCAGGGGCTATGTACAGGCCCAGGTGAGGAAGTAGGGAAGGAGAAGTCGGGAAGTGGAAGGGCAGCAGAGTTCTGCCTGGCTGCAGAAACACCTGAGAGCTAGCCAAGCTATATGATTTAAAAAGTGGAACCGCACACTGTAAATAAACTACACTCGATTGCTAAACCAAGGGTCTTGGAGTCTTTCATGACCAAGAGGATGTCCGAAGCAGAGGGACAGCAGTGGAGAACCCTTACAGGTTATAAAAATAAAACCCTCAATAATAATGGAGGATTTCAGCTATTCCCATAATGACTGGGTACATGTCACTTCAGGACAGGATGCAGAGATAAAGCTTCTTGACACCTTAATTGACAGCTTCTTGGAGCAGCTAGCCCTGGAACCCCACAAGAGGAGAGGTAATTCTGAATTTAGTCCTAAATGGAGCACAGGATCTGGTCCAAGAGGTGAATACAGCTGAATGGCTTGGCAATAGTGACCATAATAGAGTAAAATGTAATATCCCGGTGGAGGTAAAAACGCCAAAGCAGCCCACCACGGTAATATTTAATTTCAGAAAGGGGAACTACACAAAAATGAGAAAGATATTTAAACAGAAATTAAAAGGTGCCATACCAAAAGTGTAATCCCTGCAAGCTGCATGGAAACTTTTTAAAGACACCATAATAGAGGCTCAATTTAAATGCATACTCCAAATTAAAAAACAGAGTAAGACCACCAAAAAAGTGCCAATGTGGCTAAACAACAAAGTAAAAGAAGCAGTTAGAGGCAAAAAGGCATCCTTTAAAAAAGGTAAGTTAAATCCTATCCAGGAAAATAGAAAGCATAAACTCTGGCAAGTGAAGTGTAAAAATATAATTAGGAAGGCCAAAAACAAATCTGAAGAACAGGTAGCCAAAGACTCAAAAAGTAACAGCAAAAATTTTTTGTAAGTAGATCAGATGCAGGAAGCCTGCTAAACCAGTGGGGCCAGATGCTAATGGAGCACTCAAGGAAGATAAGGCTATTACAGAAAAACTAAATGAATTCTTTGCATCGGTCTTCAACGGCTGAGGATGTGAGGGAGATTCCCATATGTGAGCCATTTTTTAGGTGACAAATCTGAGGAACTGTCCCAGTTTGAGGGGTCATTAAAAGAGGTTTTTGAATAAATTAGTAAATAAATGAGTGATGTCACCAGGACCAGATGTTATTCACCCAAGATTTCTGAAGGAACTCCAATGTGAAACTGCAGAAATACTAACTATGGTACATAACCTACCATTTAAATCAGCTTCTGTACCAGATGACTGGAGGAAAGCTAATGTGATGCCAATTTTTTAAAAAGACTCCAGAGGTGATCCGGGCAATTACAAGCTGGTAAGCTTAACTTCAGTACAAGAATTACAAAGGGATCTCACAAAACTGGGTGACGGGAAAGAAAATGGCAGATGAAATTCAATGTTGATAAATGTAAAGTAATGCATGTTGGAAAACAGAATCCCAACTATACATATAAAATTATGGGGTCTAATTTAGCTGTTACCACTAAATAAAAAGATCTTGGAGTCACTGTGGATAGTTGTCTGAAAACATCCACTCAATGTGCAGCAGCAGTCAGAAAAGCTAAGAGAATGTTGGGAATCATTAGGAAAGGGACAGATAATAAGACAGAAAATATCATATTGCCTCTTTACAAATCCATGGTATGCCCACAGCTTCACTACTGTGTGCAGATCTGGATTTTTTATATTGTGATTCTTTCCTCTTAGGATATATGACCTAATGGTTCTGGGAAACTTGTGACCTCTGTATTTTTAATTACAAGATGTAATTTTTTCCATGGCAACCCATTTTGATGTCACAAACACAGTATCTGTCAAATCATACAAATTCCCAATGAAAAGTTGAGGACTTCTAGTGGGACAGTGTCCAAATAAATACAGTTCCAGAAATGATAGTATAATGACACACAGTAAAGAAGTATTAAAATACAAGTTAATCAAAGAGGGACGGAGCAGCCAGATTTAATTAACTGGTTGGTCTGTTAAATGATGTTACTGATAAATCATGAAAAAGATAACAAAAAATTAGGTAAACTTGTGAACTGTTTTCAGTGAAGAAGTCTTAGAACTTAATTCATCATAATCAAAACAGAGGAGACCTTGCTCCTTGATTGGTGTTAAAACAGTCTTGTGGCATACAAAAATGGAACTTTTTCTGGAAATATTTCTAGATGGGTAAAAAATTACAGATGTAATAAAGTATATCAACAGGCAATGAATGAAAAAGCTCTATGGCAACCAATCCTTAGAGAAGACTTTAAGATATGTACAAATTCTTGGAAACAGCTATAGGCTCTGGAAGGTAAATTATTCCAGAAAAAGATATGGAACAAACCAGAACAGGCCAATCTTTGTTAGAATGGGAAAAACATATGCACTTTGATAATTCCACCTATTGTTTATTAAATCCATCCACTATGGATTTTTTAGTGCTCTGCCCTCCCAAGGAACATAGATGCTCTTGGGTAAGTGGTTGAGTAACCAGTGACCAGAAGTATAGTGAAGAGACTGTTGGCTGCTTATCTTTTCATACATTAGCATGAGGCGCTAAGGGCAAAATAAACTCTAGTTTGTCTGTGTGATATTTCGTAGCAAAATTAAAGCTGGGTTTGAACACATTTGCTGGGAGATGGACATGAACTTGAAAGTTACATTCCTGAATTCATTCATTCTGTGATAGTAATTTACATCCAAGTGTTGCTGCTTGCCACAATTGCTGAAAAAAAAGCATGAGCAACCTTTTTCTCCTTTGTATGTAAAAATCTCACAGAAGCAAGAAAGAAATATTTAGTTCTAATAAATTATGGTTTTGTTCACTCTTATTGTGGCCTATTTCCCTCATGTCCTATTCTTCCCAGGTAAGATCTGTGAAGAGAAACTTACAGCTAATACAGGTACAGTATGACTCCCCATTCACATGACAGAGGGAAGCATCTTTACAGTCATTCACTATAGGCCCCAGGATTTCTAGGTTGGAATTTCAGTTGAAGTTCATAGATTGCAAGGCAAGAAAGAACCATTGTGGTCATCTGCTCTGACCTCCTATGCAATATGGACCACAGAACTCCCCTAAAATAATTATCTTTGAACTAATGCATGTCTTGCCAGTGATGTTGAATCCAAATTATTCCAATGGTTAATTACTCTCACTGTTAACAATTTACACATTATTTCCAGTCTGAATTTGTCTAACTTCAACTTCCAGCCACCAGATCTCTTTATAGCTTTCACTGCTACACTGAAGAGCTCATTATTAAATATTTGTTCCCCATGTAGCTACTTATATCTTGTATCAAGGTACCCTTAAACCTGCAGCAAGCAGGATGGAACACCACTAATTAGTGAAGTCTGCTAGAGGCCTTCATCAGTTGCCAGAGACAGGTCAACATGCCCATTACTTCTCTGAAATTTAAAACAATTATGTGGACACCTTAGGGAAGAAAAGGCAAATATTGATTCAGGAGTATCTTTCTCTGAGTTTTGTATTGGGTTGGATTAACCATGTCATTGCTGGTCTCCCACCCACAGTTTGTTTCATTTGTATTTCCACCATCCCTGGATGTTCCATTAAAACTACTGGAGTGCTAGACTATACCTAGCATATTCAGGATCATTGCAGATAGATTCTGCCAAGAGATCCCTGAAACTTTCATCCACAGTCACAATGTTCCTCCATAAGCGAAATGGCAGTTAACGAGAAATATAGTCCTCTACTGTTATTTCTGGATTAAATTAAAAGATTTCTAGAGATGATGAAGGCTAACAGAATCCCACTAATATGTGCAGATAGTGTCCACGCACTCTTTCTTAGCAGTTTCTCCAGTTTATTTTCATATTTGTCACCTTCAAAAATGTTTGTTGAAAGTCAACAAAGAAAAACAGTTTTCAAGTATAAAACAGTCAAAGAATTTAATTCACATACACAAGTGTTGCACTGGGGAAAAAGAACAGGGAGCTGGGGAATAGGATTTTCTTTACATTGTAATAAAATGTTCACCGCCTCTCAACCCAAAGATTGCCTTTCTTGACTTCCCTGAGGGTTGAGACCCACTGGTGGAGAAACACTGCCCTAAAGCACTTCTTAAAAAGCAAAAACTGTGACAACATCAAATATGTAAGAAAAAGGATGGCTATATGTGATAGTAGAGCAGGAACCACATCTTCGAAAAGAAGAACTGGAAGCACTGGGCAGAGAAGGACTGCTAGGATCTTTTCCCTTATATATGACTCAAAGGAGGACAGTCCTAATTCACTTCTCATTTAGATAAATTGTAAGGAAGGTGCTTCAAATAATGACAGAAGAGCTAACTTTTAGCCAGTTTTTGGTTCTTGAAGATCCTCATTGGCATATGAGGACTTCACAAGTTTGTGTTAGCAGGAACTATTGGAGTACATATTTTATTTAGAATTGACAGGAACTGGATTTTCTGTTTTGTGGGAAAATCTGTGATTTTGAATTTTTTTCATTCTGAAATGGCATGGAAACAAGAAATTTCAAGATTTCCAGCAAATGAAATTTAAAAAAAATATATTGTTTTGGATTTTGTTCTGATTTCAACCCTTCTTTACTTTAAAAAGGTGTTTATATATAAAAGGACTTACATTTAGAAAAGTCATTTCAAAATTAAAAATCAAATGTCATGTCACAGACTAACAATGTTGAAATGAGACATTTCAACATTATTAAAATACTTCCTTTTGAGTTTTTTTAAATAAAATTTAATCAAAATAAACAAAAAAGCTATTTCCAGTCAAGAAAAATTTTCCAACGAGTTCTAATTTTCATGCATTGAAAATAAATATTAGTTCTCAAGTCAATTTATATTGAGCATCAGGACAAAAAGTAATTATTTCTACATCTCAAAAGGAATTAGGTTCACATTCCTGCTAATTCAAGAGTCATATCCAATACCTTTTTTTTTTTTTAATATTTCACCCTGCTTACATGCCTCTCAACTGCCAAATTTTCTTTAAAATGAAGACTTAAAACCAGAACATTTGCAGTGTTTGGTAAATTGTCATTGCCCAGATTTTAGCATGTAGCCCAGCTTTTATGAATATGAGCCAATTAGGCTTTCCCTGTGGCAGACTGACTCAGGAATCTCACTGGCTAAACAAATGAGGGAAAGCAGTTAAAATCATAAGGCTTACATGAAAACGGGAGGATCTATTTACTTCCAGGCCATTTACAAAATTCTCAACTATTCACACAGTCTCCAGTCTCTTGTGGAAGGAAACCAATCCCCTAAGCAGCCAGATCCTAAGGGAGCTACAGTGCAGAACATGACCTTTAAAACATCTCAATACCCAAAACTCTAAAATTCAGAGGGGAATATACAGATTCTCTATGCCTCTCTCTTACAACAGCCTTCCATATCCTGAGTTTCCTCAGAAGATTTCACTGGGAAAAGAACCACCCTTAACAGGCCTCTGAGCCCCCCCACGTCTCCCCTGCCAGTCACAGCTCTCAGTCTGCTTTCCAAAGGTTTCTGCTCACCTGAGGAAGATGATCAGATTTCCCCACCAGAAGCCCCTTCACCCCCAAGAGGCTACCTGACATCCACAAACAAACGGAGATACCCAAAGTAAAAAGGGAGTAAAACAAAGTAAACCATTCATCCAGGGGTTCCTATACATTCCCTTGCCAGTGTGGAGACAGCTGCCCCAAGCACACAGCGGGTATAACAATGAAAGAGCCGTAGCAGCCAGGTTTAAGCATTCAGTGCTTGACGTGAGCTGTAATGGGATGGAACGACGTTCCAGCACGTTGCTGGTGGCCCTAGCCATTACTGAAGGGTTTAAACATAATAGTAAGGCAGTAAGGGTCATCCGTGTGTGAAGACCCTGTGACCCTTGAGGCAATTAAGAGCATCTATGAAAAGATGCACATTACTTCAGCTTTGGTTGAATCAGAATATTTGCTTTTAAAAAGTAAGCTTGGCCAAAGACAGTTAACATTTATTAACAGTTATTTAGCTACTTCTGAAAGAGAATGACAGTTACATGATTTACAGGGAAGCTCCCTACTTCTTACAATTTTATTTTTGTCTTAGAAACTTAAATGACAGTTAGGATATGAACACAGTTTAGCATTTTGGGGTGAGTCGTTAGTACAGGTTTCCCCTCCCAATTTAGATGACCCCTGCCTAGTCACATCCAATCACATACTCTGCACAAGAATAGCCTGAGGATATGAGAGACTTCACATTAATTGTCAGGTTACGACCAGACTACTGCAGCAGAAGAAAAAGAGTTCAGCTGCAGAGGTCCAGGTACAGCTGTGCTTTGGAAGGGATAAATGTCAAAACTAGCCAGAGGTCTGAGGGCGACTATATCTCCAACTCCTGGAACGATCTGTACGCATGTATTATGAATGCTCTGAAAATATCCAGGACCAGAAAAGTACAAAAGAAACTTCCCAGCCTGTGCACTCTGAGCAAGCTTCTGCCATGGTCAGTTCTTGTATGCATGGAAGGGCAAGCCCTGTTTCCTCTTTGCACAGCCACGGCATGGTACAGCCTGCACCCACCCCTGCGTCCGGGAGGAGCTCAGTACCCTTTTCCAACCCAGGGCTGTGCATAAATTGCAAAATCTAGCCTCAAATAATCCATCATCACAACCGCCTCGTGAGGTAGTTAACTAATATTTTCCCCATTTTAGAAATCCACAGACTCCAGCTAGAGAGGCAAGACATTATCCCTGATGATTTCTTTATACTTAAATGCAATGGTCAGAGATGCCTGGTTAGATACCTCAAATGATTAATTAAAGTACTGCCCAGAGCCCTGATCTCTTTCAGTGGGGGTCAGATTCATGTCCGTTGATTCTGCACAAAGACTCTCATAACTGCATGTCTTCACAGCAATAGAGAATGTGGCAACCCCAAAAGTGGGAGTGGGAGAAACTCAACTTGGAAAATGTCTGAGCCAGACCTTCATTTGATATGGAGACTGCAAAAGAATTGATAACTGGAGCTTTGTGTGCAACAGATTCCAATTCAATTTACTACAAGGAAAGTCCCTCTTCCTGTACATCCATATTTACCTCCATCCCACACAACCTGGTTCCTATTCTCTTATTACTGGAATTTAGTACTTAAAATGCTTATTCATGACACTGAAGTTTGTACAAATTCTGCTAATTGAAAATAAATTAACAAAAAGATTTAGATAAAAGCATTGTGTTCTCCACTGTAAGGGTCTGGCACTTATTTTAGAGACTTCTCTTCTATGTTTGGGCCATAGGATGCCGAGACCTTCTTCTTCTCCTACAGTCCTCATCACAGGTTTAGTGTGGTGTGTTTATTTAAACAGAATTAGTAGCAACAGATGGCTGAAATACTAGACCAAGGAATTGCAAATCATATTTGTATAAGTCATAATACACCTGTGTCACTAAAATAATCTGAGTTCATTTAAACTTTACATTTAAAAACACAACTGAAAGGGACAGTTTGGTTAAGAAAGGATACTCCAAAGAAAAACTTATCTTGCTCTGAAAGGAGAAATACATTGCTTCAAATAGTAAGTGTATCTCATCATATTCAGAGCCTCAGAAGAATAAATTTTTACTGAAGCTAATTGGTTTTATAGCTGGTGCATAAAAATACAAATCATCTGAAGTATGAACAGTGCTTGGTCAGTTGATGCAAATTTAAGGTATCTCTATGGAGAAAGAAATTTGTCCAGAATTTTAGCAGGTGCATCCACAACGTATGAAGACTTGCCTTATGGCTTTACTAAAAGTGCAACATACATCTGTGTGCAGTGTACTCCATTAAAGGGAGAAAAGGGGAAAAAATAAAGATTTTAAAAGAATCCCACAAAGTGAAATAAAATAAAAAATTCCAAATTAATGGTATGAAAATCAGTCGTCAGTATAGCAAATACGCCTCTTAAGGGGCTGATCCTTGATTGGTGTGAATTGTCATAGTTATATAGACTTCAGTGCATGTATCTTAATTTTTAATTAGCCAGTCTGTGTATAAATCACTTTAAACGTTAAACATACTATATAAATTCAAAATGTTATTAGCCGTGATGGGTAGAAAGTGATCTTTTGGGGACATTAAGTTGTTTATCATTCATTTTGTAGGTCTGAGTATGAATTCTATAAGGACTGTGTTGAGTTTGTAAATCCATGTCTGCTGCGACTTTTGATCTGAGAACTTTTTGCTATAGTTTTGTTTGGTATTTTAATTGATGTATTCATTTTCCTTTTTCTGTTTTTAATAATACCCCATTGCAGTTGAAATTTGGGTTTCTCTTTCTGCAGAGGAAGTTTGTTAGAAATATTAATCTGGAATAAATTCCGTAAGTGTAGAGACAGTATGTAGCATGGGATATTCAGCTTAAAATTGGGAAACAACAGAATAAATAAGCAATAATGTTGAAAAGTGACACAATCTGAGTATAAATGCTGAAACAGATCATTGAGGGATGAGCGGACAAGATTTCAGGAGTTGCTAAATTACTTGATTGAAATCTCTTCTTGTTCTAGTTTTTCAGTGGTTGTCAGTGAACCTTATCTTTCACTTCAAGGGAATCACTATGGGAATTATTCACTAATACAAGATGTCCTAATGTAGTAACTTTCCATCAGAAGCTGAAGCTAGTGGCCTATTATGCTGCAGTTTAGTTTTTATAGAAAGAACATTTTTATTTCTCTTTGCATATTTCTCTCCTAAGCTACCATTTTGCAATAGACATAATATCATCACTGCATTTTGCCACATTACAGAAATGCATGCTCGGAGACGAAGGGCAACTATATTTTTAATGGAAGACTTTATGGATGCTGATTTGTTTTTAAAAGAAAATTCTCACTGTGAATAAGCAATTCAAATTAATTGTAGTAGTTTGGAATGAAGCAAATAACCCCATGATCACAGTGTCTGCGAGGCCACATATCTCACGTGAGCCCAGTGCAATAAGTATCAACATCGCTTCCTTTCCATGGGAAAGGGTTTGTACTTTGAAATATTTGAATTTAGGATTTAACGAAAAGCCATGTTCTGGAAAAGAGAAGAGAGTTCCTAGAAATGGGAGGTGGTTGCACAGACAGCCTGGACTATTTATTTACACAGGGGGAAAGTCACCTCTATGCAGAAATTCAGCCTTATTCTGAAGGCTGAATGGAGATTTAAATGGCACACAGGCCTTATGTTGGGCCTTTGCACAGAGAGAATTTCACCCATAATGAAAAAGGAAATTTTATAAATACCAGTGACCTACAATTCTGTACCTGAAGCTTCATTTTAATCTGGTAACTTTTAAACGTCCACAAGTGTAATATCATTCAGACCATTTCCTTCTCTTTTTCCTGAAACAGCATCTGAAGGAAATACAGAGAACGTTACTGATTGACTCATTCAGGCACTATTCCTGCTAGGGACTAGGCACCTTCAAACTCACCAACTTTATCAGCTTGCTCCACAGTACCCAAAAGTTGCTTGCTCCTAAGTTTGTTTGCTTCCTTGTTTCTGTCCCCAACTACATCAGTATTTCAAAGGAATATTGAGTATTTGTAATGTGTGATTATAATTATAAAAATAATTTAAAACACTGACTTAAAATGCTTCAGTACTTTCAGCATTTTTCAGGTTTATGTATAATTGGCATTGATAGTTTGTCCTGGGGTTAAAGGAGTATGTATCTGGCATCTATTACTGAGTCATCGTAATGCAGATTAAAGTGTTATTTTTTAGTTTACATTATTTGATATACGCACATCCAACTGACTGTCCCGGGACTAATTTGTTGAAACTTGACATTTACGTGGTATCACAGAATTATTATGTGGTCCCATCAGAGTTTTGGCAATCCGTGATTACCACTCCCACTCAGATAAAGGAAGAAAAATAAGAAAATGAAAGAATTGGGTATTTGAATTATCTTCACCATGTGCTTCAGATTTCCATTATAAAATGAATGGATTATCTCTGTAACCACTAGCACAACTGATAAAAAACAAACACTGTTTTGGTCTCTTCGTATGATATTACAAGCACCCTTCTAGACAGGCAGAATCTAATTAATTCTGTCCCACGTTATCTGAATTTTCCTCCCTGTCATATTCCATAATGCTAGGAATTTACCTTCTATCTGAACCTCTCTGGTAGTATTCTGCTTTTCTTTTCTTATCAGCAATAAGATAATTCTTATCAGCAAGTTAACGTATGGATTCAATGAATGGATTGTATAACATAGATCGAAAGCTGGCTAGATCATCAGACTCAATGGGTAATGATCAATGGCTCACTGTGTACTTGGCAGCCGGTAACAAGCGGAGTGCCCCAGGAGGTCAGTGCTGAGCACAGTTTTGTTCCACATCTTCATGAATGATCTAGAGGATGGAATGGATGGCACCCTCAGCAAGTTTCCAGGTGACACGAAGCTGGGCGGAGTGGTAGATACACTGGAGAATAGGGAGAGGATACAGAGTGACCTAGACAAATTGGAGGATTGGGCCAAAAAAGTCTGATGAGATTCAACAAGAACAAGTGCAGAGTCCTGCTCTTAGGATGGAAGAATTCCATGCACTGCTACAGACTGGGAATCGACTGGCTAGGCAGCAATACTGCAGAAAAGGACCTGGGGGTTACAGTGGACAAGAAACTAGATATAAGTTAATAATGTGCCCTTATTGCCAAGAAGGCTAATGGTATATTGGGCTGCATTAGTAGGAGCATTACCAACAGATCGAGGGAAGTGATCATTACCCTCTATTTGGCATTGGTGAGGCCACCTTTGGAGTATTGTGTCCAAAAATGATTAGGGGGTTGGAGCACATGACTTCTGAGGAGAGGCTGAGGGAACTGTACTTGTTTAGTCTGCAGAAGAGAAAAATGAGGGGGGATTTGATAGCAGCATTTAGCTATCTGAAAGGGAGTTCCAGGGAGGATGGAAGTAGGCTGTTTTCAGTGGTGGCAGATGACAGAACTAGGAGAAATGGTCTCAAGCTGCAGTGGGGAAGGTCTAGGTTGGATAGTAGGAAAAATGTTTTCACTAGGAGGGTGGTGAAGCACTGGAATGGGTTACTTACGGAGGTGGTGGAATCTCCATCCTTAGAGGTTTTTAAAGCCTGGCTTGACAAAACCCTGGCTGGGATGATTTAGTTGGGGTTGGTCCTGCTTTATGGAGGGGATTTGGACTAGATGAACTCCTGAGGTCCCTGCCAACCCTCATCTTCTATGATTTTGACTTTTCTCAAGGTAACTCATGTATTATATTTAAAACATATGCTGTTTCTGTCAGCAGAAACAATCAGGCAGTGAAAGAGAGGTATGGTTTTGGCAGACTGGAGAAGCTCAGGTGGTTCTGCCACGTAATGCCTACTGAATGATCAGAGGAATAGAAACAACCACATCAAATTGTTATCCATCGTCTGCCAGAATGTAACTTTTATAAATAACAAGAGTGCACTACTGACTTTGGAAGTGTCACTAAAGAGGGAATTAAATCCTTGTTAGAGCAAAAGACCCAAAGAAATTGTTTGATATGGAAAGGGAAATGCTAACTTAAATCCATCATTACCTATGGACACATAAAATGTTGGTGAGTACTCAGAACCCAGCTGTGTAGGGGCTTGTAAACCAGTGGAATTGGCTTGCTGGAGAACTGGGGCTTGAATCTGACACCCGCTATGAAGCTGATGGGTGTTATGCTATTGGCTTCAATGACAGGTAACTGAGACCTTTAAGGCCTGAACCTGCAAGATTCTGAAAAAGATGCTTATACTTCAGCAAGCTTCAACAGCCTGTGGATTTGCAAAGTCTAATGTCAACATATACACCTGTTCATTAAAACCTCACAAAAGCACATGTCCAAACTGAAGAAAGGAAACTTAAGGCAAATGAGCTGATAAATTATAAAGTTCAAGGCGAGAACTGGGAATGTGGAGACTGAATGAGAACATTAACAAGTTCTAAGTGCTGCACTGATTCACAGTCTTATGATGAAATTCCAGCTACTTACAGAAATCGTTCAGAAAGTTTAAAATATATTGAAGAACATTAAGCATATCCATAGGATGTTACTTTTTATATAATAAAAATGCATTGTTCTCAGGAGGCAGATAACTTTGAAAAATGCGGCAAGAAAAAATAACCACGGAGCAACTTTGTTTGTGTTTTCCTTTTACATTCATAAACGTTAATGCAAGGCTGCTATTTTATTGCACCAAATTTAGAAAATATGATGATTTTCACAGCAACCTTACCTTTCTTCCCTTGTGCATGTGTATCACAATAGGGCTTTTCATTCTATTACACGTGCCTTTTATGATTACAGAACACATTTGTGGTTCCATTGTACTATTGTATTGTATCACTTGCTACACGGTGTATCACAGCACATTGCCCAGAATTCTGGAGTGTGTAATGACAGACACTCTTGTGAGGATGCTGTACAAGCAATGAGGTGGGTTCAGGCTACTGTGGGAACCCGAACTTTACAATTCTTAGTTCTGTGCAGTTAAAATCTTCCTCTCAGTGTTTCATTAATATAATATTTGCATCCAGTGTTATTTAATTTTTAAAGGAAAATTAATTCACATGCTAAGTAAATTCATCAATCAATCAGAAATGTTTGTATGAAAAGGGTTTGGGAGGAGAGAAGTAAAGCCAGAATGGTTCTGTAGGAGACGAAATAGCACTTCAGGATAGGAAAGGTGTATATTCCACCAACTCCTACTTTTCCTGGAGATCTTTTATCAAAATAATGGCAAGGTCCAACTCTATTAACCTTTGAGATCTGAAAAGATTACAACCCACAGTGGAGTGGGTACAGATTAGTGAACCTTGTGGTCTTCAGTGAAGCCCAAAGCGACCAAAGTAACAGAGCAAAACTCTCACACAGAATGGTGTGAGCATCAGGCCACCAGCCAAGGCATCAAATACAGGAGTACTTTCCAAATTAAATCTTATTCATGCACCACCTTCTATTCAAAACCACATCTATGATTATTGGGGCCTGAAAAATTCAGGGAGGGACAATGAGAATGATGCCTTTCACTGTCTGGGTACCAGTCTGAATTTTAGACCAGGTTAGGAGTAACTTAAAGATGTTATCTTCTGTTGACTACTATGTAATCTGAATTGGTCATTTGATTTCATAGGAATTCCTGAGGGACAAACTTCCACAGTGTAATAAACACCATACTCGACACTAATTGGAGTCCTTGCAGATAGTCTCATTAGAGAAGCCAAGGAATGAATGGGAATAAACCTTGCCTCCCTTTTGATACCTAGGAGTGGTCCCTTATAGTTAGGGGTCAGACAAATGGCATACCAATGTGGAAAAGCTTTTGTAAATGGACACAGTTTATTAACCAACTGCAAGCTGACTTTAATAGGATGCTCAGCATTACCATAAAGAAACAGAAATAAGTAGATGTCAATGTAAAAGCCCATTTCTGCTCATGTTTAATAATAATTTGAAGCTGAATTTTCAGAAAAGCATGTGACAAACTGCATGTGGACTGGGGTTTGTGTGTGTGCAAAACTACACATACATTTTAAACCACACTGTAGCCAGGAGGTGTGGCCTCCCTCGGAGAACCAGCGAGGGGGAACCAAACCCCCTCTGGGGGGTGGAGCCCGGGAGTACTACATCACCTGTCTGGAAGCAGCTAGGCGGGGCAGGAAGTATAAAAGGCAGGCCTTCCAGCTCAGTAAGGGGAAGATGGCCAAGGGGGAAGGATGTCTCTCCCTTGGTGCCAGGGCTAGGTCTACACCAAACCATTATCCAGAGGAGAGGCTGCTGGAGCTGCCCACTGCCTGGGGCTCTGAGGATCTGGAAGAGCTACCTGAGCCTGGCGAGCTGGAGGAGATACCTGGATCATGAGACCTGGATCGTGCAGCCCAAGCTGCCAGCACCCTGCAATCCAAAAGAGACCTCAGGACTCTGCGACCTAGAGGAGCTGCCCTCCGCAGATAGCTCCAAAGAGTTCCTGGACCTGCCGTCAAGTGATGAGGCCAAGGGATTCTGGAACTTCCCTTGGACAGAATATCCCAAAAAAACAGGGAGCAACTTGAGGGACCAGATACTCTAGGGAAAGGGGGAAAAGAAGGAGCCCAGAGAAGCCAGACACCCGTCCGGCTGTGTTATGGCCTGTAGCAGAGTCCATGCATTTCGACTGGAGCCCTACTGACCTTGTGATGGGACAACCCATCACTGCCAGGGCCCTGGGCTGGGACGCAGTGGAGTTGGGTGGGTCTGTATCTCCCTACCCCAACCTAGGGGTGATTGCCAGCTAAGGACCAGAGACTGTTTCTCCACTGCCTGCCCCGCCCTGACTGAGGGCCGGGGCTCAGAACTGCTTACTCACCCTACAGAGAGCTAAAGACTACTTCCCCATTTGCTTGGCCCACCATGCCTAAGGGCTAGGCCCTGGAACTGTGTGATTGATGGCAAGGGAGGGCCACTGGCCCCACTCACAACAGGGGACCTTTTACACACAAAGTTTTGAAAAGTTGGCCCAAATACTTTCATTTATAAAGTGTCCTATCCAGGGGCACTAGGATACAAAAATGTTATACAACAGAATAATCAAAACCACAATAAAACAATATAAAAACTGGTTAAATATTAAAAAGCCAGACTATGTCCCATTACTTTGTCAAAAGGGATGGAAGGAAGAAGGGTTTTACATAGGGTCTCAGAATAATTATATCTCACAATACTCTTGATAAAATGGTTTCACGCACTTTTTACAACTGGAAAGAAGGAACCAAGTGGATGTTCAGGTGGCTGCCTCAGCAAAAAATCGTCCGCTCACTGACCTCACGTGCTATAAGAGATCCCCTGACAGGAAGCTCATGTGACAGTGCAGGTACCCACAGAGTGAGGTTTACACAGGTGATCATGATTGTAGGACCAAATCCATCCCTTCTACCAATAACTTGCTTTAAATCTCCTGAGTTACATTAGGGATGGAGTTGATCCAGCTTCCCAAAATAATCTATTTTAACACTGAGGATGATTTGGCAAACATTTCCTTTTAATAATTCTTAAAACACAAAAGCTTGTGTTTGTAATTTCCCTCTACCATGTTTTCCAGAAAGGTTTGACATTTTATTTTCAGAGACGGACACAACCTTCCATTCTCTCTACAGGCACTAGTTATCTCTGAGATACCACCAACAGTTAAAGAAGAGAGAAAACATTTACAGAGTTCGTATCAACAAGAATAATGTTTAACATAATGAACCAATTTAATCACTGCTGTAAATCCCACTGAAGTCAATACTGTTACACTACGAATTAGTCTTCACCATGTTGCATCTTTCATTAACAAACACCGAAAGAAGAATTTTCACTAGCTGCACTTTAAAGTACAGATAGGATGCATTACTAATATATTCTTACAAAGTGCCTGCTTCTTATTGGTATGTTTCCCATCCTAATACTGCATGTTTTTGCAGCTGGCAATTGCCACTGCCAACCAGCCTTTATGTTCAGTGTTTAACATATTCCCATCAGGAAGCTATTTTTACTATTTGTGTATTTTCTTAAAGTTTCTTGCATAGAATAGTCATATTTTAATTAGTATTTTTCCCACAGGATAAGTAAATATATATTAAAAAAATGCTGACAGAAAAAGAATTTTGTCTTGTCTGCTCAAGAGAGATAGTTGTGCTACGGAACACAAAACAGAGTGATTTATTTAAGTCAAGTATAAAACAAGGTTTTGCTTATTCGCCTGCTTCAAATGGTTTTATTGCTGGTAATTATTTGGTACTGAGACAGTATAACGGACAGGATATGCTCATAGAATTATTTTCGCACTTAATTTTATATCTGTTTCCTAAACATGAGTAAAACGGTATTCAGTTAGCATAAGTAACATTATTTCTTCCTAATTCTCTTGAAATATTCTCCCATTACATGAATAAATCTTCAAGTCATAGGCGTTCTGCTTTGTATGATCATACATTTTGTAGGTAAGACAACTCTCATAAGCTCCTGGGTTAAGCATGTTTTAAGGGTCGCATGCAATTTTATATCTATATACACATACATAAATGGATGTATCTGGATTCCCATGAAAGATATTTTAAGGTAATTTCTGAAAGTTTATGCTGAATGAGTGGTTTTCCTTAAACAGACCCCAAATATATGTACTTCTTAAAGAACTGCAGTGTGTAATTAACAGGCCTTTAAAAATCGATTTACCTATGTGTGTCTAGCCTAAACTTTTTCATTTAAAAACATGAATGTTTTATATCTCAGGAGTTTGGCTGTGAGCTTACTTGGCATGTTGCATTTGGCAAGGGAATGTGTGTTAACATTGTTGATTGGTGATCCCTGACATCCAATTCATTAGGTTGTTTTCAAAGTAAACTAGTATTCCACTGGGTTTGGATTATCAGTGTGCAACAAAAATCCAGCAGATCATTTACAATTCAAAAGTTTCTGAATTTACTGTAGCCTCTGCTCAATAAAAGAGCAATTGCATAGAAATACTTAGTGTGTAAAACGAATACCACATCTAGTACAGATTAAGGTTGAGATCACAGTTTGATACAGAGGTGATATTACGCTATAGATTGCTATGTATTGTACGGACATACAAGGATGTCACTTGGATATTATATTTAACATGCTATTGGCTAAATATGCCTCATCTTTCCAAATTTCTTCTTGGGAATGTGAGCTGTGTGGCTCAGACCAGTTCTCAGATAAACAGTTATGATGGCTATAGACCTATCTCACCTATGAGGTTCCACAAGCTTGCCTCAAATACACACACATCCTACTAGGCCTCCAGGCAGAGTGACACCTCCAACTCCCCAGCTGGTTTAAAATACAAGGAACGCATTGCAGTAACGTGAAGGTTCTTTATAATATATATTTAGTGAAGGAAAATTATAAGCTTGTGGTTACCTACTGTTTCTGTATCCTTTATGCTTATCCTCACAAAGGGACACTACTAGAGGTGAAAGACAAAACGCCAAGCTTAGCTTTGAAAGCTTAAATCTTAATTGCTTAATCTTAAAGCTTAATGCTTTATGACACAGCTTTAAGGTTAAACAATATTCTTTATACTCCATTCCCTTGTTCCCTTTATGAAGAGAAAAGGCAAAAATCAGCCTTTATAGCAGTTTATAGATTTTGCATCAATTTACATCAAGAATAGGACTTTCCAATAATCATGAAAATATGGACTTAGGCATTTTCAAGGCATATTATTTACTTAAATTGCTCATAGATTCATAGACTTTAAGGTCAGAAGGGACCATTATGATTATCTGGTCTGACCTCCTGCACAACGCAGGCCACAGAACCTCACCCACCCAATCCTGTAGTACAGTGGTTCTCAACCTTTCCAGACTGCTGTACCCCTTTCAGGAGTTTGATTTGTCTTGCACACCCCAAGTTTGACCTCATGTAATAACTACTACTTGCTTACAAAAACAGACATAAAAATACAAAAGTGTCACAACACACTCTTCCTGAAAAAGTGCTTACTTACTTCTATTTACCATATAATTATAATTATAAAATAGATCAACTGGAATTTAAATATATTGGAATACTTGCAGATGAGTGTAATACTTGAACCTGTTTTTCACTTGTAAGCCTTATCATTCTGGGAGGAAGTGAAGCGACAGCAACAATTAAGTTTTTATTCACATTGAGTCTATTCCTATAATTTGTTGTAAAATCAGGCAAATATTGTATCTAGATGAGCTGATATACCCCCTGGAAGACCTCTGTGTACTCTCTGGGGTTGAGAACCACTGCTGTGACAGACTCCTAACCTATGACTGAGTTACTAAAGTTTTCAAATCATGATTTAAAGACTTCAAGGTACAAAGAATCCACCAGCAAGTGACCCATGCCCCATGCTGCAGAGAAGGCAAAGAAACCGCAGGGCCTTTGCCAATCTGCCGCGGGGGAAAATTCCTTCCAGACCCCAAATACGGCAATCAACTAAACCCTGAGAGTGTGGGCAAGAGTGACCAGCCAGACACCTGGAAAGAATTCTCTGTATAACTTAGAACTTACACCATCTGACATCCCATCACAGTCCATTGGGCATATTTACCACTAGTCAAAGATCAGTTAATTAACAAATTAGGCTGTCCCATCATACCATCCCCTCCATAAACTTTTCAAGCTCAGTCTTGCAGCCAGCTAGGTTTCTTGCCCCCGCTGCTCCCCTTGGAAGGCTGTTCCAGAACTTCACTCCTCTGATGGTTAGAAACCTTCATCTAATTTCAAATCTAAACTTCCTGATGGCCAATTTATATCCATTTGTTCTTGTGTCCACATTGGTGCTGAACTTAAATAACTCCTCTCCCTCCCTGATATTTATCCCTTTGACATATTCATAGAGAGCAATCGTATCTCCCCTAAGCTTTCTTTTAGTTAGGCTAAACAAGCCATGCTTTTTGAGTCTCCTCTTATAAGGCAGGTTTTCCATTCCTCAGATATTCTGGTTCCTACTGTATATTGATAAATTTAAGATTTAAAACCAAGTGGGCAAGGATCTCATTATGGATCCTTTGTGCACTGTCACAGAAAAAGAGTGATGCAGCAGGAATGTATCAGCATCCTTAACGCCCCATCTGAGGCAGAGCTAACCTTTGTGTTTGTGCTCTTGTCTTGCATCTGGGTAAGTATCAACTCCTCAAGTGCTTTGAGCCACCTTTTGCGCTCTCTCTGTTCCTCTGTTGTTGCCAGTGGCTAAGTGCATTGAAGTCCCCTGGCCTTGCAATCCTCCTTCTTACTGCATGAGTCCCATAATTGTGAAATTCCACAACTAGTTCTACCTGCGCACCTGGCAGCATCCTGAGAGTATACTTCTCTGCACAGCCCCATGGGGTATAATATTTAGCCTGCTGGCTACATGGGAGATGTGCAGCATTTACAGATTCATTCAGTGTATGAAACAGTAACGAACACAAACTCATCCTGCACGTTAGAGGTAAATTGCATATATCTGCTCTAGAAGTATCTTCAGTGGCTGCTTTAGGAGAAGCTGTGAATTTCCTTCCTGTGGTAGCCTAGGAAAGAGATGTACTTTATTCCTTCACCAGGACTGAATAATTCTTTACTCAGATATAACCAGTATATAAATAATGCAACCACTCTAGCAATCCTCAAGCCAAAATATCCTGTTGAATTGGAAAAGTTATCTTATGTGGCCACACCAGTTATGTCTTGGGGTTTTATCAGTGCTGCTCCTGCCAAAAGCTGGATTATCTGTTTCGCATCCATTTAACCATGGGAAGGTTTTGACAGTGCATACAGCAATCTGGACTTTATTGGCTGGGAAAGTTGCTCTCATAAACCTGACTTGATACATCTGTCCTCTCGACTGCCTACATTTGTGGCCATGCATTCTGTTGGCCTTGTGCCTGCTCCATGATGGATTAGCTCCTGTGGCTAAAACTCAGAATTTTCCCTTCCCCTCTCCCCTAAAATAAATAAATATATCTTAAGAAGTGAAGAAAAGAAGACATATTTATGGGTATTGTGGCAACCAATGAGAGAAAATGTATTTTTCTGCTAAGTGCCTGGGAAGCCAGTAAGGCTATCGTGAGTGTGAAACACTGATTATGTCTATCCATCCATTTCTTTATCTATACTATTCACTCTTCACTGTAATTTGAGCATTCGTGAAAATACACAAGAGAGGTACACAACAGTAGACACTGTAGCAGCAAGGCAAACATTACACTCTTCTGTAGGGCCCTTCTCCCATACCAAACTCTTACAGGTTCCTTCAAAACTCTCTCTTCAATGTCAGGGCAATAGCATCAAGGAACAAACTCAACCACATGAACCCAGCTGAAATCACCCAACAATGAAAGATAATATGTTTTACAATGAGGAATGAATACCTCAAACCAGTATGAGAGAGACGAGGTGGGTGAGGTAATATCTTTATTGGACCAACTTCCAATACCAATAACACCAGTATTGGTATTAATGGAAAACATGGACCATGATGAAAATTTTACCATTAGTCATGCTCCATGCCAAATGGCCACCATCTGAGAAGTTCACATTCCAAGAAGAAAGGCATTCGGTTTTCACATCACTGAAGACCAGCAGCAGAGGAACTGCGCATTGGGTCACACAGAGCTCCACAACAAAAGCTCCATCGTGCTGACTTTTTTATATTTGTTATTGAGTCACAGCAACAATTACCTTTGATGATCTAGCCATTTTGTGATTTGATGCCTTCAGTCCAGGGTGATTAATTGCTAGTGGAACTGTCTTCTAAGCTTGCAACACTTGGGAGGGCTTTTCAGCTACTAAACAGATTGAAGCTAACCACTATCTGTCTGACAGGTTTGAGCACATCTTTACCTATGCAAAAAATCTTCTCACATCTTCATCTTGCAGATTTTAAAATCAACTTTAAAAGAAAAACAAAGTCCTGCTACTGAAGCCAATTCCTAAAACAGCCACAAATCTCTCTGAAAATGCTCTTTCTATAGACTGTCATTGCTATTGATTTGTAGAAGCCTTGATCAAGAGAGATGCTGATACATGGAAAAGTGACAGTCATTGATGGAACATGGAGGATGCAGAGAGGTAATAAGTTAAATGTTGTGACTTTAGAGAAGGTGCTGATTCAGACAGTAAAAGTAAACCGTTGTCTTTAGATAGCCACATAGTTTAAAATTCTGCTGCAAGTGTCTTTGACTTATTTAAATATATAGCACAAATTTAAGAAAACAGTAAGAGGACCAAAAAAGAGCCATGGTGGCTAAACAACAAAGTAAAAGAAGCAGTTACAGGCAAAAAGGAATCTTTTTAAAAGGGTAAGTTAAATCCTATTGAGAAAAATTGAAAGAAGCATAAACTCTGGCAAGTGAAGTGTAAAAATATAATTAGGAAGGCCAAAAAAGAATATGACAAACAGCTAGTCAAAGACTCAAAAAGGAATAGCAAAACAAGTTTTAATTACATCGAAAGCAGGAAACCTACTAAACAACCAGTGGGGCCACCAGATGATCGAAATGCTGAAGGAGCACTCTAGGAAGATAAGGCTATTGCAGAGAAATTAAATGAATTCTTTGCATCGGTCTTCACAGCTGAGGATATGAGGGAGATTTTCAAACCTCAGCCATTCTTTTTAGGTGACAAATGTAAGGAACTGTCCCAGATTGAGATATCATAGAGGAAGTTTTTGGAATAAATTGATAAACTAAACAGTAGGAAGTCACCAGGACCCAATGGTATCCACCCAAGGGTTCTGAAAGAACTGAAATGTGAAATTGCAGAACTACGAACTATGGTATGTAACCTATCATTTAAATCAGCTTTGGTACCAAACGACTGGAGGATAGCCAATGTGATGCCAATTTTGAAAAAAAGGCTACAATTGCTACAGAGATAGGCTACAAGACAATCCCAGCAATTAAAGGTCAGTAGGCAAATTGGTTGAAACTACAGTAAAGAACAGAATCATCAGACACATAAATGAATACAGTTTGTTGGGGAAGAGTCAAAATGGGCTGTTTTTAAGGGAAATTGTGCCTCATCAATGTACTCAAATTCTTTGAGTGGGTCAACAGGAATGTGGACAAGGGTGATCCAGTGGACATAGCGTACTTAGATTTTCAGAAAGCCTTTGACGAAGTCCCTCACCAAAGGCTATTAAGCACAGTAAGCAGTCAAGAGATAAGAGGGAAGGTCCTATCTTGGATCAGTAACTGGTTAAAAGACAGAAAACAAAGGCCAGGAATAAATGGACAGTTTTGAGAATGGAGACACATAAATAGTGGTGTCCCCTAGGGTTCTGTACTGGGACCAGGACTGTTCAACATATTCATAAATGATCTGGAAAAAGGGGTAAACAGGGGGGTGGCAAAATTTGTAGATGATACAGAACTACTCAAGATAGTTAAGTTCAAAGTAGACTGCACAGAGTTACAAAGGGATCTCATAAAACTGAGTGACTAGATAACAAAATGGCAGATTAAAGTCAATGTTGATAAATGAAAAGTAATTCACATTGGAAAACATAATCCCAATTATACAAATAAAATGACGGGGTCTAAATTAACTGTTTCTATTCAAGAAAGAGATTTTGGAGTCTTTGTGGATATTTCTCTGAAAAAATCCACTTAATGTGCAGAGGCAGTCAAAAAAGCTAACAGAATGTCGGGAATTATTAGAAAATAAGACAGAAAATATTGTCGTCACCCCATCTCAAAAAAGATAAGTTGGAATTGGAAAAAGTCCAGAAAAGGGCAACTAAAATGCTTAGGGGTATGGAAAAGCTTCTATATGAAGAGAGATTAATAAGACTGGGACTTTTTAACTTGGAAAAGAAATGACTAGGAGGGGCTATGATAGAGGTCTATAAAGTCATGATTTGGGTGGAGAAAGTAAATAAGGAAGTGTTATTTACTCCTCCATAACACAAGAAGTAGGAGTCATCAAATGAAATTAATAGGCAGCATGTTTAAAACAAACTAAAGGAAACATTTCTTCACACAATGCACAGTCAACCTATGGAACTCCTTGCCTGAGGATGTTGTGAATGCCAAGACTATAACAGGGTTCAAAAAAGAACTAGATTAGTTCATGGAGGATAGGCCTATCAATGGCTGTTAGCCAGGATAGGCAGGGATTGCTGTTTGTCTGAGGCTGGGAATGTGTGATGGGATGGATCACTTGATGATTACTTGTTCTATTCATTCCCTCTGATGCACCGGGCAATGGGCACTGTTGAAAGATAGGATATTTGACTAGATGGACCATTGGTCTAACCCAATATGGCCATTTTTATGTTCTTATTCACTAGACACATGCCATGCGTGTAAATCAAAAGCCTGCTGAGTGTGGCATCTGTACTACATTGAGCTCATTTCAGACTTTTTTTAAACTCAGGTGAGACTGCAGAGGATTTTCAAACCCATTTAGATCACTGAACTCATCCACAACATGGAAAATATTTGCATGAGAGGAAAATGGGCTCATGCTAGAGAACCAGCTTTCTGCCACTAGTTGGGAAGCTCAATGCTCCAGTCGTTAAGGAATCTGTCGTTACTCTTGTTCCAGATCAGCAGCTGCCTGACTGACATAAGAGTTTGACACGAAGTGATGGGCATTATGAAGAGTAGGTGATAGAACAATCCATGGAACAGAATGAAATGTTCTGTTTGTTCCTCATTTTTTAATTGAATGTTGTGGTTCAGACTCAGCTCTTAGAGAGTCAGCTAAAGTACAAACTAAAAAAACAGTAAAAGTGGTGGTGGTGGTGGTGAGGAATTAGATTCTTGATTTGAATCCAGCTGGTACTGGCCAAAAATAGACACAAAGATTCTCATTGCAAATTTGCCTCTGGAACAAATGTTATTTTCCTTTCACTAAAGTCCTCTTGGTAGAAAGGGGACTGTGAAAAAGAAAAATACTGGGAAAAAGTTTTTCTTGTTCCCAGCCAGCAGGTTAAAATCTTCAAACAGGTTTGGGGATTGAGGAGCTTTCACTTGACTGGGTCACAAAAGCAACTTGGCAGAGTGTGACACTTTGCTGTCAATCAACTCTCACTAAAGAATGTGTCAGTCAAGTAGGAGCTCCTGTGCTTCAGTTTGTAGAATTCAGAGACTGACACGGTACAAGTTCCCGTCATTTCTGAACTAGTTACATTTGGTTCCAGATATAGACAAAAAGAAACAGGCAGTAAAACCTACTGCTCAACAATTCACTTGCACTCAGCACTGGGCAGTTGCTCTGTACTACTCTGGTGCCCACTGTCCTGCCCATCACCTTCCACTCTGGTGTCCCATGCAAACAGGGCAACCCTATTTCCTAAAGGGAAAATAGGGTACTGCACAGGGCTGGACCAAGCTGCTTGCCCAAGCCCCCACCCCACTGCACAGGGCTGGCACAAGGGTTCCACCCCCACTGGGCAGGTTAGAGCTGCCTGGCATCACTGCTCACCCAAGCCCCACCGTGCAGGTCTGCCACTGCTGCTCACCCTTGCTCCCAAACGTTCTTCCATACCCCACTAGGGGAGAATGCCCCCTTGTTTTTTTTTGGCAAAACTGGGCATCTGTCCATGAGCAGTTGACAGGAGCAAAGGGGACAAATGCCCAGTTTCGCCAAAAAAGTTGGGATACCCAAGACAGAGCTTAAAAAGCAGACTGTCCCAGCCAAAACAGGACATATGGTCACCTTACATGCAAACACCAAGCAGTGTGTGCCCTTTTCACTTCTGAGGTAGCCCTTCTGAAAAGCAGGATTTTACTCCAAAACAACAGAGTATGAATTACACTATATCCATTTACTGAGGTTCAGATGGATGGAAAGCTTTAGAAACGAAAACTCCTCCCAGTACCAGATTGGCTGCAGGCAAGCACTGATAGGTTACATCGGTACTGTATATACACTAGATTTCTATGATACTCATTGCTTACAGGTAATATTACATTGTGCAGAAACTATAGGTACAAAGAAGTACATGTGACTTTTCACATTACGATCAACACTCCAGGCACTTCGTTAGTGAGAGGATTTAGGGCTCATGAAAGTGCTGAATAAGTAGAATCAGGAGAAGAGCCAAAGAATAAGACAGACAAGCTGTCCACACTCAGCCACTGCACCTCATTCCTGACCTCCAGCGCCCCGCAATAGTCTACTCCTGAGTAAGGATTGTCAGTTATGCTGAATTGTGCCAGCCGGTGTGGCAGTTCTGCAACACACAGAAATGCTGACTGGCATAAAAGACAAAACTCAGTCATTTGTGGTTACCAAGCCCCTTTTCTACTTTTCTACATCTGAAAGAGATGATCATATGAATACAGAGGTTACCACTCAAGTTGGAATTAGACCAACTTCTCAGTTATTGCACAAAGGCCATTGGGTGCTTCTGAACAGAGATTGTAAAAAGCTCATATTTTGCATAATCAAGTGCGGGCTGGATCAAATTACATCATGATCCATGGTCAGGTCATGCATTCCCAGAGCATGTGTGAATTGGTACAAGGTGGAGGAGAGATGAATGAACAAACAGTTTTCTTTTACTTCAGAATCCAGAGTTATTTTAAAGCTAAGAAGATAGGAGGATTCCTCCTTGATGTCAAACTGTATCACACTCTATAAGAGTCTGGCTTCTGACAGCATCTCCAAATGCTGCACAAAGCACAAACTATCTTTTATATCTACAAGTACACAAAGCTATGTGTGTGGGTGTCACTTTGTCTATTGCTCAATTTGGCACAGTGAATACATTTTACTCAGTGAGGCTGTTGCATAGCATCAAGAAGCCTTTCGTGCCCTTTACAGTTGGGTTTTTCATTTATTCCTGATTTACATCGAAGGCACAATCTTTTCTATGGAAATTTTTTATATTACTATTAAAATTGGTAACCGTAAATTTCTCAGAAAACCAAACATTTGCACTGCATTAGCTGATAGGGTCTAAGAACTAGCTCCACTTTATGAAAAGTAACAAATTATACTTGCTTTTATTGTAGGAAAGGCAACTGCTATTACATTTATAGCAGAACCAAAAGGTCCTGTCTGCTCTTTATAGGGAAAATTGAAGCCTGTTTACAGCATGCAATTTGTAAGTCAGAGCTCTACTCTTTATATATTAACTCTTGCAATTTTTAGGTGACCTTCCAGGCAGGATGACTTTGCGTATCTGACAGCTTGTATCTTGATAACAGACTGAATTATGGAACGATAAATGCAGTGTAAAACTCTTCAAAAACTGCATATGCACGTGCTGAGAAGAAGCTAGGAAGAGAAAGGAAATATTACTGCTATTGGGGAAAAAACCTAAAATACATCTCCCCTTCCTGCTTAATGTAGAGGAGCAAATTAATACTGTCCAGAATGGTAAGACATTTGAGGCAGGTGTATTTTCACCTGCAGGCAGTTGTCAGCAGCTATGCAGTGTGGGCAGGCAATGATGCTAAGAGAAGTAGCAGGGGCCAGGAGGCCAAACCCTCAACTCAGCACATACTGGCAATCAATGCACAGGCATGTGCCCTCAGTACTCCCAGGGCAGCCATGGTTGCACCACAAGGCAATTGCATTTGCCTGGTAAGTCACTGACCGTGCTTCATGACCCCTTAGGAACAAAAGAGAGGGGAGTAAAGCAGGATGGCAGTTAAAGATGCTTCAGCAGCATTAGGTTTCTGAACCTTTTCTACAAAACACTCATAGAATTCACAATAAAATCTGTTGTTTATAGAGAATGTTGCTGGTCCCTCCCTCTTCTCAGGCTATGCCTCTGTACTCATAACCTGTCAGATTGATGTATGACTCTTTTGGGAAGGGAAGTCAGGTGGCTGCACTGGGCAACGGGGCCAGCGAAGTAGCCAGCACAGCTGCCTTGTCTCCCTTCCATTCTCTTTGGCTCAAAATGGTTTTAGTGCACTTGCACTCCTCTTGGCGGTGCAACAGTGTATTTATTAAGAGACGTTGTAACAGCAAGGGAATAAACTTGATCTTGTTTGGGCTTCTTTTCAGTTCAGGTTGTTGCAGTTTATAAACAGTTTATGTTCTTTAATCATCGGTTACAAGGTTGGAGAAGAACTCTTGGCGCATCCAGTGAGAAGAAAGGTGCAGTCAAGCAGAAAGGGCTCTACATCAGTTTCAGTTTCCAAGATCCACACAATGGCAGTCAGCAGGAATAAACACATAATCTGATTTCATTGTCCTCCACCCTACTACGAACACATTCTGCTTCACCAGCCCTGTGATAGCAGAGCTGGGCTCCCAAAGTCTGACAAGTGGTCAGGAAGTAAGCCCTGCCTTGCTCTTCTGACTAAACAAACAGGGACTCCTTCCGAAATTATTCAGGGAATTGTGTTCTGAGATGTCTCCTGCACAAAACCGAAGAAAATCTCTTTAATGAAGTCTCTTTTTCACATCCAAACTGATTCAATCTAGAGCCCAGGCAGGAGTTGCAGGAACACAACATCTTTTCAGAATCAGGCCCCAGAAAAGGGAATAATCATTATGTTAATTAAGTTTGTAAATGCTGTTTTAATTGGAAAAAGCTGTGACCGCCAGTTCTGTCTCCCCCACTCTTTCTTTTTTGAAGGACACCACCACCAGCCTACCTTCACTCAGCTCCATAATCAGGGTGTCATCTTCAACTAAGACCTCCCTCTAGACCTCCCTCACATCCAGGCTACCTCTACATCTTGCAGATTCTTTCTGCCTATCCAGCACAACTAAAATTTTATTCAAGCTCTCATCATATTATATAAATTACTGCAACATCCTTTTCTTCGGACTTGCCAAATGCAATCTTGCCCAGCCCATAGCTATTCAGAATCCTGCAGCAAAGATCATTTCCTAGTCAGTCGCTTTGAGTATGTCAGTCCTCTTTACGTATCCCTCCACTGATTTCCCTTTGTCTAGCACATCCAAAGAAAGCTACTTGTCTTCACTTTCAAGGCTTTAGACAACCTCTCTCATTTGTTATTGAAACATTAACTCCTGGCACCACTCAGTCAGTAATGCCAGGCTCCATCATCTACTTGTCATATTTTCAAACAAGAACCTTCGCTTGAGGTAGCATGAAAGAAAGCTCTCCACAGCTGCAAAGCTACTGCATTCTCATCCTTCAAATTCCTTCTTAAAGCTCTCCTTTGCGGCGATGCCTACAAAAAATAACTTACCAATGGTAGAGCAACTTGTGTGCTGAGGCCACAGTTATAGACTCATAGACTCATAGGTCAGAAGGGACCAATATGATCATCTAGTCTGACCTCCTGCACAAGGCAGGCCACAAAACCCTACCCATACACATTTATAACAACCCCGAACCTATGACTGAGTTATTGAAATCCTCAAAAGTGAGATTTGAAGACCTCAAACTGCAGGGAATCCATCAGCAAGCGACCCATGCCCCACGCTGCAGAGGAAGGCGAAAAACCTCCGGGGCCTCTGCCAATCCGCCCCGGAGGAAAATTCCTTCCCGACCCCAAATATGGCGATCAGCTAAACCCTGAGCAT
>ML676916.1:100529-210332 GCA_007922155.1 Mesoclemmys tuberculata
GTAACCTCCTTCCAGCCTGACAGTTCACCCTTCAGCACGACCTGCTGATCCTGTCTCATTGTTTCTGTGTACTCCCCGGTCTATTTTACTGTATCCACCTGTTGTCTTTTGATTTAGAATTAAATTATAAGCTCTTTATGGTAGGGACTGTCTTTTTGTTCTGTGTTTGTGCACCACCTAGCACAATGGGGTCCTGGATCATGACAGAGGCTCTGAGACACCACTACAATACAAGCTACATACATCTGACAGGTTACTGTGGAAAAACTAAATGAATACTTTCCATTGGTCTTCACTGCTAAGGACATGAGGGAGAGTCCCAAAACTGAGGTGACAAATCTGAGGAACCATCCCAGATCAAGATGTCATTAGGGGAGGTTTTGGAACAAATCGATAAACTAAACAGTTATAAGTCACCAGGACCAGATGGTATCCACCCAAGGGTCCTGTTCAAATGTGAAATTATGGAAGTACTAACTGTGATATGCAACCTATCATTGAAATCAGCTTCTGTACCAGATGACTGGAGAATAGCTAATGTGATGCCAATTTTGAAAAAAGGCTACAAAGGCGATCCCAGCAATTACAAGTCAGTAAGCCTAACTTCAGTACCAGGCAAATGGGTTGAAACTATAATAAAGAACAGCATTATCAGATGAATAAATGAATACAGTTTGTTGGGGAAGAGTCAAAATGGGCTGTTTTTTAAGGGAAATCGTGCCTCACCAATCTACTCAAATTCTTTGAGTAGGTCAACGGGTATATGGACAAGGGTGATCCAGTGGACATAGTGTACTTAGATTTTCAGAAAGCTTTTGACAAGGTCCCTCACCAAAGGCTATTAAGCAAAGTAAGCAGTCAGGAGATAAGAGGGAAGGGCCTCTCCTGGATCAGTATCTGGTTAAATGACAGGAAACAAAGGCCAGGAATTAATGGACAGTTTTGAGAATGGAGACACATAATAGTGGTGTCCCCTAGGGTTCTGTACTGGGACCAGGACTGTTCAACATATTCATAAATGATCTGGAAAAAGGGGTAAACAGTGAGGTGGCATAATTTGCAGATGATACAAAACGACTCAAGATAGGTAAGTCCAAAGCAGAGTGGATACAATCAATTTTTTTAATGAAAATAATGGATGTTTTTTATTTAAATCAGATTTTTTTTTAAATCATCAATAAAATACTAAATTTCTCTCTCATTTAAAAAATAACAAGTTACAATTAAATCTCATCACAGACATGCTAAACCTGCACTTACAGTCTCATAAAAATTAATTAATGGCTCTAGTCTGTCCAGCCTAACTACCAGCTCTTGCTTCTTGAAATTTCTGGGCTCTTAGTTGCAGTTTTAGTTTCTGTTTCTGAGCAGACTAAAGTCACATGTGCAAAGAAAGACACAGGCTGGATAGAATTGTTGTTGTTCTGTGCCTATGTGGTAGGCCAAGTAAGGCAAAGGAGTTAGTTAAGACAATGTCTTAAAGACTGAGAGACAAGCGACAGACACAGAGTAGAAAGGAACAGTGGCATAAACTGGAAAGATAAAGGGAAGACATTCAGTAAACACACAGCTTCCTATATTCCCCCCCAGTTTTGCCTCAGAAAAACGGTCAGGCCTTGTGGGTGTAAGAGAGACGCTACCTGGGAGTATTTTGAAGAAATTCCTTCCCTGGGTAAAAAAGGAAAAAGTATGATGTGTAAGCAGTGCAAGACGGAGATGCAGAGCCTAGTTGCAAGAATGGAACATCATAATGAAAACAGCTTATTGAGAGAAAACAATGTGTATGAAGATGTGGATATGTCTGAAGAATAATGTGGATCTACTGGTTAGTAACTTAAATCATTAATTTTGCAATGCATCATTCTTCAAGGCTCTCTCTATGCCTTTTAGTATAAGTGTGATTTAACAAGTAAATTCCCAAGTGTTTGCTATGTTAGATGTTGCTAGAAAAAGAAATTTAGCTTAGCTAATCTTTGTGGCTTGTTTAATTAGTTAACTAGGTATAGAATCTATCAGCCAAGTATACAGTACAGAAAGCTGCAGTAAGAGAAATCTAGAGTTGCCAGTTGCCATCAGATGTCATTTTTTTATTTTATATTTCATAACACATGCCCCTTACTTTGCAACATCATGGCTACAGACCATAATGGTGATGCCATAAGTCTATTCCCTTTTACTTCAGCATAACTCAGCTTTCTCAAAAAACAGAAGTGCCAGTGAGTTTTATGGGGCTTACTCCAAAACTAAGGGCACTCGCAGTGCAGTCAGTCTTAGCTTTTTTTGGTAATTTGGAATCTAATCTGCACCCTTGCTGAAAAAAATGTAAATGATTAACTGAATAGAGTGAAGAACTGAGAAGAACGGCTATTCAAATTCATTTTTGAATTTTGTTTCAGGATTCCATTTAAGCATAAGAGACTTTGACTGTGACTGTCTAAGATGCAACAACTTCTGAGTCATCCGTTGGTACTTTTAGCAGCTCTGCTGCAACTAAACGTATTTCAGACAACAAAGTATCAGTAGCAAGCAAAAGATTTCAATCATCCAGCAAAACCACCACCATGGATGGGTTTATAGTAAGGACCAGCGAATACCAAGAAGACACCATAGAATTGAAAAGATTGCTCGGTTCATTTATGCCACAAATTCTCCTTTTTGCATTGTTAACAATAAACACTTCATTGATATGGCTGAGTCCCTACGACCAGGCTACACACTTCAACTGTCACATTTGCAGTTTTGTCACAGACAATGCTACAAACGTGGCAAAGATGAGAAGATACTTACAAGAAGAAATGGAAGGATGCTCCTTAGTAACATATGGCTGCAATGCCCATTTACTGCATCTTTTAGCCAAAGACTTATGTACGTCTTCTTCAGGAATAAAAAAAAAAAAATGTTGTTTAAGTCACAAAATACTTCCATAACAACCATTTTGTTTCAGCTTCACTGAAGACAGCAGGAGAAACCAAACTAATTCTCCCTCAAGATGTTGGATGGAATTCTGTGGTTGATTGTTTTGAACAATTTATTAAGAATTGGCCTATTCTCATAAAACTTTGTGAAGAAAACCATGATAAAATAGATGGAAATATCTCATCCAAAGTATCTAACATTGGATTAAAGAGGAATGTAGACGATATGCTCAGTATACTGAAACCTATATCCGTGGCCTTAAACAAACTTCAGAGAAATTGTTGCTGCATTGCTGATGCTGTCAAAATTTGGAAGGCACTTCACAAGACATTGAAGAAATACCCCACCAGAAAATTAAACTGCAGGCAATAGAAGAGAGAATGGATCAAGCACTAACTCCACCTCATTTTCTTGCGAATATTCTCAACCCCAGATATAAATGTAGATGCCTAACTTCTGAAGATGATGCTGCTGCCATGGCATGGGCATCTCAAAAGCACTCCTGAGTTATGCCAGTCATAATAAAATTTCAGGGTTGGAGCAGAACCATTTAAACAGTACATGTTTACTGATGATGTGGGGAAGATGAGAGCTAGTTGAAAAAGTTTTAATGACAGCGTATGTTTAGTGTTGTGATGTCTTGTCTGTTAGAGTTAATAAAATGTGAAAATTAAAAAAAAAAGTTTAAGGACTGCCGTCAGCTCAGGAGACTGCTGCAATTGCAAATGTAAAACATTTATGTAACATTTAAGATTTAGTTTAATAAAATATAAGAGCTATTGTGTTTGTGTGTGATTTAGTTCTTGCCATTCCTAATGTACTGCTGCTGCCTCTGCAGCCTGACACAGGTAATGAATATTATGTACAATTTCCTAAATTAATAAAAGCAATTTATCTAAAAAACTACACAAAGTTTACCCTCCTAGATATTGTAAAATGCTGTATTGAGTTGTAAATTGACATGTTTTAGTGATCAGATTTGCACTATTGTTTAAGAAATATGTGAAGAAGTATCAGTGGGAAACTTGACTTAAAACAGGCCTAGGTGAAGGAAGTAAGAGAGGAGGAGAAGCCAGGGAGTGGAAGGGGAGCAGAGGCTCTACCTGCCTGTGGAAACTCCTGAGGCAGCTAGTCGAGCTGTACATGATAAGAAGGTGGTGGGACTGCACACTGTAAATAAACTGCACTGGATTGCTAAACAAGAGGATCTTGAAGTCATTCATGATAATGAGAATGGCCAAAGCGGAGGGGCGGCGGCGGAGAACCCTTACAAACAGGGTTCAAAAAAGAACTAGTAAATTCATTCAGGATAGGTCCATCAATGGCTATTAACCAGGATAGGCAGGGCCAGGATAGGCAGGGATTGCTGTTTGCCAGACACTGGGAACAGCTGATAGGATGGATCACTTGATGATTATTACTTGTTCGATTCATTCCTTCTGATGCACCTGGCATTGGGCACTGTTGGAAGACAGGACACTGGGCTCGATGGACCATTCTATGTCTAACCCAATATGGCCATTCTTATGTTCTTAAATAATAAAGAAGAACAAAGAGAGTTTTTAGACAGAACGCCCTATCAAAATCAGCAGAACTTCTGCCTAATAATTGAAGGTACAATACAGCACACGAGCAGGAAAACCAAAACAACTGGAAAAGATTTTGTTTCTAGGCTGCCTCAAGAGGTGAGCTGCTTTTCTGTCTCACTTGATCTCACCAACAGTATTTTCTTTTTGTTTGCTAATCTAAATTTATCTTCAGAACTTGAGCCCATTAAGCAAAGGTTCAATTTAATGTGGCCTATGTGAGACATCAACAAGACAGATTCCCACTTTCTTGTTCTGTCTACACGAACAATTCAGTGCAAAATGTAAATAATTACAACACAAGCATAAATTTCTGTAGAAGAGTGGATTCATAGCTAGTGTGCCCCCCTGGCTGGGCATGGTATAGCAGGTTCCTTGTCAGTCTTGTGCCCCCGCCAATAGCTGCTTTGGCCTTGCAGTGGTCTCTCTTTCCATAACTCAGGCTTCTGGCCAGGTCATAGCTTAGTCTTACCCCTTTTGGGGTACCAACAAACAAAGGAGCAAACTCCCTTACAAAAAAGTCTTTGGCCCCCAACCCATGGTCTGCACACCCTTCTCTCAGAGCTCTCCATTATCCTTATCCCCTTCTCTGGCCTCATGCCACCTCACCAATGGCTGGTAGGGGAACCTAGGCCCTCCCACTACACCAGGTTCCAGCCCAGCGACCATATAACCAGTAGCCAAGGTCTGCTCCTTCAGCCTCCTTGTTGTTTCCTCCCTGGACATCTTTTTACCATAGCCTGTCAGCAGGCCTCTACCCCATCACCCTTTCTAGGTTCCCGCCTTTTCAGGGCCTGGACTCACCAGGCACTTCCATGGAATCCCCCAACAAAACCCCAAACTAAAATACCAACTTCTGCCCTTCTCAAGCTTGACCTTTCATTCCTCTCTGCTGCTCTGTTTTCCTTGCTCTTCTCCGCAGCTGAACACCTCCCAAGGCTCTCTTCCCAGAAGTCCAGACCCAGTCATTTTATCAGGGCCCACCACCAGAGCCTGCTCTACCCCGCTGATTGCTCTAAGTCTCTCCGGGCCTCTTGCCAGGACTTCCCAACTCAGGGGAGGATCCCAACTCTCTCCCTGGCTTTCTCCATACAAACTTTCTAGTTCCAGAAAACAACTCCCTGCAGCCCCTTTCTGTGCTCAGTTTTGTCTGCTTAAAACTAATCATCCAGCTCCTCTCCCAGCTGGGACTTATTAATTATGTCTGGTCCACCCTCCTCCAGTGCAGCCAGATACTATAACTGGCCTCTCTGGCTTACATTAACACTGTGGGGGGATACACACTGCTTTGCCTATTTATTTAAGAAGAGACTCTTCATTTACTGTGAAAGTACTGGAGAACATGTAACAGTCTCTGCAGCCAGGAGGAACTATTTTAAAATGTTTCAAATGCAAAGAGACTAACTTGGCAATCAGAGCAGTATATGAGATTAAATTTGTTTTCTGTCCTGCTCTATGTTGTAATATGAAATACCAATGTAGGAGTCCTTTAAGCGATATTTTCTTCTTTTATTTTCTGCTCCATGACCCCTCTGTCATTGGTTTTGCAGTGCATTCAGATAATGACTAAAACTGAGAAACAATTAGCTTCCTAGCATGGAATGGTCATTTCTGATTAATGTGAGATGTACAGCAAGTAAATAACATAACAGCCCTCTGTTCACTTGGATACAGACTAGAGAGCTCAAAATATCTAGTCTTTGAGATTCTACTACATCATCTTTTGCATGCATTGTGGTGTTCACAGATTATAAGGGACCATTATGATTCTCTAGTCTGACTTCCTATATAACACAAGCCATAGGATTTCCCTTAATAAATTCCTGTTTGAATGAGAGTGTATCTTGTATATGGTAAGAAGAGATTGACTATTCATTGTTAATTTGCAGATTTCCTGACCCTGTTTACCCTAGAAAGTCATATTAAAAAATGAAACCCCATAAAATCTCACAGATCTAAATTTAATAAGAGTCTGGCAAATGCAAAGTGGTATAAATATGAGCCTCTGTATTCAGTGTCCCCCAGATCTTTGCAGGAACCTATGTACTGAAGAATTATGAAGCACACACTTGGATTTCTTAATTAAATTAATATCTATTAAACAAAATAGATTTTAAAGGAACTTGGAGAGTAACCCATCAGTCTCTGCTCCAAACTTTCAGAGAACTCGAAAACCAGCACTTCTCAGCATAGCTCTGCTGAGGTGCATTTTCACTAACACAGCAAACTTATGGGAGGTCACCTTACTTAGTACATGTGCATACCCTGTGAGATAAATTAACTCTTTAATTATAGGACTAAAATACTATGCAAATCACATATGTAATAACATACAAACTACCTCTGTAATGGCTCCCCAACACTTTAGCAGTGTATAGAATATATTTCTGTTGGGTAAAACTACATGGCTGCATTATGTATAGCTGCTTTTAGAAATATCAAAACACATTATAAGTTTAACTAAGACAACGTGTTTCAGAAGAATTTGCTTTCTTTGGAGCGGGAATGTCCCCATAAAAAGGCATGATCTGTACTATGCTGCGCTGTCCAATGATCTGCTAACACTGCACGGCATGTCCTGGAGTAAACCCTGCTTTCTTCTAACCCAAACTGGTTTGGATTCTTCCCGTGAACATTTCTGGGCGGTCAGTTAAGTTATCTATAGTTAACCTGCAGATTGGTTTGTATTGTTCCCTTATACAAATGCTTCAGACTTTCAGTGAATTTGCAAATCCAATGACAATAACTTCTTCACTGTACCCTTTTCTCAGGGTGACCATGTGTCCCTAAAGCCAAGACTGTCCTTGTTTTCAGGGCTTGTCCCACAGGCCTCTTCAATTTTTACAAAAAGAATGGTGTTTTGCCACGGGTTCTCCTTTTCAAGCTAGGACTCTGAAAAATGCAGTGAAATCAATTCCAGGGGTGTGGCACATGTGCACTTTAATGACCACCACAAAGCCAATCTCGTATGGTCACCTTCCTGATCGTGAGGCCTCCAAATGAGCTTCCCACACCCTCACCATGAGTCCTTCCCCTGTGGTGCACCTCTCTCTCACTATCCCCTGTGCTGCACCCCACCCTCAGCAACAGCTGCCCCATTTTTAAACTTTGAAGTATTGCCTCCCTATTATCTCCCCATATCTTCCTGATGTTGACACTTCCAACCCCTACTCAACTAAATGCTCCATTTCTGTAACACAAACCAAACTGCTGGTTTTCAATTCATGGCATAGCACTTGTACAGCCAAAACACATTATATGTTTACTAAACTCAGTGTTGTTTTTTCCAGGTCTTTGAGAATTTTTCTTATAAACAATAGTAACAAGACAGTGCATTCCTCCTGTGCCCTTCCAAACAAGTCAAGAAAGAACAGGATTGGTTTAGCATAGATCACTTGCATAATTCGCCAGCTCTGAACGTTTCCTGACACTACTTGGGCTGAGCTGCAATGTAGAATCAATCCCCGGCAGCAGTTGCAGTGAGGGGTCCACTCAACTACATTTTTTTTTTTGTAGCTTAGTTTTTAAAAATTCTCCATTGTTTATAAAATCCTGAATTAAAAACTTGCCAATAAAGTGTCTTTTCCCTACAAAAATACATTAATAAAGGGTGGATCAATTTTCTGATTGTGCCTCAGCTGAATTCTATGTATTATTGATTTCAACGAGAACTCATATGGCAGAAACAGTTAAGACAATATTTACAGGACATGAGTTCTACAGCAAATCAGTAATGAACTGGCTTATATGACCCATTTATCTATAACCCGTGAGTGAGCTCCTGATTGTCTATACTAATTTCTCTCTTAACTGTAGTACTATAATGCAGTGCTACAGAACAAGTCTCACTGATAGGAAACAGTTTCTCTCCCATAAGTACACTTTCTAACTCTGAAGCAAAACAGTCAAAACAAAATAAAACATCTAGCTGCTGACTCCAGCTCTTCCTCTGTTGTAGGTGAAATAGAAACAGAGTTTGTTGTGTGGCCTCTCATTCAATATCATTCTGACCTTCCAGTTGCATCCATTTGACCAAATACTCTAAAAGTCTCTTCATTCAGCTAAGGATATTAAGGTTAAATTTTAAATCTCATCACAAAATCCTTGTGATTATCCAGGTTTAGGACGGAGGCCTTTGGACAAGTTTCCACAAAACAGAATATACTCATCTAAACATTACTATTTTCCAGAAATTCTTTCACTTACTTGAAAATAAATCTTGTACTGGATAATGTAGATTATAGCTCATACTCAAAGTACCATTTATGGTGTTTTAAAAATCTCCTGCAATCACATTTACGTCTAATTAGTTAACGCTTCTAATTCTTTTGCACAGAAGATTCACATGCGAAAAACAGGCACTTACTGTAACAAGAAATAAGGGAGCAATGAATGTAAAACTGACGGTGGGTGGGGAGACCCTCCTTTGCCACCAGCACACTAACAAAGATATACATATTTTTGGAACTAAAAAGAAAAAGATCTATTATCTTCATACCATCCCTGACAATTTCAGGAGATACTCCAAACGCTTTAGAGTCTCTGTAGGCCTCATTTCACTGTCTTCTTTGCACTTACAGTGTCTGTTCCCATTGTAATTGAGAATTTCACTGCAAGAAATGTAAAGGCACTTTCTGGGAGAAAGAGGAAATTAGAGGGCCTGGGAGTCCTTTGCTGTGGCTGGTGTGATGGAGCAAACTAGGGACTGCCTCCTATCTCACTAAGAAGGACCACTGGCTAGGACAATGTGCCCAGCTTCATTAAAATATGCTTTATTTTTCAGGTCTCATAAGCTGACAGTCCTGCGGGAAAAAAACCAAAGTTTATCAAAAGAGTTAATTTTTCAAATGTGAGGAAAAAATTAAGAGGATGGGTTGAGGCATCACTGGGAATTTGGCTATATGATTTTCCCAGAACATGGCTTGTATTCAAATCTCTAAAACTAATATATGGGTCTAGGTCTGAGGGTACTTTTTTCTGATAAACGTATTTTGTTCCAGTGTATTATGGTCTGACTGATGAAACTATATGAAATGAGTATAGATTGTGAATATTTCTCAAGCTAGCTAGAGAAGCGATAAGCAGCTAGTTTTTGGTTTTGTTTTTTAAATAAGGATTTCAGAACATTTAAACATCAAAATTAAAATAAAACCCCAGTGAAAGCAGCATACCATTAGTCTGAGTGAAGGAACCTGTCAAGCTCAGAAGCAGAAAGAGATGCACTAAGAGAATTGGTGTTCTAGGTCACTTCACTTTGGTACTGCTTTCAAGAACATTGGCAAAAAAGTAAGTGTTTTTCTTACTTCTGCATCTAATTCTGTTCATCAGCATTGCATGTAGCATTGCATTTTGGCAGTATCCATGGACTCTAGACAGCACTGCTTTTGCATTTTGGAATTAAGAATTTTGATATTCCAATAATCAAGGTAATAATAACTGGATAACAAACTGGATTGACAAGTGCAGCTTTCCCCGTGTACATCCTTTTACAATGGTTGTGTGCCTATTTTTGACTTTATCCAGTGGTTCAGGTGATTCAAGAACAACACTTAACCCTAGTTCAGATTAAAATTATTAATGCCACACTTTCATGAAGAACAGTGAATTCACACCCAGATTTAAAACAAACAAACAAACAAACCCCCCACTAATGAAAGACATAGGCTAAATGTCCATGCACGAAACAAGCACATTCCCCTAATCAGTAGTTTGAGCCAACACTGAAAGGAGAGATGCAGGACTTCTGGCCAATGACTGCAGTTCAGGTCTCAGACAATAATCTGCTTGTGATTTTAATTAGTAATTATTGCAGATGTGTCCTTAGGGTTCACCTAAGTCAGAAGCCCAGAGGTTAAATGTATTTGGGATGTGATGGGAATCTGAGGAACAAAGGATTGGCCTTCATGAAGGGAAGTTTTCAATGATCTCTCTTGTCCAGGTCCACCTGCTTATGCTGTGCACTTGAAGATGGCAAAGTAAAACAAAGGCTTTGTATCTCATTGGACATCAGTGATAAAGAAATACATATAAATATAAGATCAACCTGGGAAGCAGATTATCTGTGTATAAAGTATGTTCTGTGTCCATGCTGATTTTGCAGGAAATCCATCATCCTGTTATGAAATCCATTGCCAAAATTCTGAGCACTAGAGTTTAGACTTTTACAGAGGAAAAAAAAGTATCTTTTTGTATCAGTTTCAGTACTGCTCAAAGTTCTTGTTCAGTTTTTCCAGTATAAAGACTTAATACGAGGGTTTTCTAGCTAAGCAATAAAAATGTTCACCACTTCTACAGTGAAACATGAACATGGAGCCAAATCCTGAGGCCCTCCCCAAGCAAAACTCTCAATGACTTTGCTGGCAGTCTACCTGAACGTGGACTCAGTGATGACTTCAGCATTTGACCTGTGTTGAGTACCTTGTTTGGGAAATCACTTTGTTTGTTTGTTTGTTTGTTTGTTTGTTTGTTTGTTTGTTTGTTTGTTTGTTTGTTTGAAATAAACAAACCAAACTGAATTGGTTTAGTCTTGGCTCTGGGGACAGCAGTTCTTTTAACTTTTACTAAGCGCTTTGTATTACTATAAAATCCTTAAGGGAATTGTAATTTTATATTGACACCAATCATGTGGGGGATCCATAACTGAAGTTTTCAGTGTGTCTGTCACCCCATGAAAGGAACTGTAAATCTGTCTGCTAATCTCATTAATATACCAGGATGTTTTTAATAGGCTGGCAAGTGCTTATGTACACCATTTAAAGAGTCAAATAATCATTTTTTTCTGATGCCGAACAAGGAACTTTATTAGAATAAGAAACAGTATTATCCCTAAAACTACCCTGGCTCTGGCATGGCCTACACTGAAATACAATAATCAGCACGGTCAAGGCTGTGAAACCCCTGGCTGATCTAGCTATGTCAACAAGACCCCACAGTATATGCAACTATGTTGACAGAAGAGGGCTTCCATCAAGATAGCTAACTTTGTTTTGGAAATCCATAGCCAACATAGCTATGCCACTATAGTCTCCATAGTCTAGACGTACTCCCTAATTCTATCTAGAATCTATCTAGAATCTTCCCCAACTCCCCCTTGCCTATACATCTTCCTGAGATTAATTTAAAGAAATAGTGTGTCTCTCCTCATACCACTGTCCTCTGCTAAATGGCATCAGAAGTGCTAAAGCATGATAATCCTATGCTACTAAAATGTGTATCTGTCAAATGGCAGGGAACAATATGTTGGAGCAGGAACATTTAAGTTCTATCCCTGCTGTCTCCAGGAAGTTCCAAGGGCCATTACATTCAGCAGAATAGTAACTGAAGTCCTAACTGGCCAAAGTGTGGATCTGTTAAAAAGATTCTTTGAGTGGGTTGATTTTATCTGGGGTCTGTCTATAGCTCTTCTACAAGACATTGCAGCTTTGTTGCCTTTCTTCTCTGTATTTCTCAGTAGCCCTCCAGACACTGCTGACAGAATCCTCAGTGCCTGAGCTACTATTAATTTCTCATAATGCATTTAATCCTCCTGCACACAAAGTAGCAAGAGAAGTCTCATAGAATCATAGATTAGGGTTGGGAGGGACCTCAGGAGATCATGCCTCCCTGCATCTCCCTTTATTGCATGATGGAACCTTGTTTTTTGTGTGGCAGTATTCCTGGTTCTGTCTTCGAGTGATTGCTCATATCCATTCCCATTAGATGAGTGCACGGTTCCTGGACCTTTTTTCCCTTAGCAGACTCTGGGGGCTGGCTCAAGTGCCCTCTGGAGTGCCACGCTCATGCTGCAGTACATAGGGCGCCGCCAGCCCCACCGATCCTCAGTTCCTTCTTTCCGCCTGTGACGGTGACTGGGACAACAGCTTGCTCCTGCAAGTGTTTTTCCCTTGGTTATAGTTAGTGTAGCAGTTCTTGTTGAACTTAGTTTAAAGCTAAGTTAGAATAGTTTACTTTAGGGAAGTTAGAGAGCTTTAGGGCTCAAGTGACCCGGCCATGCCGGGCTTGCCGGGGTTTAAACCCTGCACTGGCTGTGGGAAGGCTTTCCCAGTCAGTGATCCTAACGAGCGCTGTCTTAAGTGTTTTGGGGAGCAGCATCGTAAGGATCGATGCTGAATCTGCAAAGCCTTCAAGCTGAGGACCCAGAAGGAAAGGGACATTCAGCTGAAGGCGATCCTGATGGAGGCAGTGCTTCGCCTGGCATCCGAGCTGCCTCGCGCCTCCTCGGCACCGAGTGTCTCGCCAGTGCGGAGCACCCCGCCAGCACGGGGGGCGTCTTGGCACCAAGTCTTGCCCGTGCTGAAGAAGCGTCAGCAGCGCATGGAGCGCTCTCCCTCTCCTGCACCACAGGAGTGGCTGGGATCGAGCCCAGAGGTGCTGGAACTGCGTGAGCAGCTCCCAGCACCGGCACTGGACACAAGGGAACCTCCCCCAACTCCTGGGAGTGGGGGAGCCCCTCTACAGGACCCTTTGGCGCCGGAGGCGTTTCAGGCAGCTCGAGCCTTGTTGGCTGTGCCCATGTCTCCGGCCTCTCCTCGGCCGAGGGAGAGAGGGCCTGTGTCCTGGGGCAAACCTGCGATGGGTGTCCCTGAAGGGTGGGTGCGACCGGCACCAGAACAACAGCCGCCCACCTCTCATCGTCGGAGAGCTGAGCTGGACAGCTCCTCTCCCTCTTCGGACACCGAGGAGTTGTCTCGGCACTGCAGCCAGTCCCCGAGGCGGCACTGGTCAAAGTCAGTGACACCAGCCAGTCACTCCCGGGCTTCAGACTCAGATGTGGCACCAAGGCACGGGTCCTGGCACTGCTTGCCGGCACCGGGGAAAAGGCATCACAAGTCCTCGGTACCGGGGCATCAGTCTTCATCATCGGTTTCACCCAGGCACTGGCAGTGATCCAGACGGCACCGTTGATCTTCGGAATCACCCAGTAGTGGGTCCCAAAGCAGCAAAGCTAGACGGCACCAACAGCACCACTCGGCCGGCTTGGGTTCCCGAAAGGGTAAGGGCCCCCGACGCCAAGAGGAGGTGCAGCCCTGATGCCGGCACTGGGATGGCTTCAAGCCCTTTGGCAGTGGCCATATTGGGGGCTCTGGGGAGCACAGGTTTAGCAGGGAACTATGTCGGCCCCTGCCTCGGTGACTCAGCAGGTGCTCCCCGAGGTTCAACCGGTACAGGAGAAGGATTGCTCCTCAGGGGAGGAGTCAGATCCTGGTGAGGGACCCTATACAGGCCACGCCACCTATCCTCATCACCAGATGAGGCGGTTTATAGAGACCAAAGGGCGCCCCTGATTGACTTCAGGGCACATCAGGAGCTCCTAAAGAGGGTGGCCTCTAACCTCAACTTAGAGGTCAAGGAACTCATGGAGGAGGATGAGAACCCCCTCTTTGGGCATGTGGGGGTGCAGGGACCATTGAGGGTGGCCCTGCCCGTACATGATAGGGTACTGCAGCTGGTCAAGGCAGTTTGGCAAACCCCCTCCTCAGTTGCCCAACCTCCAAGGGCGCTGAGAAGAAATATTATGTGCCTGCTGAGGGGCATGAGTACCTCTTCATGCACCCAGCCCCGGGGACTTTGGTGGTGGATACTGCCGCCCAACAGAACAGGCAGGGGGCCCAAAGTTCTACCCCCAAGAATAAGGAGGGCAGGAAACTGGACCTTTTCAGAAGAAAGGTCTACTCCACAGGGGGCTCTGCAGTTCCGGACAGCGAACCACCAGGCCCTCCTGGGGAGGTATAACCTAAACCTCTGGGACTCCATGCAAAGGTTCGCAGAGGCTTTACCCCAAGACCAAGTGGTGGACTTTGCCACAGTCCTGGAAGAGGGGGTGATCGTCGCTAGCGCAGCTTTCCAGACTGCGTCGGATGCAGCAAACACAGCGAGCAGGGCTATGGCCTCTGCTATCGCCATGTGGCACTCAGCGTGGCTCCAGTCGTCAGGGCTGTCCCAAGAAGTGAAGCACTCTATCCAGGACCTGCCCTTTGATGGGGCTGGCCTGTTTTCCGATAAAACAGACGAGAAGCTGCACGCCCTGAAATACTCTAGTGCCATGCTGCACGCCTTGGGCCTGTACACCCCCCAGGCGGCGAGGCAACAGACCTGCCAGCAGCAGCAAGAACCTAGGCCACCTCCTAGGCCCTTTCCCCCATGAGGGGCAGAGATAGGAGCAGGGGAGTTGGACGGCGCGACCGCTCCGGGTCATCCTCCGCTTCCCACCAGGGGCCCCCTGAGGGCCCTAAAGGGAAGCGGCAGTTTTGATGGTGCGCCTGAGGGTGGCATCATTATCCCCATCCTGGATTCACCCCTGGCCTTCAGGGACTGGCTAAGGCCCTTTTATGAACAGTGGCGGGACATCATGTTGGACTGCTGGGTCCTCGATGTAGTACGCTGGGGTTACGCCCTTCAGTTCATGGCTTTCCCACCCAATTCCCCCCCTTCCCTGTCCCTCTTCAGCGACCCATCTCACAAGCAACTCCTGGTTTAGGAGGTCCACTCTCTCCTAGACAAAGGAGCAATAGAAGCCGTCCCTCCGCTTGAGATAGGGAGTGGGTTCTACTCGAGGTACTTCCTCGTCCCGAAAGCCAAGGGCGGCCTCAGGCCTATATTGGACCTGCGCAGACTGAACAGGTTCATAAAGAAACGAAAGTTTCGCATGGTGTCCCTAGTGGCCATTATCCCATTTCTGAATCCAGGAGATTGGTTTGCCGCCCTCGACTTGAAGGATGCATATTTTCATATCTCCATCCTTCCCAGCCACAGGTGCTTCCTCAGGTTCACGGTAGCTGGTGGCCACTACCAGTTTACGGCTCTGCCCTTTGGCCTGTCATCCTCCCCCAGGATCTTTACGAAGTGTGTGGTGGTAGTGGCGGCCTACCTGATACGCAGAGGGGTCCAGATCTTTCCCTACCTAGACAACTGGTTAATAAGGGGCAGGTCCAGGTCCCAGGTGTACGAGGCGGTATCCCTCACCTATGCCACTTGCAACAACCTGGGGCTGGTCATCAACGAGCAGAAATTGACGTTGTCCCCAGTGCAACGCAGAGAGTTCATAGGGGCCTCCCTGGACTCAGTGCGAGCCAAAGCCTCCCTCCCACGCTCGAGGTTCGAGGCCATGTCAGCAATAATCTCGTACCTACAGCGTTGCCCCATGATGACAGCCAGGCAGTGCTTTCAGCTGTTCAGTCACATGGCTGCGTGTACATACGTAGTGAGGTTGGCCCGCCTCAGGCACAGGCCCCTCCAGGGTTGGTTGGCCTCAGTGTACGTGCCCAGCAGGCACCGGTTGGACAGAGTGGTGACAGTTCCCCCCATGGTTCTGGTATCACTGCAATGGTGGAAGAACCTCGGGGCAGTATTGGAAGGGGTTCCATTCAGGGACTTGACCCCTTCGGTCACCCTGATCTCCGATGCGTCAGACATGGGGTGGAGAGCCCACATCAGCGGCAACCTGAGCACGCAGGGGCGCTGGTCGCAGGAGGAGAGGGGTCTCCACATCAGTGTGAAAGAACTCAGGGCAGTCAGGCTAGCATGCAAAGTGTTCCTCGAGTTTTTATTGGGCAAAATGGTACAGGTGCTGACGGACAATACCGCAGCGATGTTTTATATTAACAAGCAAGGGGGAGCACGCTCCACGGCTCTTTGCTGGGAAGCGGTATGACTTTGGGACTTTGTGGTGAGAGACGACTTTTGTTTAATTGCCTCTCACCTCCCAGGGTCAGGAACGATGAGGCAGATTGCCTCAGCAAGTCATTTCTACCCTGACCTGACTGGTCATTGCATCCGGAGGTAGCAACCAGAATTTTCCGCGAGTGGGGTGTTCCCCGACTGGACCTGTTCGCATCGTCCTGGAACAGGAAGTGCCTGAGATTTTGCTCACTCTGGGGTCGGAAGCCAGGATCCATCTCTGACACGTTCCTCATCGAATGGACGGGGACCCTCATGTACGCGTTTCCCCCCATCCCGCTCTTACCCAAGGTCCTCTTGAAATCAAGAGGGACAGAACAGATGTGATCCTGATTGCCCCAGCGTGGCCGATAGCACTGGTTCAGTATGCAGCAGGACCTCTCTGTCCTCTCTCTGACCTCTCTGTCACCGTGCCAATCGAGCTCCTGAGGAGGCCGGACCTGCTTTCCCAGGACCATGGCCGCTTACTGCACCTGAGCCTGGACTCCCTGCACCTGACGGCCTGGAGACTCTCTGGCTGATGGAGGAGGAGAGAACCTGCTCGGAGCAGGTCCAGCGCGTTCTGCTGGGCAGCAGAAAACTTTCCACACAGGTCGTATATAGGGCCAAGTGGTAGAGGTTTACCTGCTGGGCGGAGTCACGGGGCATGTCCCCGGGCATGTCCCCAGGCATGTCCCCAGGCTATCCTGGAGTATCTGTTACAACTTAGGCTCCAGGATTTAGCGCTAGCTTCCCTTAAGGTGCACCTGGCGGCCATTTCGGCTTTCGGCCGTTGGAGGGGCAATCCCTGTTTTCCCACCCGATGTTGGTGAGGTTCCTCAAGGGGATCGAGAGGCTTTACCCGCAGGTCCGTGACCTGGTGCCTCCCTGGAATCTCAACCTGGTCCTCTCTAGACTCACGGGGCCCCCCTTCAAGCTCTTGGCCACATGCCCCCTGCTGATCCTGTCCTGTAAGATGGCCTTCCTGGTGGCCATTACCTCGGGTAGGAAGGTCTCTGAGTTAAGGACACTGACCTCGGAGCCCCCCTGTACCATGTTCTTCCGGGATAACATGCAGCTGAGACCTCACCCAGCTTTCCTGCCTAAAGTGATCTCGCAATTTCATTATAATTAAGACATCTTCCTCCCCGTGTTTCTTCCTAAACCGCACGGATCAGAGGAGGACAGGAGACTTCACTCCCTAGATGTGAGGAGAGCTCTGGCCTTCTACATCGAGAGGACAAAGCCCTTCTGGAAGCCAACGCAGCTCTTTGTCGTGGTGGTGGACAGGATGAAGGGATCCCCGGTCTCCACACAGTGCATCTCCAAATGGATCACTGCATGCATAAAACACTGCTACGAGCTGGTGGGCGTCCAGCTCCCCGGGATGGTGATGGCGCACTCAACCAGGGCCCAGGCCTTGTCGGCAGCCTTCCTGGAAAGGGTCCCCCTGCATGACATCTGCAAAGCTGCCACCTGGTTGTCGGTGCACACCTTTACATAACACTACGCCATCGTCCAGCAGATGGGGGAGGATGCACGATTCGGCAGAGCTGTGCTGAGGGCAGCTCACCGATGACTCCTACCCACCTCCAAGGTATGGCTGTTTAATCACCTCAGGGGAATGGATATGAGCAATCAGTCGAAGACAGAAAACATGGTTACTTACCAGTAACTGTTGTTCTTCAAGTTGTGTTGCTCAGATCCATTCCACACCCACCCTCCGTCCCTGCAGTCGGAGTCGGCAGAAAGAAGGGACTGAGGGTCTGTGGGGCCGGCAGTGCCTTGTGTACCGTGGCATGAGCGCGGCACTCCAGGGGGCGCCGTAGCCGGCCCTACAGACTCTGCTAAGGGAAAATGTCCGGGAACCGTGCACGAGGGCACGCGTCACCTAAGGGGAATGGATCTGAGCAACACACCTCGAAGAACAACAGTTACTGGAAAGTAACCACGTTTTTAGCAGAATGGTGTGAGGAAGGGACACTATGAGCCATTGCGATAAGGACCCAGCCCAGAGGGAGCTGGGACGGTCCCTCTACATACATGCAACACCCTTAAGACCAAGATCACTGTATACTGTGGGAGGCAGAAGCTGGGATGTAGAACGGAAGCTAACAAATTGTTTAAAGTCACTGACTGTAGCAGAGAATAAAAAGTATTGGATCTAGGCAGTTGGAAGTTCCTGGCCTTGTTTAATATTTACTGTGCATATCACTACAGAGTCAGTGCACACATTTTAAAATTCTCCCTGCACATCTGTGCATCACTGCATGGCTTTAGGCTCTGAGCCAAAAGCTGGTTTTCTGAGTCAGTACAGCTGCGATTTTCAGGCACTAGGACCCAGGGGGAGCTTGAGTCTCATATGAGTCAGTGCTGCTTTCACCCTCAGAGCAGTGAATGAGGCTGGAGAAGCAGAGTGTGAATGGCTCATCTGATTTGGGAACGTGTCCACAGACTAGGATACTACAGACTACCACACCGCTTGGGCACCCCTTAGGATTCCATCTCCCAGTGGTGTGGAGGGCACAGCTCTGAGGTGAGTGACAACGCTGATCAAAGGGCTTTCACAAAGCAATCAATGTGACTGTCGTAAAGTTTTACTAAATTTAAAAATCCAGTGAACATGGTTTTACTGTACTCTGATCCTCACTCTCCGGGATGGAGGCAGTCCAGATGTATTTGAAAGATGGATTGTACAGGTTGTGACTAGAAAATAACATTTGTGCAAAACGCCTGAGATTTTGTTCCTGTATTTTGGTTCTTGTGTTGAGACTTAAAATGGATTTACTAGAGGTTAGACATCAGGCTTCAATAAATATGTGTTGCTAAGTCCAAAACTTTTGACACATACTTACAGAACACCCCAGTCTTAGAGAAACACAAGAATTCTCTCATCTGTTTTCACCCAGGTAAATCAGACTAATTTTATGTTCAAGGGGATCTCAATTAATCTTCTAAGAAACCATTACCCTCTTCGTTTCAGTAAAGTAGGCTCATTTAATATTAGCCACTTTTTTCCCGAAAATAATCCTACCTTGGTTCAGAAAATTTTCATTATCAGAACTGAATTCTGGTGCAAGACTGAGCAGAATTGATTCAAGCCTATCAGACCTAAGCAGAAGCAGCAGTTCAACAGAGATACAAATTCTTAGGTTCACTTGGAAAAAACTAACAAACTCCTGGCTGTGTGCCTGTTGTGAGAGAATGAAACTGACAGTGTTTTTTTATTTGTATTTGGTGACAAAGCTGTTTTATTTAAGAGAGAGACAGTCAGAGACAGAGATGGGGACCCCAGTTAGGGAAAGGTAAAGAGAATTTGGGAGCTCAGAACAAAATGTAACTTCAGTAAAAGTTTATTTGTTTGCTTCGGGGGTTTCTTCTTTCACTTTTAAGTTCTCAATATATGCTCCAGAACTTTTGGGGAAAAAATAGTAGCTTTGCTTGTCAGGCTGGTTTTTCCAAGTTGCCATAACTTGGAAGGTGCAATGTAACTGTGAGGAAGATATTTTCATGGGGGTTTTCCTGCCTTAAAGTGCAGCACAGTAAAGCCTCTTGGGTACTTTTTTATATAAGCTAAAATAAAATGTGGCAGTTCCCTTCTGCACACCAAGACAGTCATCTCAGCATCCTGCCTAAGTGTACATTTATTAGGGTTCTGAGCTGTTGCATACATTACAGAAAGAAGTTACTTTAAAATAACTGTCAACTACGTCACGTATGTCAAACTCGCAAGGTTGCAACGGTGTCAGTACTTTCTCAAAAGGACTGCAACAATGGAACCAAAGGCCAAATTAAGTGGACTATTTACATGAGTAAGAGAAGCAAGATTTGGCCTTCAGATGTGTGAGTCATTCTGCAATAAATCTCAGCAGGGTCTGGAGAGATCTTACACCAAGACAGTAACTTTTCTGTTGAGTGTGGTTATTCAACAACTTGAGAAATGCAGGCAACTCACCCTAAAGGGATATATCTGTTTCACAATGTAGGAGCAGAGGAAGTAGTGATTACTATATTGCTCATTACTTTCTCTGTGTGTTAGCTACGCAATGTTAATTTCTTCACTCAGAATGTAAGAATTTTTCTTCTCAGCTGTGCTCTTGGAATTTCAGTTAAGAGTTACACAAAGAGCATGAGGGATTATTCTGTCAAACATGTATTAAATACAAATAGTAGCAACACTAATTCATTACAATCATTACCCACTTGCTTTAAAATGTGACTCAAAATTTGGGTTTAGAAAAATTGAACATGCTTTTGGAGGTCAATGTTACTAAATGTTTGCTGCCCTTCCTACCTAAGGAGCAAATAGCATAGATATGGCTGGGGCACATGTAGGAACTGAAGCTGTGTGACGTGGAGATTGCAGCAGTGTATTAACTGGTAGATTAGATCCCTAAAGCTCACATATGACTCCACTCACTTTGGTCATATACAAGATGCTGCTCCCTTTACTCTGAATTTGAGTTTATTTAATTTAAAGGAATAAAAATTAAAATAACATTTGAAAATGCTAATATATTTTAATGAACATTCCTTGCATTCTGACCACCACTTCTAGTTTAGATTATAAAGGATATTATTGCATGTACTGGGGAATTGTATACTTATAGTGTTAAGACAGTAATGAAGTGTTGTAGGCATTTGAGGACAAACTCTGTATTTCAGGTATAAGTATTGTAGGCAAATTGTAGTAGAAGATTGAAGTTAAGTCTCACCACCAGTAAATCAGTACAATATTGGTGTAATTAGAGATTTTTGTCCATCATTAAAATCTCTGCCCTACAAAAAAGCAAATGAAGTCAGGATCTTTCAAACCACCTAACGCAATGGCGACCTCTGCTGGCAACTACCATCTTTCATCACCATGTGCTGAATGGGTTTATTTGATAAAATGTAGAAATTGCTCTGGATTTCATTAACAGCTCTAATGATGTTCATTAACCAGCACTTCCTCTGCATATCTACATGTAAGTTTACCTCTTTGGTGAACAATGAAGCCCATTATACACATATCCCACTTCTGAGAACCAGCGACAGAGATATTTCTCTAAGTTTGCTCCATCAAGTCTTAGACTACTGTGTTCAGTCCATTGCTGGGGAGCAATTTTAGCACTAACACACTTTCAGGGGAAAAGCTGCTGCCTGAACTGTCCTCATTTGAGATGGAAATAATTGACTTCACTACAGTTTAAACATTAAAAGATGCAATGGCCTGGAATTAATTCCTCAATGGAAGAAGAGTGTCCTGTTGGATTTTCTGTTTATAATGAGATTGAAGGATCCAGAGGCCAATACCCAGCCTGATCCACATGTAGATATTGGGCCACTTTGGTGTAAATACACCAATTTATACCAGCTGAAAATCTGGCCTCCTGAAGGAACAGGAATCCCAATAGGGAGTATAGACCATCCATAAGAATGGAAACATTGATCCACTACAACCAGCTATAGAGAGAACAGCAAGAAGTAATCAAGCCAATGAACCAGAGAACACTAAGGTGACTTCTGAAGGAGATGGATCTACCTGCAGAAGTGTTTCCTACATGGAAGACAGTTCATGAACTAGAAACATAAGATTTGGATTCCATAAGGATCCTGGGCTAGAATCTCAACTTTTGTGGAATAGAAAAGAGCCAAATCATGCTGTGAAAAATATTTTCCTAAGTTAAGTGTCCTAAAAATGCAGAAATTTTAACTCAGCCTTTGAAACTAACTCTTCCCCCACCAAGTTACTATAAAAATAAAGGTCAGTAAAATCTACTTTTGAAACTTCAAACAGTGGGAGCTAGATGCTTAAATACTTTTAAAACAATCCAGGCCTAAATACTTATTACTTTTATAATAGGACTCATAACGTAGTCAAACAGAACCATTTCTGTTCTAGATACGACTTCATAATACCCATTAACATGAGTTATGCACACACCCTGAGAGCACATGGACGTTATTCTCATTTACACAAAGGCTCGTTTATACCATTCTGACAGAAAAAAGAGGCAATAAAATGGGCAGAAATTACATTTAAGGCCCTTTTACACTGCCAAAGTGATACAAAGGGGCCATAGTGTAAATGAGAATCAGACCCTAAGTATTTTAACATGCAGAACAGTAAGGTCACTTTCTAAAAATCTAGGAGTATGTCTTCATTGACAGTAGCAAATTTGCTGCCATCAGATCAATCTATCCAGATCGATTGGGCGGTCAGTGAAGACCCATTCAATTGATCCGGAAGTCGATGCATTAAAACCACCCCCTCAAGTGATGTAGCACTGCGTCGACGGGAACGTATTTCCCATTGGCGCAGTGCGGTGAAGATGCCACACAGAAAAGGAGTTATAAAGTCAATGGGAGTTAAGCACGTTTCTCTGCGTAGCGTGCATAACTCCCATCGACTGCCGCTCAATTTCAAGGAAAGTGTAGACCAGGCCTAATATAAATTATTAATCCATTGTTGGTAAAATGATGCCAACTTATTTGGCTTGTTTAAAGACTAATGGCAAAGAAGATGAACGATATAAGTGTCAATTTCCACTCATTTATTCACTGCAGAATAACGTTTATATGGAACACAAAAATATGTATTTTGTGGGAGGAGGGATTGTGACTAAAGAACTACAGAAAACCCCTAACAAAAATGTAACGACATGTCAACTTGAGGACAGCTGTAATTCAGGTGAGTCAAGTGCCATGTTCTGCACATTGGGAAAAAATGGTTATCTGGATACAATGATGAATTTTTAAAGTAAAGTCAAAGGAAGAATCTCACTGTCAGTCTGGTTTGGTCCAGACAGACATCTGCCAAATTGTCAAGAACAAATAAGGAGATAAATAATAGCAAGGAAGTATTATAGATAAATTAAACGCAAGCCTGCTGTAACTGAAATAAAGATCCAGAGAAAAGCAATGAAAATGATGTAGCTCTGGGTATAAGGGGATCTTTAGAATGGGGAGAAGAATATTGAGGTAGTATGAGAGAGGCATGAAATGCTGAATGACAGACAAGGGTAACAGAGCACTGTCATTAAATCTTTCCTGAAATATCAGAATAAGAGAGCACTTTAAGTTCATCAATTCCAAGGCCAGCAGGGTCCATTGTGATAATCTAGTCTGAATGACTGTATAATAAGAGACCACAGAACTTCCCCAAAGTAATACCTTTTTGAACTATAGCATATCTTAAAAAAAAAAATCTAATCTTGATTTAAATGTAACCAGTGATGGAGAATCCACCAAGACCCTTAGTAAGTTGTTCCAATGGCTAATGATTCTTACTGTTAAAAATGTACACCTTAGTTCCTATGTGAATTTGGATAGCTTAAACTTTCAGCCCGTGGATTGTGTTATACCTTTGTGTACTACACTGAAAAGCTTATTATGAAATATTTGCTCCCCATGAAGGTGCTTATAGACTGTGATCAAGACTCCCCTTAATGATCTCTTTATTAAGCTAATTAAGATTGAATCTAACTATAAGGCATGATTTCTAACCCTTTAATCATTCTCATGGCTCTTCTCTGAACCCTGTCAAGTTTATCAACATTTTTCTTCTATTCTGGACATGGGAACTGGACACTTGTCCAGCAGTGGTTGCTTCAGTGCCAAATACAGAGGTAAAATAACTTTTCTATGCTTACTTGAGAGTCCCCTGCTTATATGATTGTAGCAAAGTCCTCAGAGGGCCAGGTGGCCTGGTGGTCAGTGAACTTGGTTTCCAGTCTCACCTCCCAGCAGGAAGGACTTGCAGTGGCTTAGCCTCACCTCAGTGTTTCCAACATCCTTACTCTCTCCTTACTAGAGTGAGAGATGGGTGGAAATGAGGTTATACTGCCCATACAACTAGGGCAATGCTTAATTTGTGCCAAGACTTGCCAGAGCTGAGCCCCGGCACCTCTAGGCTTGGCAATTCCAGTACCCAATATCTGTGTTTGCCCACATCAGTTATGAAAGTAAAAAAAAATTGCTTGAGCCCCAGAACCTCTTTCATTACAAATTAAGCATTGAACAAGGGCAACTGGTAGGGGAGTGTCACAGAGTGTTCTGCTCACCACTGAGCACCTAATTCTGGCCATGACTTGGGATTAGCTTGGCCATTCTCACACTCCTTCCAACAGGTGTTTATTACATCTATCCACCACACTGGGGACTCAGCTGCTCCCTTGGCCCTCTGGCCTGGTCACTGTAGTTTTCCTCTTCCGGGTGGAAGGGAGGAGACGGGGTTGCGTACCAAAGTCTCTCTGTACCAGCATCCCAGGGTGTCTTCCAATTCATGGCTCCTCAATAGTGCCACTTCTGCAGTGGCTGGTAGGGGAACCCAGGCTCACTCTCTTCTCCAGGGTCCAGCCCAGGGACCCTACAACCGGCACCTAAGGTCTGTCCCACCCCTTGCTGCTGTTTCCCTGGACTGTTTCCTATATTGCTTCTATCAGGCTCCTTCTCCACCCACCTCTGGGCATGCTGTTCCCTGCAGGCCAAACTCCCTTCTCTCCCTACCCTCAGAGAGACTCAAGGTCTCCCCCCTACCCTCAGCTACCTGGCTTTATACCAGCCCTGCCTGTCCTTTAATTAGTCCTCATTGCTCTCTGGCATCTCCTCCAGGCACAGCCCAGGCAGTTAACTGGCCTACCTGGCCACCATAAGCTCTTCAGGGTAAATGTGGGGTGAACAGCCTGTCAGAGGGGGCTAGGGCCCTTCCATACCACTGGCCTCTGACCCAGAGACCCATGAGAGACAGCAATGTCAGGAACTCTGGTGTGCCCACACCCTACTCTGTCTCCCCTAAAGTCTCCTGAACCAAGACAAGCAAGTCCAATGGAGCAAAACCAGAAAAGTGGAAGAAGTAAAAAAAGAAAAGACACCTAAACTTTGAGTCCCAGCTGGGCTCATATTCCTCACAGTCAGGCATGTTCAAGAGCCCTCAGCGTAGCGCTGTCTTCCTCCACAAGGAGACCATGATCCGCAGGCCTGGATGGGCAGAGCTACCTGGGTCCAGTATTGCCCTTCGACCCCTTTGGGCTCCGTGAGGGGTTTGTACACCCCCTCGCAGCATTAGCCCCTTTGGCCACAGTGTCACACTGCAAGCTGACATGATAAAGCACATAATTTAAAATGGACAAAAAAATTAATACTTTTTTCACCAGAGTCCAGCAGCTCAGGAATGTTCTCGAAAGGACTACAGATTTATGTGAATACAAATAGCATCTCAGTTACTCCAGCTCAGAGAAAAGTACAATTAAAGTCTGGAAATACCAATGTTATGGTTCCTATAGGAAACATGTGACCTCTTCCCATGCAAGTAGCATCTTATATTGTTATTACAACCTGTTTTATGCTATGCATGGTATGTGCAAGTATGGCCACGTTATGATATGTTGTGCATAAAGTGTCATCACAGTGTTTAGCTGTGCACTTATTGATGTGCGCACATAGCTGAAGTGCTCTGCCTCTATACTGCTCTAAAGACAGAACGGCAAGCTAAGCAACACATGTATTATATGTAACTGACTCATCTATTAATTGGGAATGATTAATTCCTCTTACACTGCTTAAATCAATAATAACTAATGAAGCAAAAATGAGAGAGAAGGAGCAGACCCTAAATGTCTAAATGGAAGATCTTTAATTTCAAATGTAGACAAACTTATAATGAATGTGCCTGCCCAGCCATGCTAGAGAGTCAATACACAATTTTATATTGTAAAGGAAGACATTTAGCAGGTCACTGCTGTGCACTAGGTAAATGCCAAATTTAGTGGAGAGACAAGGGGGGGGGAGTCAAAACTTGTACTGAACCAACTTCTTGGTGAAAGAGACAAGCTTTCGAGCTTCCACAGAGCTCTTCTTCAGGTCCTATTTGTGGTGAAAAATTAAAGCTAGCATATCAGGATCAGTGCCCCTTTTATTTCCAAATCTGGATGATGTTTTGGTGGAGCTGAGTCCCAGTTCCAGACCAAAACTTCTGGACGGGGTAGTTTGAAAAGCCTTAATAAGCATACCAAGTTTCAGTAGTATCTCTTTAAATCCCATTTGGATACCTTCTCAAACACAGAGGAGAGAAATATTTACCTTCTTGCAAAGATCTTTTCTTTTTTCCAAGAATCCTGCATTTATGGTAACTCTTTGAGGCTTTATGGCAAAGTGGTTCCCATTGGCAGAAGGCCATATCAATCCCTTAAAAATCACATTCTCCATTACTGAGAACAGTTGTATTGCATGATTACACTTTCCAGATTTCTCAGTGGTATCCTCTGGAACAAACTTGTGTTATCATTGCATGATACTGGCCCTGTAGCTTGTCAAACCTACGGTATTCTCCACAGACTGGCAATCCCAAAAGTTATTTTCCTGATGGTATCACTCAGATGTTCCTGACCAAATTGTAAAGTGGGACCTGTAACTTCTGAGTCAGTTGATACTGTTATAGATTTACACAGGAAATTTATAAAATTGAAAACTGAAGTTCATTCACTGAATGTATTCCAAAAAGGCTCTTCCAAAAGATCTTTCTTTAAATGTACAGACCTGGCTCCAAAATCTCACATCCCTTGCCATGGTATATAACAACATATTAATAAAAGAGCAGATCCTGTTCCCATTAAAGTAAATCGAAAAACTCCCATTGATTTCAGTGAGAACACGTTCAGGCATAAAGAGAAAAAATTGTCAACCCACAGATGAGGTGATTTCTTTGGAGGTGTTTTAACAATTTGACTTGCCAAGCATCATCAAAATAATGACAATCATAGATGTGATTCAAACATCAAACCCTTTCCAGAAATAACTGGATCATGATTCTCACTCTGGTGGCTGGTCATTTATATTGAATTGCTATATTTGTGAGAGCTGCAGTGTTAAAGTTGCTGTGATAAAAAGCTTATTTAGATCACTGTTAAGTGGTGGCTGCTTGGAAAAATAACTGAAGATTAGGCTGTTTGACAGTCTTGAGTCACACAGAGGAAGTTAGCAGATTACATATTTCAATGGGATGTGGATTATTTCTTTGACAATTTTCTATCAGTATTTTTCTGGCTATCAGCTAATGTGGTTTTACAAATCTAAACATTATTATTTCTTTTTGATGATGTTTTACAACTCTCATTAATTTCACATATTTTCCCCTAAGTGATCATGTGTGTAATGGTGCTTCAGAACTCCTCCTGATTTTAACAGAGTTGTACATCATTCAACCATTTTCTTTGTTTTGTTCAGTAGAGCCATATGGAATCTAAGTAAAAAAACAAACAGAGAAAGTGTATTGAGTTCATCTGAACTCTTACACGTATGGACTTGTCAGGCACCCCATGCTACATATTATCTTTGTCTCCTGGTTAAACAGCTTTGGCTCAGAAGTAAGCACCTTCTGTTTTGAAATTTACCCTTTATTATGGGGAGCAGTCAGGTGCTGGATAGATAACTGAAACATGAAAAAGCATGTCCATGCTTAAGCTCCAATTGGTCTCAAAGGGACTTCTAATAACTTCAAGGACACAACTCAAATGGTGCATAATACATCTTCTTCATTTGGTCATCGATTCTGATAGGGATCCATGCTGCAGGGTGCTGAGTTTTCTGGCCCCCAATGCACCACAATACATGCTTAACCTGAATGATTTGGAAGAGTCCCACTGACTCCTATGCTGAGCACGTTTCAGGTTCAAACCCATAACTATGAAAAAAAAACATAATCATCAGTGATCAAAGACTTTTCAATTCAGCCCTGATGTAAGCCATTCTGGTGGCTGCAGTGAAGGGATGAAGGCCCTTCAATTTTTTTTATTTTTATTTTTTTTTAAAACGGACACATAGTCCATCTTGCTTCCATTATGCAGATGTTCAAATGCAGATACTAAAGATAGCTACATACCAAGGATTAAAAAAAAAACCCCACTCAGCAGTGGGCAGTTTTCCCAGGTAAATAATGGGGAAGCAAGCCAAACCATAGTAAGAAACAAATTTAAAATGTATTTTGGGAGTGAAGAAAATCATCTAAATGTAATTGATGCAGTAGGATATTTCTGAGTTTGCAGGCAGACAGTTCCAGTGCCTCTGCTGATGCTCAGAGTTTTCCAAGTTCACTGTACAACCAGTTTTATATCTGCATCAGCTAGGAGCATGAAGTAGTCTCTAAGTTTGGGTGCTTCCATTTTTAAATGCTCAATTTTATATACCTGGGATCTGACTAAATTTGGAGTTTTAGGTACTCAGCACCTTTGAAAAATCAGATCCTGGGTATGTAAAGTTAGGCATTTAAAAAGTGAGGCACCCAAAAGTAAAGGCCACTTTTAAAAATGCTGGATTGCACTGTCTTGAGGTAGTGAACTACTTCACATTCCATTGCCTAAGCAGCCCATAGGATTGGGCCTATAATGATTTGCATAAATATTTCTGAAAAACTAGAAGTCAGTTGTTTGTAATAAACTCCTGATTTCTGCTTTGTTTTTCTATTTATTTCTGTGTCTCCAGCTGTAGCTTTGTATGTATCACAATAAAAAAAACACTTAAAAAAAATTTCAGTTCCTGAAAAACCAAAATAACCCCTTTTTTTTTTATTTGTCCCATTTATCATGGATTAGTGCTTTTTTCATGCTATTTTATCAGTAGTTTAATTTTAAATGCCCACAGAAATCTTAAGGAATCTGTGTACACTTTAAATATGAAAGAAGCAGTGTGTGGGAGATAAGTGTTCACACACAACAAATAGGCAGGGAAGATAATTGAAGGGGATTCAAGTACTGTACATTAAAAAAAAATCATTCATTTGACCTTAATGTGACTGCAGATGGTGTCTGTTGCCTACAGTTTGTACATTTGTTCACAGTTCTCAGATGCAGACATTTTTTGTGCTTTCTATCCCTTACAAATGCCAAATTTCTACAATCCTTTCAATTCCTTGGGCACTCCTCACTATTAGGGAATAGGAATTTTTATTTGAAATCTCTATTTATATTTAGGTTCATACCTATCTTCACTTTTATAGAAGAGGAGTGAAGTTGGGGTTTATGGAGCCAGTATCTGTTAGAGGTTTGATTCCTGTACTGATGTGATCATAGGGATTGAAGGATATTGTGATCCCATCAGCAGTCTCCTCTGAGGAGGATAGTTTTATGGTTAAAATACTGGTTTAGGACTTAGACCTGGGTTCAATTCCTGTCTCTGCAAACAGACTCCCTATGTGACCTTGTGAAAGTCACATCGTCTCTCTGAGCCTCAGCTCCCCTTCTATAAAATTAGACTAACAATACTTTCCTGTCTCCCATTCCTTGTCTTTCTTGTCTATTTAGATTAGAAATTCTTTAAGGCAGGGGCTGCCTTTTTGGTGTGTGTTTATACAATACCTAGCACTATCGGGCCTGTAGCACCATAGGGTTGCCATAATGGGAATATTAATCTAATTCTTAATTATTTTGTATACATTCAGTGGGACAATATCATTCGAATATCGTGATGCAGCTTGAAATGCTGGCCTCAAGGGACAGAGAATCCGAGTGTCCCTTGAGTTGCAAACAGATAATATTCGGGGAATTTAAAAAGGAACATGAAGCGAAGTACTTTGCCAAATCTGGATTTTTTTTTTCTGAAGACTTCAATTATAAACAAAGCTTTCTGGTTACTTCACATTGCTCAGAATGAAATCATAATCCCAAAGCACAGTCCAATCAACCATATCTGAATGCATCTGATACAGACCTCATTTTGCTTCCTATTAGCTCATATTTGTTTCTGCCATCATACTTGGCAATTTCAGAGAGCAAGGACTGACTGCACAAAAAGACTAAGTGACCTGCTTCCCCAGCAGTGATCTTTTTTAGGACACTGATAAGCCACGCTGATTGGATGGTATTATTTACATTACAGTACCACCTAGAGACCCAAATGGGATCAGCCTCATTGTACTAGGTGTGACCCGTCCGTGCCCAGGGTAGCCCACTGATAATGCCAGGGTCAGGGCAGGCTGTAAAAGGAGAGCAAATTCTCCCAGCACTGGTAGGTGACACTAAAGTCAGACTTCCCAACCAGCCACAAAGAGTGTTTCTGATTCCCCCACACTGGTTATCAAGAAGCCACTGTGCAAATACACACAGCCCCCTTTACTGCATTTCAGTCTCTGGCTCCCAAACTGCCACTAGGTCCAGTAAAGAGACCAGTCATTTAAACTATGCTCTTTACTCAAAAGATTCCCTTGGATCCCAAAGGACCAGCCAGAGCACCAGTTCACTATAAGTTTGGATCTTACCCAAAATGCCACGCTGCCAGCCAATCCTTTAGTAACTAAAACTAAAGGTTTATTATAAAAAGAAAAACAAACAATAAGAGAAATGTTAAAGGGTTAAAGCAATCAGATACACACAGATGATTTAAAAGTCCATATACATCAGGTTTTTGAAAGAATTGTGGAGTTGCAGGCTTGTATAGTCCCTCTGGTATACATCCAGTACCTGGATGGGTCTAAGTCCTTCAGTTCAGTTGCAAAGTATGTTGATCCAGAGGTGGGTAGGTGTGTGTCTGCAGCTGGACGGAACAAAGACAAAATGGTTTCTGTGGTTTGATCGTATATACCCTCTGCCTCTGGTCATGCTGCTTGCGGAATTTTACAGGCACCAAAATGGAGTCCAGAGTCACATGGGCCAATCCTGGTAACTCTTCAGGTATGCCCTTAGTTCTTTTCTGGGCCTTTTGCTTCTGTAAAGGTCTTGATGGGTCATTAAGCGGGCTATTGTCCTGCGGCCTCTCTGTCTGGGGTGTGTCTTCTACAGCATAGTTTGAAATACCGGGATATCACCAATCTCCATAACTTCCCTCACACATATCACTCGGGAACACAAATATAATCATCTTATTCAGCACATTATAACCTTTCTAACAGTACCTGACATGGCATGTCTCACATGAATTGTTATGACTTTGACATATTAATGTCAAATAACACAAATGCCCCTCCCTCCCCCCTCTCAATCCAGTCCTCATGACACTAGGTACTGCAAATATGTGGTGAGTTGGTCCCTGCCCTGAACAGCTTGCATTTCACACAGAAAAGAAAAAACAGAAGGTGATAAAAAGTATTCTTCTATTTTACAGAATTCTACTCATGGTTATTGTCACTCAAGTTTTCTGTGCCCTAAGGTATGTGATACTGCATCTGAGAGTGAGCGTTCCACTTTGGGTAAACAGACTTGGGCTAGTGGGGCTCAGGATACACTAATAGCAGTATAGACGTTGCACCTTTGGGTGCACAAGCCCATCTGACCCTCTAGGCTTGACAACCCTAGCTGCAATGTGCACACTCCTATTATTAGTGGGCTAGCTCAAGCCCTGCTGTGGTGCAAGTCTGTCTACCATGGCTGGGAGACTTGCTCCTAACTGCAGTATAGACAAACTTGCAGTTTCTCCAATATATAGTACGGGGGGAATAAAGTAAGTTACCTGCTTCACAATCAAGCTATGAGAGTTAAGTAATGTTTTCAAGGGGCGTTGACATCCTCGGATGAAAAGTCAAAGAATAGGACATGCAGCATCACCATCTTACATCTGCACTTCAGTTGTGTTGGCATTAGCATAGGAATGGAAAAGGACTGATTTATCACAGCCTTGTCCTAGTAATGTTCTTCAACTGATTTAGAAAAATAGCCCCCCCAGTGTAATTTTGCCATAGTAAGCATGATTTCCCCATAGCTGTTGTATAATTTAGGAGTACTGCTGTGACAAGTTAGAAAACAGCATTTTAAGAAAAACAGAATCCTGTGTCTTCAACAGGAACTTGATGTGGTATGTGCAGGCAATTAAGACAAAAGCCAGTTTCCAAAGCAGGTTGAGTTAAGCCACAGAGCATTTTTTCAGGGACTGTTGGATGCCATACTATTCTCCTTTCGGAAAATAAATATTGTTTTGGATTTTCAGCAAATACAATGTATCTAAGTAACACATACAAGTGAATATGGTGTGGGAGGGGAAAAGAAAAAGAGGCTATATAATACAAATGAAGAAAAGCAGCACCTTAAAAAGCTTCTGAGAGGAAAATGGCCTTTTAATAACAGGCAAGAACATGTAACATTTGACAAAAAAGGTTAGAGCTAGGTTTTAGATAAGGCAGAACCAAGCTTGGTACAATTTTATTTTCTTAGAATCTTTTCAGTAACTACTCCACAGTGATGTCATTCCTTTTCAAACGCAGTATTTATGATCTTTCATGTAGCACTCAGGTCAGTGCAGAGCCTCAGCAGACTTATGAAGAGGGAGCACCACTATGGGCCAGAGCCTGACAATCTCTCAGTTTCCTCAGGCAAGACACTAATTGACTCCACTGACTTCTAGTGATGGAGCAAGGTATCAGGAGATGGCTGATAATCTCTTGCCTAATGATGTTGGAATCCCAAAAGGAACAGCTCCCATTCTTTCCCATATCCAACCGGCTTTCCATGCTCAGGGTCTCCTTTCCATTCCATTTGGCTGCTGTTCACCATGAGCAACTATTAATAAGAATTACATTTGCTCCATATGTTTCTTTTCATGTTTGTCTTTAACTAGGAACCCAAGCAGAGTGACTCCAAATTTGAAGACTTAGCCATACAAAGGGCAAAATTCTTCCCTCTGTTGTTTATTCCTATGGTATAAACCAAGTCATAAACACTGGTTTTAAGGCAATGAAAGTGGTGTGCTTGTAACAAAGGGCAGAAATTATGCCCAAGTCTCCAGCACTCTTCAGTACTATGGATATGTATTTAAGTCCAATAGGAACAAGATACCATTGAAAGAGTGTTGTGAAGTGATTCTGTTTAATAGGAAACATACTGATCCTTTTCTCTGCTAAATCAGTGTTAAGCAGCCTATTCACCTTCCTCATCAAAAGAGCAGCTCAGACATTCATTTCTGGGGGGAAAAAGAGACAAGCCTGTGCATTGCATCCAAAGATGAGAAGGACCGACGATGCAGGATAGTAAAAACAAATTCAGCAGAAATGTTAATAACCTATGACGAATAATTTTTCCCACTGGGCAGAACCAGAACATCTGACTTTGAAAACCCCTTCTCTGTTCCATCTCTCTCATCAACAGTCTTCACTCCCTGGCAGCCCCAGCTCTTGTGATTTGTCATCTCAGAGATGACCACAGTGTAGAGATGAGCCTTCATCTGACAAGAGAGGATCAGCTCCTGATCATGCTCACGCTCTCTGCAACTTGCCTGCCATGGAACTTCCCAAATACAACAGGCACTCAGATGACAGATGCTTGTTGCTTTCTTATGCTAGCCTAACCATAGCCAGCATGACCAGTTTTGTTTTTCAATTCCAAACAATGTCATTTACAAATTGTATTTAATTCATACTAAAAAGGTTACTTTTTAAAAGGTCAAAATTAAAACCAAAACATTCCATTTTTTTCTCATATTATCAATTTGTGAAAATTTTCAAGACGTACTTTTTGTCCTATTTCAAGATAGAAAAATTTTCACACAAAAAAATCAAAACACTCTTGTGGAATGAGAAAATTTCTTGCCCAGCCAAACACCTAGCACATATATAGTAGTGTATGCTTTACTTACAGAAACTTCAGGCCAACGATACTAGACAATCTTTTAATTCCCAGGTCAAATCCTCTCCAGGCCCCATTTCTATTCCTATTATTAATGTATCTTATTCACGTTATAAATACTCAAAGACATTTCAGCTCTTCCCAGTCAGATGCAAATCCGTCCTGCCCCAGTAGTTGTTGCCAACTCTTTTCTCTCATCTTCTCAAGCATACGCTGTAAATAGGAGAGTGCACAAGGTTCAGTGCTGAGCTGCACATTCCGGAGCCTCTTCTGTGCCAGAATTGTGCATTCCCAGCTTTGCCAAAGCACGTGGAACCACTCACATGAAGGAGAAGAAATCAAGCTACAAACTATCTATATTCTTATCTAGACAGCCATCATTGTACTATCTATGTGCTTCCCAATAAAAGCAGCAAAGCAATACAGGTCCAATCAATTAACTATATTTTTTCCTCCTTCCCCTGCTACTTCTCTGTATCTGTCTCGGAGAGAGAGAGAACGTGCTTCTCCTCTCCACCCTTTTCTCTCTCTCTCTCTCTTTTTAGTTGTTGCAAGAATACTAAAGAAATTATGGCTCCTGATAAGGAACATTTTTCTGCATGTCACATACAATTTAACAAACTGCAGAATGTCCTCCTGCTTTGATCTGAAATGTAAGTTTTCTGACCTTAAATAAGATAGGTTTTTAAGAGAGTTCACAAGCAATGTGAATTCAGCCTACAGCTTTATAGCATGGTGACAACCTCTATATGTCTTGGAAGTAAAAGGAAATATTTTGCCAGGAGGCGGAAACATTTTTAATGCTGGAAAATGGCTGGTTTTATGTTCTCTGTTAAGATTTTAAAGTTAATTGTTTATATTCCTGGTAAGATTTTAGTAACCTAATCAAAGAAAGTAATCAAAATTAATTTTTGATGTCACTTTGAAACTCTGGCATCCTGGGCTTAGGAAGTATGTTCTCTGAAACATTTATATTCTTTTCTCTCTTCAGATTATTTTTTTATTTCCATCAGGCAGAAAGTGACCTGCATAAATTCTATGAATTTTTTGCTTAACACAATGATTTGATTCTCTCTTTTTCAAACTCTAGAGCTCATCCAGGAGAAAACAGGCAGTGTTGCCAGATAGAACGTCAGGCCTTTTTAAAGGTTGAAGAAAGATCATCAAAGAACTAACTTGCATTTGTGTCTTTGAAAGTCTCCTCCAGTTTATTTCTTCTGTTGTGCTTATCATTCTATAATTATGAAATCTCATTGGTCTGGAGAAAACTGTAATAAAAATAGAAAGTGGCCAAAGAAAGAGAGGATCCTTTCTAGCAGCATTGATTGGGAACACAGGAGCCCAGCTATTCAGGAACAGATAGGCTGCTAGGACCAGTTCCCAGGCAGGTGTTCTGAAACATTTTCATACTGTAGACCACATTTTACTACCGAGCTTATCTTGTACATCTCTTTCCTTTCTCATTCATGTGACATACACCTCCTCCCCGCCTGTGGCTGTTTATTCACTGTAAAAGTTTATAATTTTGGGGCAAGGAAAGAGGTCTCTATGGGTATGTCATGTACATGTCAAGGAGTTTATGTGAATAGTGAATGATATAAGGATGGCAAACTTCAAGTGTGACTGGTTATTTTACGGTCTAATTAATACTGACTCACAGTAGATTGAAATATGGATTTTTCATCAGACTTTGCCTAATTGCTGCTGTGCAGTCTTGACATTTGGGTTTGTGCACATCTCTATAATGCAGCCATGGCTCACCCTGAGAGCTATTCCAGTTGATGTCTTCTATTAAGAAAGATCCCAGAGAACTTTGTGAACTAATTAAAATTATATGTTTTGAAATCACTTTCTCCAGCATTGAAAAAAGTATGGAAGGAAGGCCACAACTTTATATTCCTAAAATTGTGGACCTTCAATTTTCATTAGAGGATAAATCAGACTTTCGGTGTCACATATATTTAGAAAGATCTGTCTTTCTAATCTGATCTGTTCACTGCTCAGTATTGTTGCTGCCTGATCGTTCCTATTCACACCCATCTTTAGCTTCAGTGACCTGCAGAGGTGGTGTTTGTGGACAGCTAACTGAAAAACAAACTACTGGAATTGCTTACATGGAAAGAAGTATTTGATGCATTTTAGCTGCTTCTATGTGATACTTCATAGTAACAAGGAAGAGAAATATCGCTCTGTGCCCCACCGACCACTTTGCTAGGAACATTCAACTCTGAAATAAGTCTGCTTGGATTTAAATGCCATGTTTATCAGAGTTCAGCAGCAGCTAGATAAACAAGTGATTTAGGTTTTGTATTTATATTATCTGAAAAACATGACAGATTTGTACATTCTAGTGGCGATGCTGCTTGCACATTCAGTGAATCGTGTCCCAGGGCTCTGCGCAGCACTCACTAGCCAGGACTTCAAACAGTGTCAGTAAGAGATCTGATAGGATTTTTGCATCGAGCCCACACTCTGAGCATGGAAGCTCCTGTAACGATGCACCAGAGATCTGTGCTAGGGATCAGATTGTAGGGGATAAGATAAAGCAGAAATGAGTTCTCCAGAACACCTGATTAAACCCTTGAATAAGCTCCTGTATTTCCTTCTCATACTTCTTGCACAAACAACAAAACAGACAGGAAAAGGAAGCATTTTAGACAACTTTCCTTTTGTGTAAGGAAAATGGCAAGAAATATTCTTGTTTCACTTCAGAAACGCTGGACGTTAGCTTTAGCCTTGCGGTGGAGAAAGCCTTAAAGGCAGGAGATGCCCTTCAGCATTTACTGTGATGTTGTGTGGTGCAGAGGAAGAGAAGTAATCGCTTCTACTATAACAATGGACCCTACTCATGTTTCTGCTGCCTGCATTATGTGGTATGTGTTACAGTAAATACTACAGCTATAAGAACAGATCCTAAATGCCAAATACATAATTTGAAGGCAGCCTTTTGTGTCGTAACTTTAATCACTATGTGGTTGGTAATTAAAGAAAAGCATTGCATCAGGTTGGATACAGTTATGATATGATTATTCACTCTTATGAGTCTATTAAATGTGACATTGTATCAGGGCGCATTATGGTTATATGGAATTTCCTATGTTACTAATGTGATGAAATAGCAAATATCACACACGCCACCTCAAAGCAAGTAAGCAGATAAAAGGGAAAATGCACAACTACATGGGGGGCTGGAAATAAGGATGATTCAGTTACAGAAGTGCTTTTTTGATCAAGTCGTCATGATTGCACATAATCTGCCCCAGATTAAGAATCCAACATGTGCCTTAAGGAAACATGTATTTTTCAATTTGCCAAAGGATTGTCAAAAGTGACACAGTCTATAATCAGCTCATAAGGGAGAAATATGTGGCTTCCTTATATAGATAAAAAGTATTGTAAGAAAGTCTCAGTAACATCCTTTTGGATTTCATTCCTATAAAACAGGAACAACAGAAGAAACTACCAAGCATTCAAAGCAGCATTCTGATTTACTTCAAAAGACTCCATTCCGCTTCCAGGAGATATTTTCCTTGCAGGAATTTGTGTAGATTGCTAGCAATCAGTGAAAAACTGGTATAACTCCCTCAGCCCAACCCCATTACTCCCTTCCCTCAGGCAGAGTCCAAGCATGCAAGAGTTTGGCAACAAAGGAGAATGTTTCAGAAAGCTCAAGTGAGTGAAAATGAGCTGCAGGGGAGATAGTTTTAACCATAACTGTGCTAACCACTATTCGGGGCGCCATGTGAGGAAGCAACGGCTCAGTCCACTGAAATGCAAAACCAAGAGAACAGTTTAACACACTTGGGAACTGGCTTAAGTGGGACCCCAGTTGTTCCTGGAATGTGACAGTGTGCAAAATTACCTTAAAAGTGAACATGCAAATGAAAGAGCTGCACAGCGGAAACCATCCCTCTTGCTTAGTTCATATTAAGGTTCTCTCAGTCAAGTCATGTTTTTGAAGACCCTGCAGGACCCTAGGGAGCTGCTTTGTGTGTGTGCCAGAACAGAGTGGCTGTAAAACTGGCTTCAATGGCTAACCAAGGAGTCTCCCACTGTGGGGAAATCTACAGGAGGCAGAAGGTCAGTCCTGAGGATCTGGCCTCTAAGTCTAAATGTGCTTCTGAAAACAAATGCCTTGTTTAAATACTTCCTTTACATACACAGAGCCTGATTCTCACCTGCACACAGCCCCTTTTACATGCTTTGGTGAAATTATATTTATACCCACTGTATGTCTCCTTCAAGCTGAGATGTAGGGGTGGCTGAGTGTACATGAGAATCAGGCCCATTCTATTTTTGAATTGTAAAGGTGAAGGTCAACATTTTACTGATCAGTCAGAGAAATATCTGAAAAAATTCAAACGAATTCTGTTGCTGTTGTCGCAATTTACCTTTCTGGGGTCTCAACAGTGCTTAACCTTCTTCCCACACTTGCTGTCTCCACCGTATCTACTTCAGGTTCCACTTTCTAATGAGGGAGCTACAGCACTAGGACAAGTATTAGCATAACTTGCTTCTGACAGACGCTTTTAATGCATGTTAAAAGAGGGGGTTATATCCGTCACTTTCAAAAGACAGGTCATCCCAATCCCAAGGGTTTCCATATCCACACCCTAGAGTGATTTTACTGTGAAAAACAGAGAAAGGTTTATATCAAATACAGTAAAAGAGTTGTGAGAAAGATAAACATATCATAGCAAATCTAGACAGGGCGTGAGAGAGCACAACAACATCGCATATGATCTTGGTCCATTTTTTCCTGTATCATTATATTTTAGAGCCCAGCACAGCCAAGTCAGTGAAAGACACAGCAGCAGCTGAAGTGCAAGCACTGCAAAGTTGTGCTACAACAGCAGCTAATACTTCACAATTTAAAAACTAGGAATAATTTAGCCTGTACTGGAAAGCCACATTTCTGGAAGAACATGGTGAAAAATCCACGTACATGTAGTATTCAGGAAGCAGTGTCTACTCTGAGCTAAAGTACATTGAATATTATCTTACAAAATGCTTATCAAAAAAAATTCTTGATGACAGCAAGAGTCTCCTGGTCTTCCAAGTATTTTGTAGGACACATTTGATCTCCACGAACTATAGAACCCTAACAGATAATAAAAAGCCTATAAATATTCCTACCGTGAACCTCAGTTGTAAATAGCTAAATGCTTCTTATTTGTAAGTAGAAGTCAGTCAGCAGTCTGATTCTCATTTACACCAAGGCTCCTTTACATTTCTCTGGCCTTAAAATGGGCATAAATGTAAAAGTAACCTTAGTGTAAATGAGGATTGGGCCCTTCTCTCTAAAGATTATTTCGCCTGATCCCTTTGCAGTAAGTTACTGTGGGATCAGCAGAACTGGACAGAACTTTTCTGTCTTATGATCTACAAGTGAAAAAACAAAACTCTTCCTGAAGATTTTGGGCTGGACGCTGAGTGCCACTGACCATCAGGCAGCAGGCCCAGCATTTGCCATCATTTATACCTCCACAAATTAGCATAGCCCTTACCCCTAGCGCACCAGTTACAGTTCACTCCCCTCCATGCAGGTGTAGATCAGTGTTCTCAACCTTTCTGACACCAGGGACCACTTTGCTGCCTTCCTAAACTGTGTCAGGAGGATCTCGGGACCGCGCTGGTCCGTGGACTGGCCATTGAGAAACACTCGTGTCGATGATGAATAGTGCCCACCAGGGGCGGGTCCAGCCCCCGCAATCACAGGTTCCGTTCGGCACCTTTTCAAGTTTCTGCTAATATTCCTGGTGAGTAAGAAAGCTTCCTTGCCACGAAGGTTTGCAGAAGCTCTCTTCCCTCAAACTCACATGATGCAGAAATAACTCCCACTCACCCACTCCACACTGGGTCCACTCCCAGCCAGGAGTGCACAAGATTCAGATAAGATATGGACTCAGTTGAAACTTCCCTTTCTCCCTGCGAGCACTAGCTGGATTTGGACAGCACTTACTTGCCTGTGTGTGGCCTGACACTTTCACATGATGTTGGGGCTTCTGCTCATGAAGAAAGGGGGCTGGGTATTTCTGGCCTGACTGGGTTCATGGTCAGGTTCTCGTTAGATCCAAACAGGAGCCAAGAATCTTTCTGAATTAATTTATTTCACTGAGAAAATGGAGACTTATCGCCTGACTGGGGGGTTTTGCCATTTGTATAATGCCACAGTAGTACAGGACATTGTGTGAGTGGTACAATGATAACGAGTGAGTCCCTCCAGCTAAGACCTCTAGTGCCATTAGGCTACAAGAGCAGGGGAGTGCAGGACAGGAGGAGATTGGTCAGAAGAGTGGGAATTCTTCACAGAAGAGAGGTGTTTCAGTGCATGGAAGTAGAAGAGAGAGGAGTTGGCAAACATTACAGGAGAGGCTTCACAGGGGGTGGCATGGAGGAAAGTACAAAGGTTGGAGTGGGTGAAGGAGACAAGGACTGCATTAGGGAGATGACTGGACAGGGTACAGGAAGCTTGAATGCGGCACAAGAAAAGGGGCGGGAAGGAGCATGGTGGTGTACGTGAAGAAGGTCTCTTTAATGTCTGGAGGATGACTTTAAATGTTCATACTAGAAAGTGACTGTAATGCATGACTATTGAGCGTGCTGCCCAGCAAACTGGATAGTGCTCATGGCCATGTGGACCCTGGGCGTGAAGACTAAATTGGTCAATTTAAGCTGGTTAGCTGCAGCTTTGTACTGCCCCAGGAGAGTTCCCAGGTGTGTAACTCTGTTTGCTGCTACATCTCCACTGGCTGGTGCTGGGGGGAGGTGGAGCGACATCCTTGCTCCTTTGGGTGCCACACACCCCTAGAGAAGAATAGAGAGAGTGGAGCTGAGGGTAGTGTGACCAGATAGCAAGTGCAAAAAACCAAAACAGGGAGCGAGGGGGTAATAGGTGCTTATGTAAGACAAAGCCCCCAATATCAGGACTGTCCCTATAAAATCAGGACATCTAGACACCCTTCCTGAAGATCACTAGGACACAGGAGCTGCTGTCTGGCTTAACTGTGAAACGGAAGATGCAGACTGGGGAAAGAATTACCCTCCGCTACCACTAAACTAGCACCAGAGTAAGGGCCACGCACAGAACCTGCTCTGCTCATTTGCATTTCCTACCACTTCAGGGTAAATTGGAAAAAAATGCAAGAACAATAAATACAGGAGTGCTGAGTAACAGCATGAGCTGCACAAACATCCTGCAGATTTACAGCCAGAAGTGACAATGGTGTATTCTGCTGATAATTCATCAAAAGACAGTCTGAAGACAGTCCAGGATAAAATACAGACATAAAATTAGGTGTAGGGCTCTTTAAAAAAGATTTGCATAACACCTACAGATTTATGCAAATCCCACATCTTCATGGCAGCTAAAACATTCAGTCTACAAAGTCACATAAGCATGAATTCTGGGAGTAACACTGAGCAAAGTGCGACTGTCTCTGCCTAGAGAAAATTTCAGTGACTCTGCTAAAAGCTGGACTTTTTTTTTGCTTGTTTTCTTTTTCTGATGTCCAGAAGATACAAAGTATCAGTACAAATAGCTTCAAAATTCTAGTGATAAGAACCATGTGATGTTTTTCTTGGTGAACTACCCTACATGGCAGGAGAGCCTTATTCTCATAAGGAATTGCTTGTGGCTCCAGAGAACATTAAAATTGTAATACAGATTATATTGCATTCTGGTAGCATTTCCAAGGTTGTTTTCTTGTGGGCAATTCAGCTATAACCCCTGTTTTAGGAGTTCACAAACCTGTCATTTTAAAATTACATCAGATTTCAATGGGGCTTGCTTGTGCAGACGCCGGGAGCATTTAACTTTCATCTGATTGGTAATTTTTGATTTGGAGGTCACCAAAAGACTACATGAAATCCTCCAAATTTCCTTTTTTTCCCCTGGATTAAACTGAACCAATAGTATTTTAATTTTCCAAAAGAAAATGTTATCCATCACAGCTACCAGATGGAGTAATTGTTTTGGGTATTCGGATGAATGGTTGCTTTGAAATTCTTGGGATGTTTATATAAATGGTACTGGCCTCCATATTCCTGTACAATCTCTAGAATGAGCTCGAGCTTCACACCAAGAATGTGCTCAAGTATCCATGTTAGGTCTCTATATATCACCTTTTGTAAAGCATTGTGCATTTTATGCTCCCCATTGCTTATGTAGGACTGATCATCTGGAACCAATGCACTTGTATAGTATTTCCTGGATGTAAACAAGAGAGCAGAATTCAACCCACTCATGATGGTTCCAAATTTAGGATTTAATATACTATAAATTAAATACGTTTGTTTTGGTTTTTATTTGCTTTCTCATTCTTCTACTCAAATAAAAATAAACTAAAACAAAATTTACAATCTGAATTAGAACAGTGTTTAAGAACTATGTTCCATGTTTAGTTTGTTGAACTCAGGACACCCAGTGGTGCCTGGTCACTTACAGAACTCCTGTTCCAGAGTGTATGTTAACAATGTTCTCCAAATTTACAGAGCATTCCATGGGAGGCTCTTAAGGTGCTTTCAAATATTAACTAAGCCTTACAAGAACTCTTTAGATCAATTATTGTTCTCATTTGACTGAGGGGAGAAGTGAGGTACAGAGAGCTCAAGTGACCTGACCAGGGTTACAGTCAGTCAAGTGGCATAGCCCAGAATAGAGCCCCCAAGTCCTGACTCAATCCCCAACTCTAGCTAACAGGCCACACTTAACCCAGGACAGATGTGCAGGTCCTACTCACTCACCATAGGGGCGTAATTCAGGCTTTGTTGGTTTAAATTAGATCACAAACATTTAAATTTTACATTAAAACAATATTATGCCTAAAGCTCATGTGGATTTTAATAAAGTGAGCCACACAAAACCATAAAAAAACATGAAGAAAGAAGCATGCAATCCAGAGAGTAACTGTTCCTGCAGTGGGGTGTTATTGGTTATCTCATAGAGCAAGTGCACTCGAAAGTGAGGTAGTACATCTCTGAAGCAGTCATTAGTATTTTCTTCTTACCTTTTTCAAATTGACAGGTTATTTTTCAGGGCTGTAACATGAGTGAAGAGGGAATTAATTTGCTAAGAACAAGAATCCCACAAGGTTTCAAGTGGGTAACAGACCCCTCTCATTTAGAAATAGGAAAGAATCTCCTTGAAGAAAAATGAGGGAGTGTATTTATTGGCTAGAGAAGTAAACTGCTAGACAGGTTTCCTAGGTTATGTTCCTTACTCTGCCACTGACAATTTCTACTGGTACCTCGTAAATCTGTTGTGAAGCCTAATTAATTATTGTTTATAAAATGATTTGAGATCTTCAATGAAAGTTTCTGTAAGTTCAACTAATGTTCTATTAAGAATTAACAGTATTTCTCCAGGTTTTAGAAAGTTTTGTACGAGCATCTTCCTCTTGTAAAATACAGGCTTATTCTGGGATATTTTTTATTCAAGTTTTTACTCCCTTTCCATGGAAAAATATATTTCATCCTTGAAAATAGCTTTGGTCTTGCACAGCTTGGTACCATTTCCAATACAATTTCATGGTCTCTAATGTCATCATACAGTTTTATGAACTTCATCTAGTTTCTCTGATTTTGTCGGGCCTATATTGCAAACTCTGACATGTTTGACGACTGCATCTGTTTTTCTTTGAGTGGCCAAATACAAACAAGTTTGATAATGGTCACATGGAATAGAATTCCAATCCTGCTAGAAAGGTCTGTGGCTTTCACAAAATGCAAAAGCATAGGAAAGTTTCTGAGAGACTCTGGTAGGAGTTAAAATTCCTTGTTTGGATAAAGAGTGAATGGAGAATAAGGAATTGAAACAAAAAAAATCATTAAATACCATAAGAATTATGTCAGCATTTCCTGCAGGTTGTGTGTCTGAAGAATGTTTTTGTCCAAAATCAAGTTTTGGAGAAATCTTACAATGATGAAATCTGTTTGCCTAAGAGCTGGGCAAAATTTTTCAGACAAATTGTTTATTTGCCAAAAAATGCATTGTGCTCAACTTGAAACTATTCATGAATTTGGCAGAAATTCACTGAATAATTTAGGAGAAAAAGCAATTTTCAATGTAGATTCACAACGGGACTTGTCAGGGGGAGTTGAAGATTATAGTGCTCATGCTCCTCACCGTCCTCTGATAACCTCAAATAGTGATTGAGTCAGAGAGACAATTATTCTAGTGGTCTAGTATTTCGGGCACACCCGGGCAGGTGAGAGAAAACTAGGTTCTGAATCCCTCTGCTCCAGTTTATAGAAAATTAAATAGCTTCAACTAGAGAGATTGAGAGACCTGCCCCAGAATACCCAATAGCCTGGTGGTTGGAGTATTCACCTGGGACAAGGGAGACCGGGGTCCACATTTCTGTTGCAGAGTAGGGGTTTGAACCCATGTCTCACATCCCAGGTGAGTGCCCAAACCAAGGGCCAAAGGTTCTGGAGGGGCAGCATGAGCACCACCTCTGCCCAGTTTGTGAATTTAGCCCTTGAAAATGCTCAGAAACAAACATTTTGTTTGATCCAAAATTGACTTTTTCAGTTCAGTGAAAATTCTGAAAAAAATTTCAGATTCTGTTCAGGTCAAAAATCAATCTTCCTGATTTTTCAGAACTGCTACCAAAGCACATAGTTATTCACGCAGCTCTACCTATTTGCTAGCTTTTATTTTATACATAATTTCTGTGTTTCCAGATTACATTCCTACCTTGTAGAGCATGATCTCTAAAAATCTGTTCGCTGCCTGAGACTTCCCTATGCACAGTGACATATCCTTTTTCTTTTACTGCTAACATAAAAAGTCAACATTATGATGCTGTTCCTGTGCCTAGACTGGAGTGTTAGCGGTATGGCAGCACTGCCTGGCCCTATCCTTGAATTGGGGGATGAATTTCACTTGCCATTGACTCCATACTATGTGCCTGCATCGGCAGGCTTCACATGCATGGAGTGAATTTCATCCTGAGTCCTCTGCTGTGGTTTTCCTGTCAGTCAGCGCCTGAGGCCTCTGTGTAACTCTTTCAGTCAATGCCTTGTGCTAGTGAGTTAGAATTTATGAAACCCAGAAGCCCTATATATTCAATCACGCAGGCTGAAGTCCTCAATGGACGATTCCAAGCTAATCATCCTGGATCAATCATTAGCTTTGGGTTTGATTTGTAGCTGCTAATATGATCAACCAACATTGCACAATCACATGCACAGCTAATGCTTTCCAGCTAGAGTTTTCGTCAGCCTCAGTCTGATTCCCCACTCCATCATACCAGCTTTCAGCCTTTTGAGTCCATTCACTTATTGAGAATTAGGTCCATCATGCCTGGAGCCTCACACACAAGCCCTCTGATATTCTGTCCTGTCGTTTACTTTCTGAGAAATTTCCCACCAGTCTCATAAGTGACTATTAACTCATTTTCCCCTCACTATGTTTAAAGGCCCTTTGGCATAGTTAGCCTGACATGACTAATTTTAGTAACATTTGTTCTGTGTATGCCATTTTGTTTGAGTTATCTGAATTAGATAATTTTATCTCTTCTGTCAGGACTTTACATGCCTTTATCACCCTGCTAGCACTCAGGATTGTAAGAGTGACAATTCAGTCCCACTGCAATCCTTAACTAGGGCACCATTCTGAAGGTCATGTACTAAAAGGAAATCACAGTTCTCTAGGCAATCGCTGGTGATTAGAAATCCTCATGAACATGTGCTCTAGAGTGGGAGAAACCCTAGACAGCCCTGTTCCCAAAGACACCCGTAAATATTTTGTTACCAGTGGAAGTCTGTGTTTGTTTCTCTCATAGTTTAGTGGTTTCATGGGATGAAGTTGTCATGATCAACATTTCTCTTTTTACTGTTCATTTTCTGAGAGGTGCCCAGTTTGGTAAAGGCCTGTCTCCTGTGCAGGGTCCTCTCATGCATCTGCACACACTCTCACCAGAATGCCCTAGCCTGCATCTACGTGATCCAGCAATAGCAACTAGTACAACAAGATTACTAGGATGGTCTTCGTTAACCCTATGAACCAGACAGACCTCCCTGATCATCAAACAGCCAGCTGATGATGAAATAGATAGTATCACTGTCTGACTGAATGTGGGCCAGAAGAGTAGAAGTAGATGGCTTCATATCTGCTGGCACAGACACGGACATTACAGCACTGGAGGTATATTGTAAAGAAGGGCTGTACGCGGGCAGCTAGACAGACGGCATATCCAGCAGGCGCTGTAATGCATGCACTAGCCAGAATGCAACTCTCTGATACTGTCACAGTCTAAGCAATGAACTCATTACAAGTTCCCATCTTCATATCTACCAAGGTAAGATGAAGCAAAGTCATTGTGAAGCTATTCTTAGTCAGCATGATTTAAGATGCTATCCAAGCCAGACCTCCCAGCTTTTCATTGTTTTAAGTTACATTTTTGTCACTGGAATTTACACACACACTCATAGACTGTTACAGTATTTTCACTGGAGATGAACATGTTTGTGGCCATCCGCCCCTTACTGACAAAGGTCAGAGTCAGAAGTGAGATGAGAATTTCTGAGACGCACATTTCATAGTGGTTTTCATTGGCATTGGGTCAGACTACGCAAAAATTGGATGACTGGAATGTACAAAGTTATACGGGTTTTAGTTTTATGTCTGAGAGAGGCCACCAGCCCTGTTTAAGGATCAGCAGGGAATTTTCATTTTCTCCTACAAGGGATACAAGGGGCCTAATTCTGATCTCACTTGCATTGGTGTAATTTAGGAGTAATTCCATTCAAGTCAGTGGAATGATATGGATGTAAAAATGGTATGAAAGCAGGACCTAGCCCAAACGTTTCTTGAACATTTAAAGTTGCCATTATACAACTAGTTTGTCACCAACACTCTTAACATGATGTATCTGTGGCATGCTCCTGGCTCTATCCAACTGTGTCACTATGGAGCCCACTAGCACAATCACTAGTGACAATCAGATATATATTATTAGAAGGTCTGACTGTACAGAGCATGGGCAGCATACACCAGGATAGCTAAAGGGACCAAGTTATTACTCCAGCTCCCTTCTTTCACTGACATCCAACTTCAGTCCACAGGTCATTTACAAACATTACTTCTATTCACTCACTCCTAACTCCATCGTGGAGTCTCTCTATTGTGGCTTTCTCTCACTTCTATGAAATCTCTCTCACCAGGGGCTCTGATGATCTCTTCCCAGTCAAACCTCAAGGCTTACACCCATCCACTCAAATAGCTTCCACAGTCATCTCATTGCTGATCACTTTCAAACCAGCTTTGCCCTTCTGGGCTTGTGTCCCGCTGCCCAGTGCTGTATTTCAGCAAGGTCTCTCCCAGGCATCTCCACTTGGATAGCTTGTCAATGACTCTTGTTTAATATAGCTAACCTTGAACTCCTTATTTTTCCTCTTCCAGGGGGAACACGAGCCACCACATACACAGTCCAGAACAGGGTGACTACTAGTTGTTCAGTCAGCTTCCTGCTCCTGTTGCTGGTTTAAGTAGGGACAGCAGGCCAATTGGCTGCTCTGGGAATCTGCCAATGAAACATCAGGGTAGAGCCTCAAACAGGGGCTAAGCTTCATGGATCCCACGGGTCAGCCACTCTTAGCAGACTGCTATGTGGATAGTTGAAACCTTGCTGTACCTATAAGCCCCCCAGACCTGAGTTCAAGGCCTATGGGTCATAATACAAGCAGTCATCTTTAAATTTAAACATTGTAAGGAAAATGCACATGCACCTCCTTACCCAAGCTCCCATAAAGATGTGACTTTGGGCTGGTTTAAAAGCAGAAGTTTCTTTTGCACAACAGTAGATCACATAAAATCAAACTAATAGAAGGCACCAATCCTACAGTTAATGTGATGGAAATCCATACAGAACAAATGTATAGTATAATGTATAATGTATGGATAAACTGAATAGTTTAGATGTTTCTGAACCCCTCTTAGCCTCAGACTAATTCTGCTCAAAGGGCTGTCTCCAGAGCTGTGGAAAAAAAATGTAAATAGTCCTGCACTCACAAAATTGTGTAACAAGAATTGAAGATTCAGGGTGGAAACTGTGGTCTAATTAGAAGGAGAAGAGAATCACTGGTGCATGTATCGACAGCAAGTCAGAAGGTTCTGCAGCAGCATTTGGAAGAATCTCCTCCTTCAGTTCAAATAGCAACCACCCGGATTCTCACAGGTGTTGCTCCCACCAGTTTAGTACGAATTATGTGAGTGTTTCAGAGGCGTCCTTTTATAAACTCAAGATTTGCATCTTGGTTTTCAGTTCACACTCAAGAAAAGGTAACACAGGCTTTAATTACCAATTGCACAACCAGGTTTTTATATATTTTCCTGATCTTTCATGTCTTGCCTTATGGGCTATGACAAAGCAATGAAGTCACCTTCTTTACAGAGCTGCATAACATAAGGGGTGAACCTCAAAGGAAAAATGGTATATGGCAATCTTCAAGGAAAATCTGTGTACCAAGAAAACATTCCAACCAGACGATGGGAATTATGAGCTGTTAATACAGCACATTTTAGTCTTTAACAGTCTAATGGAAGTTTTTGTTTTTTGGGGGGTCAAAATTCATGTTTTAGCAAGAATTAATGGCTATCAACAGTCAAAACACATAGACAGATCTGCAAAAGCTAACTGGACTGTGATTTGTACTTGTACATGTTTGAATCTGAAGGCATGTCTCCTGCTCCTGTACCTTCTTGTTCAGGACAGCAAAGGCTTCTTTATAGACATTAGTTATAAATTTTGCCTGAAAAGTTGAGGCCTGATTCAGATTGCACTTACACCAAAGTAAACCAGGAGTAACTTCAAAAAAAGTTTTAAAAAGTTACACCAGTTTAAAGTAGCTGTGATTGAAGAGAATCAGCCTTGTATGTCTCCAGATAGCATTTCCTATTTACTACAAGGTATCACAATCCTGCTTTTGCATGCTCAAGGTTAACATTTATTCACTTTTAATATTTGCCATGCATGCAGCACAATGTTATTTAGCTGCTGCATTTCAGAGGTATCAGTGAATAAACTGGATTTGGAGAATTGGGAGAACAGCTGGGAAAGTGATGCACACATTAAGGCATTAACTGATTCAGTAAAAGGAGAAAGATTGGAGTGTAACATTTATAATCTAATGATTACAGACCATGGTTATGAAATTGCTGGGTGACTGTAAATTAATATAGAAGGGAAACTTATCGTACACAGTAACAGTCTTGGTCCTGACATCAAATAATTTCCTCTGGTCTCACGATATGGCTCATTTTGGGGTAACATCATGTATTAAAGACCAGATTATTCTTGCTTTCAGAAAAGTGGGTGACTGAGCATTAAGCACCAGCTGTAATTGAAACGAGGCAATCTGTAGAGAGGGACTTGCAATGTCTGCTGGACTTCACATTCCTTCCAGTGTTAAATATCTAAATTGCACAAGGTTAGTGGTGAAGGAGAAAGCAGCTGGTTTCCTTCATTCGATAGGTGTGGGAAAAAAGAAATCTGCTCTTGATCTCAGGGATTCTCTTACTTAAAATGATCTAAGTCCCTAAGGAGACCTGAGTACTGTGAGGCTCTTGCTAGCCCCAGAATGAATTTCCCTGGTGGAAAGGTGTCCTTTGTTCATGATGTCATGGTCAAATGGAACCAGAAATAAGAAACACTAGACGATTGTGAACTTTTTAAAACATAATTATATGTGTATCAAATAAATTTAGGATACCAGGTTTTCATCTCCCCTGACCTTTACTATTGAGTTAATGAAAGAACTAGATGAATCCACTTTAAACATAAGCTTTAAAGTACCTATGAAATCCAGCCTTCTATATATTCAAACACTTTGCTGATATTTTGGCAGTTACTGCCCAGCATCTATCACGTAATTTTGAGATAAAAGCTGAGTTTATAATGTCTGTTGGTTAATCTAAATAGTAAAATACTATTAAATACAACATTAGGGTTCTGACAAACACAAAAAAGGGAATTCTGGGAAAGGGAATTCTGATTTGATGCTGACAAAGCTCCTCTAACTCCCAGCTTAGCCACAGGGGAACCAAGTATATTTTGCCTCTCATTCCACAGTAAGGCTGTATCTCTGGTGCCCTAAATCAAGATTTTGTATTTGTGAAATCATTCAGAATACCAAGAAACATTAGCACTAAAGAGCTGTGACAAATAAAACTCCAAATTTTCTCTTTCAGTGGGTTTAAATCAAACGGTATTATTGGAGTATTGGTGCACTCTTGGATTTCCTAGGAAGAAAAGGTAGGTAGAAGCAAACTTGCAGTGCTGTATTTCATGTTAGCAGAGTAATGGATCTTTATAGCCATGAACTGGAATTCTTTTGACATTGTATGGGTCTCGTTTCTCCATTGTAACAGCATTGGAAAAAAGACTGGAGTTTTCAGAAAGGGTTTGACTTACTACAGATCTAACAAAAGATGAATTTTCTTTTTTTATATATTTAAACTTTTGTATTTCTAGAAAAAAGCAAAACTGACAATATTTAGTTGTAATTATGACAGATATTGGAGTTATTTCCATAAACTCCTGCAAGGACTTCCACCCCTTTTTGTGTAGTGCGTGCGTGTGTGCGTGCGTACTTAAAGACTGTCTCTATGTGTGGTATAGAGTAATCCTATACAACAATTTCCTAGAAATCAATGGATACAGGATTTTTGCATTTTTAGCATAACAAGGAAAAGAAAAGATTTTGGCAATAATGTTAACCACTGGTATTCATCTTGGAGGAGGCACAGGGGCCATTCATTTAATATATTTCAAGTACTGAACAACCCCCACCCAGGCAACATATCCTTTCATTCTATTTTATTTTCATAAGCAGATCCTGGAGCATGTGGGGCAAGATGTCTATGATAAGAAGAAAAAAGGACCTGAGTTCCTTTGCTTTATGTGTTGTAAGTTAGGGTTTACTTTGCCTGCATATATTGCTTCGGGTCTCCCAGGTGACAAGAGTCTCTTTATGTGTACTTTAATATGGGCCACGATTTCTAGGATCTTTAAATCCTTGTTGGCCAGCTGCTAATTTCACATTGTTCTGCTTTATTCTAATGTGCCTTTCTTGTAGAGGGCTCAGGTTCTAACAGATGATGATATAACAGGAGGGAGATGGGTGGAAAGGTAATTTAAGTCTAGGCTGGTGCCTTTTCCAGCAACCCTTTGGCTGAGGTTTTGGGGTTTTTTTAAGTAGTAAAGTGTTTTGTTTTACTGTAGATCACCATGAGAAATGTGTGAATAGCATTGTAAACATTTATAATGTGCTACTTCTTTAACTAGTGCCTGAGTAAAGAGATGATCCAGAAAGAAGGAAAATGTGTATTTTACGATTCCATGTAAAATGTCTGTTGAATGGGCTTAAACTAGTTTAAAATTAGAAAAAAGAAATCTAACTGACAAGTTGTGAAGAAAGTTTTGCTTCAGTATATCTAATATGATATTAATCCCTGAGAATTGGATGTACAATGGAAACCTGGATAGATGCTTTTTTCAGCATCATTTGAATGATCCTGCATCATTTACCGGATTCAGGCATGACAGTGAATCCGGGAAGCATGGAGTAAAAGAACTTTGAAAAAAAACTGCTGAAATGAAACTTTTTCTTGTGGTTAAATAACCAGCCAGTTGAATTGAGGCAGTGTTTTCTTAGGGTGGCAGAACAGTTGGAAAAATTGCTGGATTATTTTTGGCAGTGGTTAGCATATCATAACTCTATCGTTAGTGTTACTAAACTGACAGGCTACACTGAAAGGGTTATTATTTTACTAGTACATTCTTACAAAAATATAGTTTACTCAGTTTTATAGCATGAAGATTTTATTTTTAGGGTTTGATGTAACTTTCACAAATTCATGTAATTGTAACTTGCCATATTCTGAAATTTTCTCTATAACGAACTCTTTACTGTAGAATATGAACTAATTCTATGGACAGTAATGAGTCTGGACAGTGGCCACTCATCATATCAAAAGGCTACAAGGAGTCCACAACTCTACCCTAGCTGCTCCCAGAGTTAGTTAGTGCAGTCTCATGCTAAAGTGCTTTAGAAATTTTCAGTTAAAATATTAAAAAGAAGTGACTTTGCCTTTTGATTTTTTTAAGAGCCACACCATCACCCAAAACCTACCACCTCACTTCCTAAGACGCAGCTCCCATTAATGAAAATTGGGAATTGTGTAGGTGCAGCCAAAAGCATAGTTTGACCCTATGGATTTGGCCTGTGAAATTTCAGTTTAAAAATAACTTGATTAAAAAAATTCTCAAAGTTTCTTTAATGCTTTGGTGCCAGGCAGAGAATCCTCCCATTTGTGCACCCACACTACCAGAGCCTAATTCTGCCACCTTTGTTCACATTGAAACCAAATGGACTTGCAAAGTAAGGTACTATGTAGTCAGAGAGGTTAACACAATCAGCCACCTAAATAGTTAAACTGGCCAAAATTTATTTTCCATCGACTTCAGTGGCAATCACGTGCATAAAGCTAAGCATGTGCTTTCATGCTTCTCTGCCCTTGAAGGCTAGCGCCCAGCAGTGAGAGAGTGCTGCCCTTCAGATAACGCCTGTGCCATGAAACGAGGGGAAAAGTCATAGTTCAAAGAAACCTGCAAATGAGCTTCCTACCTGGATGCCTGCCCGGCCGGGCCCCTGTACTACTTCTAACAACATGGAAAGGTGATTTGAAAAGCTTCTTTTCTGAACTGTGATGGAAAAAAATATTTTTATGTCTCCAGCAGAACCAGGTTGCACCAAGACTCTTAGCTGTGCAGTCAGACTGGCCTGATGGCATGCTGCATCCAACCTCAGCTCAGGGTCTGGAGGCAATAAAGAACTTGCCTGGGAACAGTTTTCAGTTCAAAACACCCAGAGGTAAGCACAGTAGGAACTGCTATATCAAAACAGACCAAGTCTAACTACACCTGCCCCTTGTCTTGTACCAGCTGTATCAAAGAGAGAGAACAGAATAAATAAATAATAATACACTAGGCCAGCTGTACAAAAAGGTGTGGAAAGGACAACATTTTTTCTTAGTCAAAAGAGTAATCACTTTATACTCTGAACCTGGAAGACAAATAGACCTTATCATTTTTACTTCTGCCAGTTTAGTTGCACTTAATATTCTTATTTTGTAAACACCTAATTTGTTACGACGCTTATTAAGTGATTTTCCTCAGTAATATCCTGTAGCAGTCAACTCCCAGGGTTAACAAAACAAATCGTTAAACATTTTTGATTAGCTGCCTTTTAATTTCATTGAGTCTCCCTTTCTGCTTCCAGCAATTTACATCATTTGTGGGAAATGTTTATTAATTACTGTATTTTAAGAGAGGTCAATTCATTCTGAAATCAAATCTGTTATGAAGTACTCTCCATTGTAGCGTTTAAATTTTTAATATTGAAAGGTTTGTTATGACCCATATGGCTAAATTTGCAAAGAGTTGTCCCTGAATTGCAAGCCTATAGATGACAGCTACATACCTTGCTAAAGCTCAGATGCATTTGGCATACATGCACTTTACACATTTTCAAAGAGCAGCACCTAAGAGTCAAATAAATACTAAGCATGTGAAGAGCAGAAAACAAAATACACACACCTTGTGGAATAGCCATTTATGTAAGATACCAAATCCATATTCCACACACTTTAAGGCCTGCCTGGGTTTTAAATTTATTTTGCGCATGCAACTGTAATCGACATACACATACTTTTAATTCTTCCCCTTCCGTTTCCCATCAATCCAATTGTGGAGGGATCCAGTTTTGAAAATGTTAAAAGGTTAAAAAGTAACTATAAAAAGATCCCGAACAAATAGCTTTTTCCTGGTTAGTTCTACCTCATACCATGCTGTCTGCAGACCATTTTGCTACAGTGAAAAGAAATACGCCGCAATTGTAAAGTTTGGATGGGAAGGGGGGGCGCCCCCCCCACAGCAAAGAAAAAGAAAAAGCGAGATGGTTTCAATTTTGTGTGAGGTTTAAAGCACAGACTGCAATGCTTGTAGTAACTATGTAATAAAAGGGCTTGAGGAAGGGAGATAAATCATTCTTTACATGTTGCTGCATTTTAGACCAGTAAATTCTGCATCGCGTAAGAACAAAACAGACTTTTATTGGCATTACGAAGCTCTCTTTCCTATAGAAGGAAAGTATAAACAAAGGGTCTATATGTAAACACATTTGGTTGAGGCTGCTGTGGGGGTGTTTAAACTACGTCTGGATTTCGTTCTGCAGACCTTTTTCAATAACATCTCTGTTGAAAAAATAAAACTCTTTAGAGATGTTGTGAACCATCTGACTTTAATTTGAGTTGGAGAACTGGAGGTTACTCGTAGAGTCACATGGCTATAAAGCTACTCCCACCTCCAAATTCCATTTCCTTACACAGACGATGGCTGTGTAGCACAAGCAGAATGTGGAAAGAAAGCAGCCTCAGGTCCCAGAGTCTAAATGAGATTAGGGGTGGGATGGTAAAGATTTTCATTGCAGCAAGACCTGCCTCTCCCTCCAACATTCAGTCTCCACTTCCCCCAGTCTGGTCGTTGCACTGAGGATTACTCAAGTAGCTCTTGGCCTTTCTCCCCCCTTATTGCAGGGAATTTAGCATCATAGCTCAATAACTCCCTTCAACTGGCATCTTTGGCTCACTTCTTGAATCCATCACATCATCCAGTCCTACACTAACCCAGCTGGTTAGTTCTCTCCAGCTATTATGTCAGATAGCAATATCCTCATAAGATCCTGAGTTCTCCATGAGATGCTGGTAGCAAAAGCATAAAACATTAACTAGTACTCTAATAATCCTCTCAGTTTTATTCTAGGGAAGGCTGAGCAGAAAAGGAGAGGGGGAACTTTAGTAATGTGACCCATGTCTGGAAAAATATTAAAACATTGTGGGAAATTATAGCTAAATTGGAGAATTTGAAATTTCCTCTGTGAAACTGTGTTTGTCCAGTTAGTGCGTGCCTGCTGGACATGCAGCGAAATCCAGAGCCAGCTGAAACATGTCAGGCAAAATGAGGTACTGAGACAGGGGAGGAGTCTGGCTAGATAGTTTTTGTTCTGTTTATACCCTGTCCCTACTTACTAATGCTTCAGAGAGGAAATTCAACGTCTGGCTTTAAGTGCAATTTCAGATTATGTTTTGAATGTCTCTCATATTTATAGGATGCACGCTACTGATTAATTACCTAATACATGGCTGGGTTACCTAACACAGCTTTCACTGTCACTGGACTTGTGGCATAACATTGTTCTTGAAGATTTTTTTAGAAATTAATTTTACATTTTTCCAAGCCAAACAAATGTGCATTTTCAGATTTTTCAGATGTGCAGATTTGCATAGAGATAAGCTCTGGCCTTGTTTCCCTATCCAGTGCTCATGACTGAATATATAGCAAAAAACCCAAGAATCTGGTAGCACTTTAAAGACTAACAAATTTAGTAATGTAACTAAGTGTAACTAAGTGGGTTGCAGCCCACGAAAGCTTATGCCTGCAAAAATTAAATTTGTTAGTCTTTAAAGTGCTACCAGACTCTTTGGTTTTTTTCTATATACAAACTAACACAGCTCCCCCTCTGAATAAAGAAGAGCGTTTCTCTCCCCATAACTCCCAGTGCTATGGCCACAATGGCCCCAGAGTGGCAGCAGCCATTGTCAAACAGCCTGAGAAAAATATCAATGGAGATTTCTACTCCAGAGAACACTCTTATCCTATGGTCTCCACATTAATAACCCTGAACAAGTGTTTCATATATAATGTTCTAATAACAAATACCAAAGTAATTAATTATAATCCAGCCATTATTTCCTAGGATTCCCACTTTATTAAGCACATTAACGCTGTTTGAATGAGCTTTTCTGGAAGAACATCTGGGACCCATATGAATATCTGATGAGATCTGTATGATCAGCATTACAGTACTAAATATCCAGCAAATTTATTGTCATTAACAGTATTAGATCAGCAAATACCCATCAGGATCACAGTGGGCACTTTTCATGTAGCACAAGTGCTTTCGGTTCACATCACTGTCACTTGTAGTAACCCTCAGTTTTGTTTCATTCTAGGTGCATAGCGTAATGTCCATGCTGTACTACACTCTCATTATAGCTTTTTTGCTCGGCATACAGGCAGTACCAAAGTCAGAGGACAATGCTCCATGGGGGTTTCCTGGAGGACCCACCAATCCAAATATCCACTGGACTAAAGCAAATCACATCCCCAAGGAAGCTCCACACACAGCCATTCACCACCCTGCTGAGAAGGTAGATAGAGAAGCTGGACAAGCTGCAAACATCACTGTGGATCCAAAGCTTTTCAGAAAGAGACGATTCCTGTCCCCTCGGGTTCTGTTCAGCACACAGCCCCCTCCAGTGTCAGGAGATGGACATAACATGGAGTATCTGGACAGTGAAGATTCTCTTAACAGGACTATTCGAGCCAAGCGGACTGCTCATCCTGTTCTGCATCGGGGAGAATTTTCAGTTTGTGACAGTGTCAGCATATGGGTTGGGGACAAAACCACAGCTACTGACATCAAAGGCAAAGAGGTGACAGTGCTGGGAGAGGTGAACATTAACAACAATGTTTTCAAGCAGTACTTTTTTGAAACCAAGTGTAGGGACCCTAAGCCAGTCTCCAGTGGGTGCCGGGGAATTGATGCTAAGCACTGGAATTCCTACTGCACCACGACGCACACATTTGTCAAAGCGCTGACAATGGAAGGCAAACAAGCAGCCTGGAGATTTATCCGAATTGATACCGCCTGTGTGTGCGTGCTCAGCCGGAAAACAGTGAGAACCTAAGATGGAACAAACCATCATGCCCACTTCCTCCCATGCCCCCTACCTCAGCCTGTAAATTATTTTAAGTTATAAGGACTGCATGGTGTATTTATAGTTTATACAGTAAAGAAAGAACTTCCTTATTTATTAAACTCTTTTGGAAACTCCTTATGTGTTGTGCATTTCATTTAATGACATAACAATCCTTTGGGGAGATGCTCATCTCAGCCTTGTCAGCCACACAACTCTGAAAATATTTGCTTGGCCATTGAGAGTGTTGTTTTCACCAATTCTGTAAAAAGAAAACATTTTGCTCTTTTAATCTTTTTTTATGTTTTTCCTTTTTCTCTTTTTCACAAAAAAGCCAATTTTAAAGGCAAAACCTGCCCTTTTGGTGTGAAAAATCTGTGATTTGTTCCAGAATATTATGTTCCTCTCCAACTCATGAAAGCTTGAAAAAAAACCCAGAGATATTGATGGGTTTACCCAATTCTACTATTCAGTCATTAGGATCCTGTTATTTGTTGGTGCAATGAAAAGTTGGTTTTTTATACCCCTATAGAAATGTTAGAGTAAAATTCTCAGTGTGTCTGAGGAAATTGCCAAATTATTTTGATTATGAAAATAACCAGATCTGAGTTATATTGGTCAAAAGATTACTATGACTTCACCCATGATGCATGTTTTTGTCTTGTAATGGTATTATGTAGGGGTTGTAGAGTGATGGGGCTGATGATGTTTTTCATTAGAAATCTTTACTTCTGGCGTATATAACATAACTGCAGAGATTCACTTGGCTACCGTGCCTTAATGTAGGAGCGAATGTTTTAAGGCAGCTAGAAAAAGATCTTTTGGCCATATTTCATTAAGAATGGTCCAAAAACAGCCCTCCCATTTATGTTTTCTATGCTCCTACTCCCTTGAGAGCATTATGGTTTATAGACCTGATGTAGCTGCCAGCCTGAGGCCTGTAATGTGTGTTCCAGCCACGTCACACTCAACAAAACCTTTAAACCTTCTCATTGTTTTCTTTAGAAAAGTAGCTGCTGTTCCTCCAATAAACTGTTTCAAAACAAGTACCCCAAGGACTGGTGGCTCTCAAGCCCTAAAGGATGACCCCATCTCCCAACTTTTATCTTCTCCTCACACATACTGTTATTTTCATCTTAAAAACACTTTACCTCTCCTATACAAAGAAGGACAGCAGCTTTTGATCTCTTGAAAATAAAATAATGCTTGCATTTACCTCAAATTCGGTCATAGTCTGTGGCCCAGCTGGCTGACAGTCCATTGGGTGACAGGTACCAGGTACCCTGTCCTATCAGTCTGAGCTAGCACTAAGCTAGTTGATCACACTCAAGCAAGAGTGTTTTCAGGCTTGAAAAGAGTAGCAGCGTGCACTGCTCTCCAGTCCCCTCTAACGGATGATTATAGTGCAGAACAGAGGCATCGGAATAACGTCTGCCTGACCAACAGCAAGGTAGGTGCAATGTTTGCACATATGGCTGCTAGGTGGAAGGCTAGGGAAGGGCAGTCATATGGTTCTCCCTCTAACCAGTTCAAGTTCTCCAGAATTACTCAGTCCTGCTCTGGGGAGGGATGGTTGTGAAACATGCACATTCATGCGGTGATGGAGAATGGTGCAGTCCCGTTACACTGCCAATGGGTGCTTTTAACAGTGGCAGCCTCCTGCAGGTCAGTTGGAGAGTAACGGAATAAGAGGCCACCAGCAGATCAATTTGAGCTAAGAAATACCCAGTCGGCCCTAAATCCTGTGTATGCTTTTCGGTTGCAACCTCTAAAGTAGGGGGCCCCACAGCAATGGATGATGTTGCATATTATCTATTCTAGCCAAATCTTCTGTTTTACCTGAGAGCTATGTAGTTATTAAAGAATAAAATCTCCGTCTGTCTTGACTTTTCATGGTTTATCGAGACTGCCATTATTTTGCCATTGACATAACAAAACTGCAGCTCAAACATTTTCTCAAGATTATAGTTGATAATCTGAAACACATGTGAGACCTGGCATCTCTTCAAAGAGCTGTGGAACTCTGACATAGTCTTTCTTCTGATTGCAGTAGGAATTTGGGGAGCTGGCATTCTTTCCACATCCAGTCCACTTGCAGTTCTTTCAGTGACTAAAACATTCTTGCCACGGACAAGAGCAGTCCCAACAAAGCTCAATCTATGGGGCCTATAATTGCTGATGAAATAGGCATCTATCATTATTATAAATCTTGACTTCGATTAAAGTTTCCACTAATAAAGTACTCAGCTATTCAATGTCATTTTGTATACTTTTAGTGAAGGTATTCAAATATTACACCCAGCTTCTTGCCTGGGAGATTGTCTTTGCTCCCACCATGGAGATTAGAATATTGCTTCATCCTTTATTATAGCAACATGGCCGGGGAACTGTGCAACTTGTTGACCACTTTGCTTTACCATCAAAAAATTCCCAGAGGGAATTTATGCACCTGGGTCCTGACACTGTAGTTAATCATAGTATTTAGGATCCCATACTTAGCAGAGAGAGCTACAAACCCCAGCCTGTGACACTGAGAATTGGTAAGGGCAACATATCACTTTTCTCCTGTCCCTGCCACTTTTCTCCTGACACACTCTCCAGTTTAGAGTAGCAGGTCTGTAGTAGAGTGATACATACTGACCAGGGAAAGTGGCAGAATAAGAGCCTCAATGAAATGAAAATGTATTATTGATGCAAATGTGTAATTTTTTTATAATGTAAATAAGTTTGAAATAAAATTAGCTGAATTAGGAACAAAAATATAGCACTCTAACCTGATCTTTGTGCTTTCATTTTGAAGCAGTTGGCTAAGATAGCCTGTCAGAACTGCATGTACAGGGCTGTCATCACTAAAACTGGATTTGTGAAGTTTCCTGATGCAGTTTTGTGTCATTAATTTTTTCTTTTCAGAAGGCAGCGTGTTTACACTGTCATATTTAAAGAATGTGGCTTAAAAATAAAAACAATCCTAGTTGTTCTTTAGTTAGTTGGCAACAACCACTTCTATGACCTCCTACTTCCAATGCTTCAGAGAATTTACAGCCAATCACGTGCCAGAGGATTTACAGACAAGATTGAGAAGTCACTATAAAACTAAATGACAACTTTTCTCAAATTGTAATTTCTAGGGGTTTACATTAATGGTGTGAGCAGAATCCAACACAAAAGCTGAGTGTCTGGAAGAAATATTCACATTCAGACTAAAATGCCTGTTTGAAAGCTTGCCTTTTACAGGTCAATGGAGAAGCTGCTTCTTGACACTGACCTAGAGAAGACGGAGGCTTGTGTGACAGTAGACGTTGTTTAGTTCAAAACACACTCTTATGGCTTTAATGCACAATGTAAGCCAAACTTCAGCAAGCTGTACTGCAGATCTCCCCATCTCGTATGACCTTGATTTCGAACGCAGACAGAAAAACACTTCTCTTTATAACCTGTCATTACTGTCTGGTAACTTTTCAGTTTTCCACTGCTCCTCACCTCACCCCCCCCCCCTTAGTGACAGGTCAGTAGGGATATTACAGCTGAGCCCTGAGCATACAGCTATACAAACTGCGTCACACAAGCCTCCGTCTTCTTTAGGTCAGTGCCAAGAAGCATCTTGTATAAGCCAGGTCCTGAGAAAGGTGTGGGTGGGTGTTTTTAGTAAAGCAAGACAAAATGCTCTAATATGCTGGCTGCAGGGAGGGGTGAAGGGAGGAGGTATGTCTGCAGGAAAAAGTCAATTTAATCTAATGCAAACGTTAGCTGGAACAATTTACGTTCTTCAACAGCTGCAGATGTGCATGCAAGAGATAACTGCCTTGTCATGGGTGTTTTCTCACATATGCTAGCCCACTCAGAGATCCAAATGCAAACTGCAGCACATCCTGTGGATTTGTGACACTCACTGGAGGGCTTTGGGCCCATAAACAATTAATAGATTTTAGGGACAGGTATAACTACAGAATTTCTTCAATGACAGATAGCATCTTGCTCCAAAATTGTTCATGTTCATATGTAAAGGGAACTGTACCAACTTCCTTGAAACCAGCACTCTGACATGACAGAGAAAAGAAGCCCATTTCAGGATAAACAAACTGACAATTAGTGAAGTATCTCTCCTCCCTCAATTCTGTGCTCAGCCTCTAACAGCAATATTGACCGTGATACTGGACACTTCCTGGTGAGATAAGGAGTGAGCATGGGGTTCTCATTACCTACTTGTTTTTGTAACAAAACCCATTAACATATGGGTCACTATGGGCCAGCGCCCCAAGATACAGGCTCTAGCACAGGCGGGGTTGTACCTGTACAGCTGACTGTCTGGACTGTAGTATACAAAACTGAGATAAGGAAAGGTACTGAACTACAAGTTAAGAAATTGGTGGGATGGATCTTAGGTGATCTATAAAGTGCCCTCTAAACTCGTAAAAAGCCACGCTATACCCCCAAAACAACTTACTTTTGTATATTTGAAGCATACCTTCTGTGTAAGGTGAACATGCTATGAGACAAGAATTGCTTCCCAGAAGGAGAACATGTATGTCTCCTTTTTGTTTTGTCTTTATAATCTCCATAGATCATTAGCTAAGAGGCTAAAGGCAGATATTGGACCTGAACAAGTAACTGTCAGGTAAAGATGATGGAAAATATATAACACTCTGGCATCCACTTCGTATCCCAAGCAATTCACAAATCTGAGCTTGCTATATTCTCTGATTTCATTTGTTGACATCATCCAGTTAGAATCATAGGATATTAGAGTTGGAAGGGACCTCAGGAGGTGTCTAGTCCAACCCTCTGCTCAAAGCAGGACTAACCTCAGCTAAATCATCCCAGCCAGGGCTTTGTCAAGCCACAGCTTAAAAACCTCTAAAGATGCAGATTCCATCACCTCCTCAGGTAACCCATTCCAGTGCTTCACAACCCTCCTAGTGAGAACGTTTTTTCCTACTACGCAACCTAGACCTCCCCCACTGCAATTTGAGACCATTGCTCCTTGGTCTGTCATCTACTATCACTGAGAACAGCCTAGCTCCATCCTCCCTGGAACCCCCTTTCAGGTAGTTAAAGGCTGCTATCAAATCCCCCCTCATTCTTCTCTTCTGCAGACTAAACAAGCCTAGATCCCTGAGCCTCTGCTCAGAAGCGATGTGCTCCAGCCTCCTAATCATTTTGGTGCCCTCTGCTGGACTCTCTCCAACTTGTCCACATCCTTTTTGTAGTGTGGGGGCCCAAAACCGGATACAATATTCGGCATGGGTGAGGCCGCATTTGGAGAAATCACTTCCCTCGATCTGCTGGCAATGCTCCTACTAATGCAGCCCAATATGCCATTAGCCTTCTTGGCAACCAGGGCACACTGCTGACTCACATGCAGCTTCTTATCCACTGTAACCCCTAGATCCTTTCTGCAGAACTGCTGCCTAGCTCGTCGGTCCCCAGTCTGTAGCTGTGCAGGGGATTCTTCCGTCCTAAGTGCAGGACTCTGCACTTGTCCTTGTTGAACCTCATCAGATTTCTTTTGGCCCAACCCTCCAATTTGTCTAGGTTGCTTATATTCATTCCTACTGCAACAGCAGGATGATCGGGACAATCTCTGAATCAAAATGAAAATGAAAAATCTTTCATCTGATGAAGGAAAAACCATTGTGTGGGCTCTTATTATGCTCATCACTGTGTAAACAGCTTGGACACATCATTCTTCTATCAGTTCACACAAGAGAAACCAGTTGCGTAACCAGGCGACAAGTGTGAAAAGTAGACTGCTGATTTATTTCACTAACACTTCTTTGCTGTGGTGTCTGGCATATCCTGCTGGTTGGTATCTCAGGTGTTTTCAGGAATATTTTTTGGCCAGGATGATCTTTGTTTTTTGTTATTAACTGGAAAGAATTTGCATTTTTGCGTGTGGTGACACCTATACGTGCAAATATAACCTATAGTCTATTATTTCCTTTTTTTTTTAATGTCTACTGGTACACAGAAGACCTTGTGATGTTACAGTCAGACATATACAATGTGATTAGAGCTGGAAATACAAAGGAAAAAACACCCTTTGTCTGGATGCAGAAGCAAAATGCCAGATGGACCAAGAGGCTCGCTTTTTCAAAGATTCAGGATCACTAGATGAAACCACATCAGAATTCAGGTCCATGAACATTAGAACAACATTCAACCACTTCTAAACATGTAAAAATACATATTATAAACCTGGGACACATTTATTTTCCTCTTTGACCAAGTGAAGTTTACCAAAGCATCCAGGAGCTCAGTCCTGTAGAATAGGAACTGTATACCATATATGCCAACCTCTAGAAGAAACGCATTTGACAAGATTCAGAAAGCGGTGTAGACATCAGATGAGATAAACTGGCTTATCTAGAATGTGGAAGCCTTCCCTAAGTGGCTTGTCTGCTCTTTTCCTTGCAGCAAGCTATTTTCTCATTAGTTCTAATAATGCCAGTCACTTACAGTAGGTTGGCAGGACAGTTTGGCTTGGTCTGTCCTCAGCTGATGTTCATTTAGATTTCTAAGGTCCTCATATTTTTATTTTATTCCCCAAATGATTGTCTTTTGGGACAAGAAAACCACAATTTATGAATCAATAAAATTTCTCTCTCTGATTTACCAGGCTGGAGTGAGACACACTTTTTGTACATGCCATCTGTTGCTTGGACCTGGGGTCTGATCTCTCACACATAAGCAGTAGTGAGGGGGATGTGGACATAGTCTTGCCAAGTTATGTAAGTCACTGGGTTATATTATCTGATGTGCTAAATGTTTGTTTCTGATTAAAGACAGATACAAAACAAAAAGATCAGTTTCCAAGGAAAAGAATTGACATTGTTCTGATTCAGATCAATGTAAGTAATGATAAGATTTCCTCTGCTAAGCCTTCAAAATTTTAAACTCCATTGTGACAAGTATAGCTTAGAGGCATAAAACACTATATAATGTTTAACAAGCTCTTCCTTGGCAATATCCACCACTGTTCCTACTGATCAAATGAGATGTGATTTATATAAATAAATCCTACCTCCTGGGCTGTTTTCAAATCAATTTCAGCAGCATAAATCCAAGTAGATACAGTCTGGGCTTTATTCATCACTTGCAACTTTTCTGACAGGTAAAGCACAAAGGCTGAATCTACTGCCTTCACCGTTAGCAGTGTTGGAGTTAAAGCTCTGTATCAATATAACTTTTTAATATGTATTGTTTGTTGAGGAAGTCTGAAAGAACTAGAATAATCCCAGATATTAGCAATTCATCCTTGTTGTCATCACAAAAACCTCAATCCACATAAAGCTTTACCAAGCTGTGCACCACATTCCCTTCATTTCTGCTTTACGGAGAGGGTATCTGGGGCAGTGTAATCTGTACAGATCATGAAAGTGATGTGAAGTCCATCATTTTAAATTTCTACAGCATTTCAAGAACGTTTGTTCAAACCAGACAGACTGGAGGCTTTGCAGACCCTTCACCAGGCAATGTGCTGAATGTCCCACCAAAGCCTTTACATAGAAGGGAACTTGGAGGGAAGAACTTCTACGAGTGAGAACTATTGGAGTGGTGTTCAGTGTGAAGGGAGTAGTTAGCAGGCAGCTCCCCATTTCACAAAAGGGTCCCTGACATGCACAACTCACCATTCCTTGTGAGATGTAGGTTTTGTGTATCCAATTTGCTGGATTCTCTTTGAGAGTTGGGTTCTTAAGATGCCGGTCATGATTTCAGTGACATTTGTAGAGAGTGAAACAGTTGATGGCCTTTAGGCATGGTTGGATTGTGTCGTGTCTTGCTTTTTTCTTAACATCAGTGTTATAAATAAGATAAATAACAACACAGAAGCTACTGGAGGCCAAATCAAGGAGGGCTAGTAGGGCTGTAAATCAGGCATGTGATTCTGAGTGGAGGTAGGTGAAGTATTTATTGCAAGGGTACCAAATACCACCATCAATTCTGAGAGAGAAGAGAACAAACCAACACATAGAATATGCTCTGTATCAGCGGAGTGGGAGTGACCTGCCTAGTTTCACTTGAGCCAAGCACAATGGTAGATGCAGTAGGATTAAATGTGAGATACAGGAGAATCTAGCACAGCTCACTAACTGGACTAAGGAGTGAAAGGGCAGATTTTGCCATACAGAACACAGGAGCTGGTCCAAGAGGTGACTATAGCTGAACCACTTGGTAATACTGACCATAACATAGTAAAATTTAATATACCTGGGGGAGGGGGAAGGGCACCAAAGCAGCCCACCACAGTAACATTTAATTTCAGAAAGGGGAACGACACAAAAACAAGGAAGTCAGTTAAACACAAATAAAAGGTCCAGTGCCAAAAGTGAAATCCCTGCATGCTGCATGGAAACTTTTTAAAGACACCGTAATAGAGGCTCAATTTAAATGAACACCCACAACTTAAAAACCAGAGTAAGAGGACCAAAAAAGTGCCACGGTGGCTAAACAAAGTAAAAGAAGCAGTTAGAGGCAAAAAGGCATCCTTTAAAAAGTGGAAGTTAAATCCTATTCAGGACAATAGAAAGAAGCACAAACTCTGGGAAGTGAAATGTAAAAATATAATTAGGAAGGCCAAAAGAGAATTTGAAGAACAGATAGTTAAAGACTCAAAAAGCAACGGCAAAAACATTTTTTAAGTACATCAGAAGCAGGAAGCCTGCTAAACAATCAGTAGGACCCAGGCCCATTGACAGCAATTCTGGGCCCCACGCAGAACAGTCCCAATCCCACCTCTTCTGCCCATAACCCTGCTCACAGTCCACCCCTGCCCTGCCCCAGACTCCTCCACCTCCCCCACTCGCTGCCAGGTCCCTCCACCCCTCCCACTTGGTCCCCCTCATCTCTTCCACACTCCCCCTTCCTCTAGGTGATGAGCAACACGACAAGCAGCAGCAGGGGGTGAGTGGGGAAGAAGAGAAAGGACACAAGCAGCGAAGACGGCAAGAAGGACAACCAGGGAGGAAGGAGCAAGGCGGCGAGCAGCAGGGCCAGACAGGGCCTGGGGTGGAGAGGGGTTGGAGTATGGGTGGGGCTGTGGGAGGAAGAGGCTGCGGCCCTTTTAAATTGCTGTGCCCCTGGACAAATGCTCCCTTTGCCCCCGGCTACAGACCTGGTGGGCCACTGGATGATCGAAATGCTAAAGAAGCACTCAAGGAAGATAAAGGCTATTGCAGAAAAACTAAATGAATTCTTTGCATCGGTATTCACAGCTGAGGATGTGAGGGAGATTCTCAAACCTGAGCCACTCTTTTTTGGTCACAAATCTGAGGAACTGTCCTAGATTTAGGTGTCATTAGAGGAAGTTTTGGAACAAACTGATAAATTAAACAATAAGTCACCAGGACCAGATGGTATCCACACAAGAGTTCTGCATTTTCACATTTGAGTTCCTTCAGAAGTATTACCTCTGGTATGCAACCCATCATTTAAATCAGCTTCTGTACCAGATGACAGCTAATGTGATGCCAATTTTGAAAAAAGCTTCAGAGGCGATCCCGACAATTACAGGCGGATAAGCCTAACTTCAGTACCAGGCAAATTGACTGAGTAAAGAACTTAGTAACAAACACAATGATCAGACACATAGATGAATATGATTTTGTTGGGGGAAGTGTCAACATGGTTTTTCTAAAGGGAAATCATGCCTCACCAATCTACTAGAATTCTTTGCGTGCTTGGGGGAGGAGGGGTAGTTCAGCAAGCATGTGGACAAGGGTGAGCCAATGGCTAGAGCATACTTAGATTTTTTTTTTGACAAGGCCCTCACCAAACGCTCTTACGCAAAGTAAGCAGTCATGAGATAAAAGGGAAGGTCCTCTCTTGGATCAGTAATTGGTTAAGAGATAGGAAACAAAGGTTAGGAATAAATAGTCCGTTTTCAGAATGGAGAGCCAAAAAAGGAGTGGTGTCCCCCAGTGGTCTCTACTGAGTCCAGGACTGTTAAACATATTCATAAATGATCTGGAAAAAGAGGTAGGGTGAAGGGGCAAAATTTGCAGAAGATCTTGAGTAGTTTTGGTAGTCCAAAGCAGACTGAGAAGAGTTACAAAGGGATGTCACAAAATTGGGTGACTAGGCAACAAAATGGCAGATGAAATTCAATGTTGATAAATGCAAATAATCCACATGGGAAAACATAATCCCAACTATACATAATGGGGTCTTAGTTAGCTGTTACCACTCAAGAAAGAGATTGTGCAGTCGTGGATAGTTCTCTGAAAACATCCACTCAATGTGCAGTAGAAGTCAGAAAAGCTAACAGAATGTTGAGAATCATTAAGAGAGGGATAGATAAGAGAAAATATTGTCTTGCTTCTTTATAAATCCAGGGTGCGCCCACATCTTGAATACTATATGCAAATCTGGTCGCCCCCTTTCAAAAGGGATATTATAGAATTGGAAAAGGAGAGAAAAGGGCAACTAACATGATTAGGTTTATGGAAAAGCTTCCATATGAGGAGAGATTAATAAGACTGGGAATTTTTAGCTTGGAAAAGAGACTACTAAAGGGGGGGGAATATGATAGAGGTCTATAAAATCATGACTGGTATGGAGAAAGTAATTAAGGAAGTGTTATTTACTCCTCATAACACAAGAAGTAGGAGTCACCAAATGAAATTAATAGGCAGCAGATTTTAAACAAACAAAAAGAAGTATTTCTTCACGCAATGCACAGTCAACCCGAAGAACTACTTCCCAGAGGATGTTGTGAAATGGAGGGTAGGTCCATCAATGGCAATTAGCCAGATAGGCAGGGATTGCTGTTTGCCAGAAGTTGAGAATGGCTGACAGAATGGATCACTTGATGATTACCTGTTCTAGTCATTCCCTCTGAAGCACCTGGCACTGGCCACTGTCAGAAAACAGGATACTGGGCTATATGGACCATTGGGCTGACACAATATTGCCACTTATGTTATGTTAATTCATTCTCCTGTTGGATGGAGTGGGTGGGGATTATAATCAGTTTCTATCACATAACGGGGACTCAGCCTGTTATCGCTGTTATTAAATGGCTTTCTGGAGTCTTTGAAACATGAAAGGGTGAAATCCTGTTGGTATTAACTGCTCTTCTTACTGAATTGATGCCAGCACCTAGAACACCAGAAATCTCTTTCTTATATTCCCACCCCACGGTCAGGTTTCAGTTTATCAGATCCTGCACAAATGGTTATTACAGTAGAAAGGAAATTCCAAAATGATTCTTGTCAGAGTCACATTACAAGACAAGAGTCACACATACAGGGGTGACGACAGTATTTAGGATATATATCACCCTGGCTTCTCCACTATTAAGTTCCTCACATTTATGTGATAAAAAGAAATGTTGTTGATGGCAGACCCTCAGTTAGCTAATCTCTCACAAGCTTGTTTCCCAGAACATTCAACATTGGGTAATTTATGTAACAGGCTCTTCATGTCATGCTGGAATTGTGCTTTGCCCTGATTAAACCTGTAGCCTCCTTTGGAATTTTCATATACAGTTAAAAAGATGTATTCTAGCAAAATATCTTTAGTATTGTTCTATTGGTGTTAGTCCTGCAATAAAACCTGCAACTTCAGCACCTTTCTGCATAGCTATTATGTAAAGGGTGATTACTATGATCTTATATTTAGACAGCATCCTTCAACCCAAAGTGCTTTACAAACTTTAGAATGTACTAAACAAACTTTCACCCAGCACTGAAGTGCAGCCGTATCTGAGGTGAAACACAAGTGCAGCACTATACATTTTAGGATGGAAGGGAAGACATTCCATATCTAGTTGAATGCACAAGAGAAATTCAGGAAAACAAGAAATAAATAATTACCTAACTTGGAATGTGACCAGGAGACTGGGGCTAGCACCCTCCAGAACGTATCACAGTACCATAAGTGACAGAACCTCAATTTTACATGTCACCTGAAAGATGGATGCTCTGCTAACTGGTTGTGTTGATATCACTCTCTAGAAAAAGGGCAGTGTCTTGGGTGCAAAAATGGGTCCATAAAGACTTTTAAATGAAGATATGTAGTTAGCTTCATGATACACTTCAGAAGTCTGCTTTCTTTGACCCGGGCCTAATGACTGTTTCTGGTATTTCCTCCATCTCTTTTGCAGCACAAATAAGAGTACAAGCATCAGGGACATTATAACAGCAGACTGGGGGGAACTTTCTTTGCCACTTGCTTTTCAGGGTGGCTGGCTTCCCAAGAGCAGGACCTTGTGCACTAGAGGCTCATCTCCTTGTGTTCCATAGCAAATGCAGGAATAGGTCAAAACTTCATGGATGAGATATTTCGCCTCTAATCTTCTGCTGGTGCTAATAGCTCCTGTAAGGATTATTTTCCACTCCCTTACAAACTCCCTCACTTTTCTGCCCAATGGGAACATGTTCCTTTTGTAGTCTTCCCAGATGTCTAAAAGTTGCATTGCATATTTCCTCTTTGAATTTGATATTTTTATTAGTTTTGCAGATTTCCCACAGCTTCTTGTGGACATTAAAAGCTAGGGAAAGATCTCAGGTCTTTATTTTCTTTTTATGTGCAGGAATGCCATAGACATGCTGCAAGTAGCATGTGATGGGGACATCACTGATTTTGCACTTCCTGAAAATCTTGTGTAAGGAGACCGTTGGCCCCTTACTGAAACTTAGTGGATCTTCTTAGTGGGCCCTCTCTCAGTACCGAAGGACAGGGGAAGGGTCAATGAGCAATCAGGACCCTGAGACGAACAGCCCCCAGGCCCAATGAGGAGAGTCAGCAAGTTAAAAAAATATGGGTTGGATGAATGGACTATAAAATGGGTAGAGAATTGGCTAGAGCCAAGGGCTCAACAAGTAGTGATCAATGGCTCCATGTCTAGCTGGCAGCTGCTCACAAGTAGAGTGCCCCAGGGGTCAGTCCTGGGGCTAGTTTTGTTCAACATCTTCATTAATGATCTGGAGGATAGGGTAGATTGCACCCTTTGCAAGTTTGCAGATGACACTAAGCTAGGGGGAGTGGTACAGGGAAGAGAAGGGAGAGATAGGATACAGATGGACCTAAACAAACCGGAGGATTGGGCCAAAAGAAATCTGATGAGGTTCAACAAGGACAAGTGCAGAGTCCTGCACTTAGGACGGAAGAATCCCATGCACAGCTACAGACTGGGGACCAACGAACTAGGCAGCAGTTCTGCAGAAAAGGATCTGGGGGTTACAATGGATAAGAAAATGGATATGAGTCAGCAGTGTGCCCTGGTTGCCAAGAAGGCTAATGGCATATTGGGCTGCATTAGTAAGAGCGTTGGCAGCAGATTGCAGGAAGTGATTAGTCCCCTCTATTCGGCATTGGTGAGGCCGGATGTGGAGTATTGTGTCCAGTTTTGGGCCCCCCACTACAAAAAGGATGTGGACAAGTTGGAGAGAGTCCAGCAGAGGGCACCAAAATGATTAGGAGGCTGGAGCACAAGACTTATGAGGAGAGGCTGAAAGAACTAGGCCTGTTTAGTCTGCAGAAGAGAAGAACGAGGGGGGATTTGATAGCAGCCTTTAACTACCTGAAAGGGGGTTCCAGGGAGGATGGAGCTAGGCTGTTCTCAGTGATAGTAGATGACAGACCAAGGAGCAATGGTCTCAAGTTGCACTGGGGGAGGTCTAGGTTGGACATTAGGAAAAGTTTTTCACTAGGAGGGTGCTGAAGCATGGAATGGGTTACCTAGGGAATCGGTGGAATCTCCATCTTTAGAGGTTTTTAAGATGCAGCTTGACAAAGCCCTGGCTGGGATGATTTAGCTGAGGTTAGTCCTGCTTTGAGCAGGGGTTGGACTAGACACCTCCTGAGGTCTCTTCCAACTCTAATATCCTATGATTCTTTGACTCTATGAGTCCAATGTTCCAGGTCAACCTGACTGACAGGGCAGATAGGCAAATGGGGGGAGCAGAGGGGGCCCATCCGCCATGTGAGCTGGAGTTGCCTCAAGAGAGCAGGGCCGAGCATAGAACAAAGCAGAACCTCAAGACACAGTAGCCAGTGGCAGAGAGGCAAAAGAAGTCCAGGGATCTGAGCTGAGCAGGGCCACAGCAGCAGAACCAGCGGGTCCAGGAAAGCCAAGCTGAGCCGAGTGATAGCCACACTGAATCAGGGTGGAACTGGAGCTAGGGCTGGAGCAGAGTGCAATGAACAGCTGGGGAAAGAGAGGGGGACCCTGGGCAGAAGGCCCAGCACAGGGAGATGCCACCAGCCAAGAGGCTGTGCAGGCCAGACCTGGAGGGGAAAGGGGAGTGGGGACAAACCATGACCCCAACAGGGAGCAATGCTGGAAAGAAGGGCTTTGCCACCTAGAGCCTGGGAGCATGTGACTACCAGCAGGGCAAGTGTCTGACCCAATGCATCCCTGCAGCATAGCCAGGGTTTGAGCAGGAGGCCTGAGTCTTGTGGGAAAAAATAAACAACACCCCCCCGCCCCGCCAAACAAACCTGTGAGCATCATTTACATGCCAGAGACGCTGTGTATGGTGTCCCCCTGCCATGAGTAGGCATTAAGTGTTTTCTTTTAACTTCTAATTTTTTTCTTATTTATGGATTGTTTAATAAATTATATGGCTTTGAACTGTATACAACGATCAGTGGGTCAGGGAAGTGTCCAGTGCAGAGAGAGTACTCTGGAAGGGTGACACTCTAGCCCCTGTCCTAAGTGACCATGACAAGATTGGGGATTGAGCCCCACAGGGATCCTGAGCCCAGGCTTATTGGAGTTACAGGGACTCCACCACACAGGTGAGTGGAAGGGGGATCCTCGAGGTGAGGCAGGCCTCTAGGTAAAGGGAGTGGGAGCAAGGACTCAGATCCTTTTGCTAACCAGTTCCATCAGTGTAGTGTATGATCCAGGAAAGTTCCCCATAATAACGAGACCATTCCCCCTCTTACACTTGGTAGCAAATTGCTCCTGGTCCATGTCTGCCACAGGGCTTGTGCAGAGATGATCTATAGTTAAATCTGCTATCTCCACAAATAAAAAACCGCTGAATTAAATGGTATTGTTAGCGCTTTAAATGCAAATAGCTTTTTACTTTCAATGTTAGTTTTCACAGCCTGTTTAAATTTCCAAAACATCTGTGCCTGCAACTCTTGGAAAACACTCCCTTCAGAGCCCATCTACCTCAGGCTCCGTCTAAAGCTGCCAACAACAAAAGGAAAGAAGCAATGCTTGTAACTGGGCTGTATTTCTAAGGATTAAATATACTCAAAGATTCATTCTGTTACAGTTCTTTTTATTTCTTAAGGGATGAGGGTTATAGGACGCTGATAGAAAGCAGTGTGAGAGGGACACGTGCTCTGCTATGACCCAGGCTATACCTAATCTGAGGATACGCAGATGACTTCTGTCTCTAGGGCTGCTGCTATCACATCTTTTACCAACCAAAAAACTGACTTTGGAAATTTACCCCAAAAAATGTGTGTGTGAAAGGCAGAGACCAGAAAGCAACCTGAATCATTGCCTGAGTTGCACTGGCAGAACTTAGGCAGCAGCCCCTGCTCTAGCAAAGTCCACCTTGAGCAGAGAAGCAAGGCTGCAGAACCCATCTTGCCAGCGGCCTGTAACTGACTAGTGTGGCTGGGGAAGGCTAGGGACACAGCCTCCAGGAAACATAATTTAACATTGCCTCCAAGAAGGCTTCTTTAGCACTCCAGCTGGAGCCTACAAGTGTCCTCCCCAGTGGAAGATGGTAGCAATATTGTTGCTTGCCTTCTCCCAGAAGTGAATCCCCACACAAGCACAGCTGTCTGTGATGATAAATAAAATCCTTCATCTTTTCCCCTTTTGATTAATGATGCCTTCCCCTCTTATTCACCTTGCAACAGCACTGCGCTTGCTAACGGCAATTAACCAACTTAACTCAAAAGTTTGTTTTACATGACTCCATTTGTTTCACTAACTTGTCTAATTTCTTCTTCCTGGTTCAGTGCTGACAGTTCTCAGGTTTATGTTTTACAGCTTGTTACCTGCTAATGTGAATCTCTGAGCATCTCTTTGTGTTGCTGGACAGACACTGATGCTATGCCCATGAGAATGAACATGGAGCAATGTATCTGAGGGTGCAGGGAACCATAGGCTCTGTTCACACTGTATTTGGCTTCTCCCTTGTGCAGCATGCTTAGGTACCTGCCAACCTCATTATGTGAAACTCAGTGAATCAGTGGAGCAGAGATAGGGCCCCCTATGGAAAGCTAGAATTGGATACTTCATTAAAATGCTTTTCTCTATCCCACACCTGCCTGCTTGTTTTATATTGGTCATGTAATCCTATTATTTGGCCATCAAGGCAGCTCAATGGGATTACAGATATCAAGCATCCTCTTACAATGTGCACACTGCCATTTCTTGTTCTTGGCTAGGAATTTTACTCACAGTCTCTTAACTCCTTACATTTATACCAATTTACAAGTGGGTCAGAACCTTGCTTATGGCCTAGGTGCTAAGTCACTCCTTTTAAGTGAGTAGCCAGCAAAACACAATGAATAGTGATGCCTTGTCCTGGATGCCTTCCTTCTGACAGCACTAGAGTGTGAGCACTGCAGCTTTTTTGCCAATAAGCAAATAATTGTCATGCAAACTGGTGTTTCACTATACAATACCTTGTAACCACTTTAATTGTTGAATTATATCCAGTGTTGCCTGGAAGATTTAAGTGTACTGCATACATTTACATCAACTGTTTGGGATCACCTCTTTATCATTATTATTTTAACATGGCATAATAAATACGGTAGGTCTTTTAAGGCAATTGTACAGTCCCTCCCCAAAAGGTACTGGAATGTTTCAAACTGTGGGGATGATTTCAGCAGCTAAGGAAAGGAAGGAATGCGTACGATCCCGAATCCTTTTTAGGGAAGATCCATTAATCAATAAATATAAAAGCTTGCATTACTGTCTCTGACAGGAGCTGCTTGATCCAGGAGTGTAATCATGGTCTGACTCCTACACTAAAAAGATACAAATGCAAAAAAAATATCAATGTGCTGTTATTAGCTAATGGTGTTCAAACATAAGCAGTTCAAAGCTATGGTCCTCACAGCAACCATAGCTCACTTATCCTCTTCCCTGTGTATATGCAACATTCTCTATTAGCTTACTGTGTTTTAAATATACGCACAATCTGGCTGGGTTGGGGTGCTGTTGAAACCATCAATTTACATTAAACCACCATTAATGCTCCATTCATTTATTTTTACATTTCTTTGGGAAGGGGGAATGCTTAAAGAAACAGAAAGTAAATGAGAACAAGAGATGTAAATGTCAGTAAATCACCTGATACTGATAATTACACTGCATAAGCATTTCAGGTTTGTATGCTGTGTAGGGTCCAGTACACTTAAGAGAACAACTCTTAAAATCCCTAGCTTTTGAACCAGGCCCCTCTGGATGACAGTTTTAAGGCAGCTAGGGAGAAGTAATGTGTTGAGCATGTGAGGTTATGACTGGCAGACTGCATGTGCACAATATGTTATTCTCGCTCATTTACAACTTCATTTCATAACCCATTTTTTTCAAGCAAAGATATACTCCTCACTAAGGACAATGCACAGTCTATGCCAAGCCTGATATTTTAAAATTTAAGTAGTTCCTGAGTTATCCATGCAAAAATGGCCTCTAGACATGTCTTTGAAAGTGTGAAAACCTGCCTTTTCCAGCTAGGATAAATAAAAGTCAGCCAGACAGATTTTACACCAACTTTCTAAGATGTCTCACATTTGGAGGGACATCAAATATGACAAATTTTAGCCCAAAATGTAGTTTGAGAGAAAGTTATATGCTATAAAAAAATAAGGATTTAGAATGAAAATGGCTTCCAAGAATCACTCCAGTACAGAACTAGCTATGGGGAGGAATTCATACAGAAAAGAGAAAACAGTTTGAGCATGGCCACATGTTTTTTGCCATCCATCATTTTCTTTTATCTTTATAACAGAGAAAGACAAGAAAAGGAGTAGAAGAGAAAATTGCAGTTTAAAATATATATATATAGTTGGCTGAGGTTTTAAAGTGATCAGCAATGTGGGGAAGGCAGAGTCTGCTGGGAAAGCATTATTCTGAATGGGGATGTTTACTGACTATGTGGCAATGAAAGTTCAATCGTGTGAGCTAGGGGAAACAGCGTTCACTCCAATTCTCTCTCAAAGCAAGCACTGGAGCCAAACACAACAAGCCTAAGAAGGGTTATTTTACTTCTTTGAAAGTTCAATGAAACAAACAACTTTATTAACATTAAATGGAAGTCAAGAAATTTCAGACACCAAGAGCACTTCCAGCTTTGCACATAAAGTCTCATTTTGAGTAACTCACAAACTCCAGTTATCTCACACCATCTTTTATAGAAGTAAAAAATAAAGACTGCACAGGGCCCAGCACAAAAAAATCAGCTGTTTTATACTGTAAGGTTGTCAGCAAATTCTCTGGGAGCAGAAATCCACCTGCAATAAGCACCACCATCCGACTTCATCCCTAGCATTACTGTCTTAAAGGCACACACCATCAATCTAAACATCGCATCTCTTTCAATGTACCAGTAATATCGAAATGACTAGAGGTGACAGATTAAAGGAAAAAATATTTTCTGTTTGTTTGTGTATTTGTGCATTACAGTATCTTTCTATATTTCCCCCGTTTAGTTAGTTTCTCCATGGCCTGTGTGGGTCTTTCACATAGCAACAGAGAAGATAAAAACATTTAAATAAATCGAGAAATGTGATTGGAAAAAAGTTATAAAAAAAAACCTCATGGGCAGAGCTAGCATCTGAAACCACTTTTAATCCAGTTTTTGAGCTTGATTAGTTTTTGCCATTCCCCTTAACAGAAAACCAATATTGTGACATAGTGAGGAACTCAGGCAGATGTTATAAGGATGGATAGACAGATCAGAGGTGAGATCTGCAAACTCTGCTTATTCACTGGCTACGAGAACATCAATTTCTAGACACTTAAAATATCTGTATGTTTGACAAGCTGGAACTGAAATTTAGTTCCATGTAAAAGGGTACAAAATGATCCTGTGCTTATGACCTTCTACCCCCAAGCTTGTTGAGGGGGCAAGTCCTAGACATAAGTGAGGGGAAGTTCTCCAAAATTGAAAATAAAAATAACATTGACAAATTCATTCTCTCGTTTTCTTGCTTTGCTGCCTGCCAGCCGAAGGCCCTGAACCTAGGGTCCATCAACATGCTGAGAGCATTAATGATGTTTACAGGCCTTGGCACCTTGCTAGTTGGCCTGATGTGCCTTTTCATAGAAAAATCTTCTGCCCCTACCAAGGGATGTCAAGGAAAGGCACCAGGGTAGCCCTCAGAGGCTGAAAGCATAAGGTATATTATTTTCTTCTGCCTCCTATAACCAATATGTAATTTCAATGTGGATTATTCAAGCCAAATTAATTGTCCAAACCTTGCCCAGCAATTTGGAGTGACTTTTGGGACTCACTAGAGCTGCAGATGAGTCTTGTTTCTACACACTGAGCTAAACAATTTTTCCATCCCTTGCTCCAAAAATTTCAAACAGAAACTCTTCAAAACCCAAGAAGAGCAGCTTGGCTGACAAGAAACACATGTCAAGGGCCAAACACATGGAATACATTTTGTTCTCAACAGCCGATTCTTGATGTTTCTGACACCAAAGACCATAGTTGTGCACACCTTAGTGGTACAATACACCGTAAACTGTTGCTCAGTTCTCATATATCTGTTGTTCCGCCTTGTTTGTTTTAATGATCTGTAATTATTAGGATCCACTGCCTTTTTCATAGCACAATTTTTGGAAATGCAAAGTATTGTAAAGAAAGTGATGATTCTAAAATGGGAAGTAATGCAATGAGCTCATTAGCATGGTACCAGAGACAATGTGAGGAAGGACAGAGACCCCTGAAGATTGGAGATGATTAAACAGCAAATAAAGCATTTTTCATTTTCACATAATTCATTTTGTGTTACATTTTCTCAATTTGTTTGCATTTTGGGAGGGAGGGGATGTTGAGGAGGGAAGAAAAGAAAATACTCTCACCCCTTACAATAAGGACCTTGCATATTGCAATCACTGAAAACTGGACAAAGTATTTGAACTGTTTGCTGAATAGTCTATGTTCTTTAATGGAAATGAATTAGTCTTTTTTATATATTGCTTCTCCAATAAGACTGCATAAATTAAATTGTGAATTCTGCTGTACTTCATCCTTTTCTATACGCTCAGTGCACATTTGTATTATTTCATTATATTATTACACATATATGGAATATGTAATACCTATACAGATACCTAAACACACGTATGTTGCTTATCAACAGCATTGCTACACTCATTTCCCATGTTAACTCACCAGTACTCCTATAATTTCATATTTGTTTAGTGTGTTTCACCGAAAGATCCCAAATCATTTTGCAAAAGTTCATATTTATCATCCTCAACCTTAAGATGAAGAAATTTAGGCATGGAAAGGTAAAGTGAATTCCCAGTGGTGACACAGCAAATCGTAGCAGAACCAGCAACAAAATTCAGATTTCCAGATTCCTATTTTTATGCTTAAACCTTTAGACATGCTGGCCACCACAATCAGCCAATAGATCTTATTATACTGTTTGAAGTTGAACCCAAACTTAATCTTTCAATATTTCTCCCCTAGATCAGCACAAGAAGAGCAGAGAATTCCATTATTTTAAAAACACAACCATACTCAACAAAGAGTTGACCTAAAGGAGCAGTCTTACCGCACTTTCTTAGCTCCATCTTTGGAGAGTTTTTCTGGGATTTTATTGGGTCTGTTTGGCTTATGATTATTCCTTTATGCCTTAAAATGTCTGATATGCTCATCTGCTTTCTGAATTTTCAGGAGGATCCATGTGTTTGAGTTTTACCAAAATGTGTGTATGGACACATCAGCCACAAGCTAAATCCATCCCAAGGCAGTTTTTGTTTTAATGGGCATTAAAGGTCATTTTTCTGTTTCTTGAATATAGTTTAGCTTGAGACCAAATCCAATCATGAGGATTTCCTTAAAAGTGTCCATTGCATGTTACCTGCTGTGAAGTGACTGGCCGGTTACATTGACGCTAACTGTGATGTCCTAACAAGAACTGCAGACCTGGCATAAAGGGGTATATGTTCCAGTGCCACGTAAGTAGGACATTGCTTTTGACGCAGGCTAAACCCAAAGTGATTTTAACAGTACAGATGTGGCAGGGACAGTCGGGGCGCGCACGCGTGCACTCTGTGTCTGGAACCCGCCCTGGCCGCTGCTCTCTTCAGGCAGGTCTTGCGGGGCCCAGCCCACCACCCCGTCTCACACCGAGGCATGACATGATGGGACCTTCTGGGTCACGAGAGTCCCACAGGGCGCATGCACCCGGGCTGGGGCTCCTTTCTCAGCCCTTCGGGCCAGCTGCGCCCCCGTGTCCCGCTACAGAGCAGCGCCGAGGGTTCCTCCCTGGAGACCGACCCGCCTGCCCTCGGGCCTCCGCGCAGGCCTTGTGCCCGGGCCTCCTGCCCAGGGCTCAGGCCCCTGCCAGCGGCGGGGCCGGGCCGGGCCCACCCCTGCTCCAGGTGCCGACCCAGGGCCCTGTGACCAGCAGCCCCAGCGGCTCCTGTCACGGCTGCTGCTGTGACGGGCCGGGCCGCGCCGACGTGCCCCGCCCCGGCCCCTTCTTCTGCGGCCCCTCAGCTCCAGCGACCAGCAGGCGGCGCGCGGGCGTTCTCCGGCCGCAGGCACTTACCCGCGAGCCCGCGGCGTCGTTCCCGCGCTCAACGGCTGCTTTCCTGACGCCTCTCTAGGCAGGCCTGGAGGACCCACGTTCACTGCTCCTCGTCTGGGGGGATGTGGTAGGACCGGGAGACCTCCAGCAGGGGGCCTCCAAGGGCCCAGTGCAGCCGTCGCAGGATTAGTTGGTCGGAACCATGGGGCGGGAAGAGGCAAACAAAGGGCCACGAACAACCTGAAATGTACTTCCACCAGTTTGCTAAGATTGTGTGCCATCGACCCGCAAGGCCTGCGCAGACATACAGTGGGAAGCACTCACCAGCGCCATGGCATTTGAACATGTAACATAAGAATTTCCATTTTATTAGCAAACAGAATCTCAAAGACTCCATTACAACAATACCCCGCCTTCCCGCTTTGTGACCACAGAAGAAATGGCCCATACCTTTGAAGTCTGTCCCTTAACTCCAAAATTCACGTCCCTTCTCTGTAAGGACAGTTCGCATTTTCAGTCCAGTTTTCAGAACTTGCAGCTGTAGACAGTCCCTTTCCCATGGTGAGCAGGTGAGACAAACTAAGTGGAATCAATATGAATCTCTTGGTGACTTGGATAGCTCCTTTACATTTCTGCTGTGTGCACCAAGGATTTCACACCTTTTCCATCCTGGATAACGTCTACCCAACAGTCCATATCAAAGTGATTTTTGCTTTTATCCTTTTTGGAATTAGAAGGGCTTGTTGTCCAGATAAATTGAGAAGTTAGAAACAATCTTTAGAAGTTTCTTCTCAAAAATTCCAATGTAAAGCCAATATCTGCTCTGCACACGCTTTAGACAATAAAGACCCCACTTTACTTGTTTGTTCATAGGGTAATACTCAGCTACCTGTATGGGCAATTCTTACACAAATTATTTTCTGGTAATGGATTTAGAATCCATTAAAACATATGTATTATTTAATTATCCAATCTTTCATGCAGATATGTCACCCTCATCACCCTGTACTTCATCTAAGACTTTATATAGAACAGGTGCACGGATAATGCTCTTAGGGTATGATTCAGTTATTTCCCATATCTGCAACAAAGATAAAAAAAGAAAAACCCAGACAACTTCCAAAGGTCAAAGTACCTGAGGGCAAATAGTGGAAACTAAATTAAAGAAGTGAGATTTTACAGACCAGAATTTCCCCTAACTACCTTCCCTTAGTTACCTGGAAAGCGATAGTTTATTCTTCACAGTAACGAAAACCAGTTAGACATACAACTTAGAAAGAACATGTACATACACAGCAGTCCTGTCCATTAGATCTTATGCAGCAGAAGGAGCTAACAAGTACTCGTCTCAAGTTTTCTATTTACCTGTTCTAAAAAGCTTCAAAGCTAGTGCATGAATGTTATTTAATGCACATTTGGTGTTGCTACTTCTGAAGTTCTATCCTGTGCTCACTCACAGAAACATGCTGCCTGCTGCCAGTTTTCTAATCCTACTTGCATATTCCCTATGGATACTTTAGGAAATATATCCACTACTAAATATCCAAATAAATGTTACGGTCAACATTCAAGTGTCTGTCATCTCCCCGGGACAGAATGACTTTCCTGTGTATCTCATGCCTGATGGAATTTGAGTTGAAGAATGTTCTTCTGAAATTTGTATACTTTGAATTTTTATTTATATTGACTTTTTTCAGATTTTTTCCCCACGCCCATATGATTGCAGTTTACTCTCATGTAGCATACCTTTTTGTGCTCGGCCTCTGGCCACCCAGTTTCATTTAAGGGATGTTTCTCAATAGCTGCAACTCACACTTTATTCTGGCTATTAATTATTATTTCCACTTATTATTTACTTTGCATGAAATCCTGTAAATCTTCCTCCTCTTTCCTGTTGCTTTTTTGCTTTTCAGACTGCCACCTTGATTAATAACCCTCAGCAGATTCTATAACTCACACTTATTACATGAATGAATAGAATATTGGGTGAGCCGTGGGTCCCTGGGGCTTGGCAATTAGTCTTCCGGGGGTGGTCCTTTTGGAAATGACATCATTCGCTGTGTAATAGACTCTTTTCTGTCACTACCCCAACTGGCAGCTTTTGAGGTAGAAATCTGGCACCAGACAGCACACAAATCATTCCCTCTGACCCACCTACTCTCGTTCTAGAATCTAAAAGTAACAAATGTGTTGAGTGCTGGTGGAGAGTGTCAGAGTGACAGCTACAGGGCTGAAGAAACCTGTTTATCTCTAAAGCACCTACGGCATTGGCAGGAGCAGCTTCCCCACCAATGTGTTCACTCCTGGTCTGACAGAACCTGCATTACAGAGGTGCTGTTTATGGGTTCATGTGATATCCATTAAATGTGAAGTATCATTAGCGCACATAAGGACCAGCACCCATTGCGGCAGAGGGGAAAAACAGACAGATATGCTGGAAAACCTGATATGACTCTAGCAATGGAATATGCTAAACTGAGATATAAGACTGATTAGCATCACTGAAGAGAAGATAGTTGTAGATTTATGGCATTTATTGAAGAGACAATAGATTTCCTTCACAGAGGTGCTGAGGTAAAGCTATGGTTGAAAAGGTATTTTACAAACATTATTTGTGCTTCTGAGGAAATTTTTTATAAGAAAAGTGTCTGTAAGAACCAAGAATGTCTGTCTGTTTTTTTAGCTGACTTGAATTGCTTTTCTGGCTTTCCTTCAATGAGATTCAAAACAGAGGTTGTTCAACTACCAGTTTTGCAGTTTGTAATTCTGCATATCAAAATGAAGGCATTCTACTGTTATTTAGTATGTTATTAGAAGGGGTGTGATAGTACTGCCTCCTCAGTCCCACAGTGTTCGGCCTTTTATACAGATTGTATATTGACCAATAGTGGCAAGTTTAGACATCTCCAGAGTGATTTGTTATGTTCTCATGACAGTGGTGATCCCAAATTGGATTTGATCCAGTATCAGGGTGGGAAAATGTTTAAGCAAAGTACTGCAGTGAACAACACTCCTGAGGGATGTGCTTGTGGTATTTATGCAAGAAAAGGAAAGTTTACAGGGAAATGTTCAAAGAAGATACAATCACAGCATGATGTGTATTATAGAGAGAACATGCAACTATATTATCAGCTCAGAGGGAGGGAAATCTTTAGCAGGAGGGACAGAACCAAAAGTCGAGATACCAGTGAACCAATTTACCATGCTTATTATCTATTAAGCACCAACTCTGGGCTCAGCTTTGTACAAAACATAAATATCAAGAAAGTCCCTGCCTAGAGCAAAACAGAGAGACTAGAAGACCAGAGGAAGGAGTACTTTATATTTCTTTATCTATAAAATGTTCTCACCATCACCACCATTTATGAGATTATGGGGGCTGATGGAAAAAGAGGATCTTTAGGAGGAATTAAATTAGTATACTGTGCTCATCATATTGGTATCTCAATACCCAAATAGGGAGAGCAGGCACACCAAGATTGGCAATGTAGAAAAGTGGAAAATGTAGAAAAGTCTTTGGAGAGAGAATAAGGAACTCAGCTATAGCCCTGTTAAGTGAATAAAGTGCTGTTCATCCAAGATGATGTATCAGAGAGACTGTTATCCATTCAGGACAGAGCAGAAGGAGCCACGCAGAGAGAGATCTGTGAGTCATCAGCACAGACATGAGAGTGGATGGGGTTACCAAGAGTAAAGATGTAAAGCAAGAAGAGAAGGGGGCCAAAGGCATAGCCCTGAGGGAACCTGCAGAGGACAAGAAAGCAAAGGATGAGGAGCCACCAAGGGAAATGTGGAAGGCACAGTGTCAAATCACTGTCACAGAACACCCACTTGTGGTGCTAACTGGCATTTCAGTCACACTGCCTCGGACTCCTCTTTCAATGGTCTGCTACGGTGGATTTGGCCCTCCAGTCAGGTCACGCTGTAGTTCCACCACTTTCAGGGTATCAGTACTCCAAAAAAATAATGGCAATCTACACAATCTTTTCCATCCCTCCTGGGCTCCTCTTCAGTCTCAGTTGTTCTCCAGGACAATAGCTCACAAGGCTTCCCCCTGGAGCCCCTCAGCAAAACTAAAAAACCAGATGAAAATACAAATCAAGCAACTTCTGCCCATCCTCAGCTTGAGCCCTTAGTCCATCTCAGGTTCTCCCCAGTTCTCCATTCTTCTACAGAATGCTGACCCACAGGGCTGTCTCCCTGAAGCCTTGCCCCTTTTTCAGGGTCTACCACAGGAGATAACTCCACTCCTGTAGCTTTTACCACGGTTCTCCGTTCACCTACTTCCTGTCAGATCCTTCCCACAGTTTAGGAACTCAAGACCACTTCCCCCAACTACTCCGAAATCCTTCCTGTTAACTTCTCTCTGAGTCTGGGACACCCTCCAGGTGTAAGTAGGTAGGACTAATACAGTGCTCAGGCTCTAGTTAACCCCTTCCTGGCCAGTGTGGAGTTTATACATCCCAACACACACAGTCAGGAGGACAGGACCATTACGAGCAAGACCATTATAGGGAAGCAGCGGGAATACAGGACATTGTTCCTTGACAGACAGAGATCCAAAGGATGGAGGGTGGATGCTATTTAGATCATAGATCTATGTCTGAGCCAGACCAAGCCAGTCAGCTCCTAAATCACCTCATGCTCGAGCCATTATGTCTAACCTTTCTCTGCGTTCACTGAACTTTACCTACAGACTCTGGTCCACCTTCAGTCATTCCAGATTTATGGCATTGTAACTGAGACCAGAGTTTGGCCCTTTGTGAGTTATTGGGGCCCCAGAAACTATATCTCAAAGGGGATGGTGAATTTAATTTAAACATCTGGCCCTTAATCCTGCTTCAAGAATTCTGTAATGATGATAATGGCTCCTCTGGTGTCATAGACGTTCCAGCAGGGAAAGCTGACTCTGATGCCTGACTTAGGCCCCAAGTTGTTTCCATCTGTGAGGAGATGGAAATTGCAGTGGTTACATTTCCTTTAAAATGTTTCTGACAAGAGGAACCAATGAAATGACTTATATGCAGAAGAAAGGTAGACACACTGGGGCCATAGAGACAGCTGCATGGGCCAGTCTCTATGGAGAAAATGAAGGTAAGTATCCACACAATATAGTATCAATCACTCCAAAAGGACCTCTCACTGTTGCACTCCCTCAATCCCATCTCCTTCTATTCCTCCTTCGCTGTAACTCACCTCCTCACATTTTTCACTCCCCGGTTCCTGACACCTTCTGTTTCCTCCTCCCTATAACACCATTCCCTCTCACCCCCATTCTACTTGGAAAGAATACTTAAAAGCAGTTTCTTTTTCTCTTACCTGCTTGTCATTTTCCCCTTCTGTTATAAGGTAGAATCCTCAGGCCTGATCTTATATACTGAATAGTATAAATTTAGGAATCACTGCACTGAAACAATGGAATTACACCAGTGTAAAACAGCCAGTGAGATCAGAATGCGGCTCACTCATGCTAACTCTTTAAAGCAGTTTCACTGTCTCTCAGAAGTGCTCTGATAATTTGCTTGAAGGTTGCTATGCAAAAATACATTATATAATAACATGTATTTTAACCCTTTTCTTCATTTGTGCTTGACTGTATGTCTGCACTACAAGTGAAGGTGCGACTTGAAGCTCAGGCAGGCATACCTTCAGTAGTTTTAATCCAGCTAGCATGTCTAAAAATAGGAGTGAAGACACGGTGCCATGAGCTTCAGCACAGGCCATGTAAGCCTGCCGAGAACCCTGGGTACCTACTTGCGTTGCTAGCCTATGCTGTGATTTCACGGCTATTTTTAACTGTGCTAGCTAAAGTAAAGCTAACATGGGTATGCCTACCTGAGTTTGCCATCACACCTTTGACTGCAATGTAAACATATCCTTAGTCATTTGTATCATGCCTAAGACCACAATAGCTATGCATATCACAAAGCCATGATGTGCACACATGATAACCCGTGATATATAAGTAAGAGTTTAAAGTCAAACTAAATAAAGTTTCTGTCCTTTTGTAGTTGTCTTCATGTATGAGTCTCTTCCCTCTTCTTCCTCTCAGAAGATCTATGTACTTCCTGCTCCAGCTTAACATTCAATGATCAGATAACTCATATTTCAAGTACATTAGTCCTACAACTCAGTTTTCAAGTGAAGAAAATGTCTCTTTTATTCAGGGCCTTGTATAAAGCTGTTCCTAACCTAGGTTTTCTGAAGATGAAATCCTTTGCAGACTGAACATTTCTAACCTGCCACAAATCAGAACTAAGGTTGCACAAAATAAATCTGTCTTTTTATAGTTGTTACATTAGTGCAATACAGTGTTATTTAGTTTAATTCATATCTGCTATGAATGAGAACAAAAGTTCTATTGTAAACCAGAGTCTAATCAATAGTGAAATACATAATAGACAGGGAAGACTTACTGTTTCTTAAATGTATGCGTCCCATTTTATGTTTATTCTCAGATGTTTAAATTCACTTCACTTCTGAGTCAAAGGTCATTCTGAAATTCTTTGTATTTATTTTCACAGTGTGATGGAATAATCAGAATGTCCTGGTGTTTCTGTGTGATAAATCATTTTCACTTACATTACAAACAATATCTTAGACTTATTAGAGGTGAATTTTGAAAGAATAATGCCACAAAGCTGAGAAACCTTTTCCCATAAACATTAGGAAGACGGTCACCCTGCTGCATGTACATAGAGTTTGGCCTAAGGATGAGGCAATGAATATATGACCAGTGGGTAGGACGTTTTGTGAAAGTGGAAGAAAAGGAAAATAAAACTCTGAGGCAACAGATAAGAAAGACCCATAGAGCCAACAGCAGCAAGAACAGAGCCTTTCTCTGTTTGCTGCAGAAACACTTGCTTTGGGCTCTCAGGCCCCAATCCAGCAAAGCAAGAGCTTGACTTTCAGCACATGGTTAAAGCCATTAAGATATACAGAAAAGGTAATTAATTCCTTGCCCCCACAGGAATGTAGGTATTGCCAGGCCTGATCAGACGAGAGTTCCATCTAGCTCAGTGTCCTGTCTCTGATAGTAACTAGCAGCATCTGCTTCAGAGGTAGGTGCAAGAAAAACAGCACTAGCAGTGGTAGGACAATCTGCCCACAGGGAAAGTTTCTTCCAAACACCGATTAACTAGAGCCTGGGTCATGCCCTGAGGTGACATCTTTTCCAAAACTATTGTTAATCTTTAACATTTACTATTATAACTTTGGATAAATCTTGTATTAATATAAATATGTGATCCCTTTTTAATCCTGGCATCTTGTGGCATTGAGTTCCACAGGCTAACTGTGTTATGTGAAAATGTATTTCCTGTCATCAGTTTAAAAATTTGTTTCCTTTCATGTTCCTCATGCCTGTTCTCAGCAAAATGCATAATAATAAAAAAGTAAACTACACAAGAATTTCTTTTTCATGGCTGAGGCCCCTTTTCTTGTAGCATAGAATGAGATTAAACGCTAAGAGGATTTCCTCTAGAAGCTGAGAACCTGAGTATTGTGATTCAACAATACTTTCATAGGCTGCTTCTTAGACCTTCTTGGTAAGAACTTGTATATGGACACAGAACTCTATGGCTATTGAAGTAGAACTTCTAAATGAGAACAGCAAATTCCAGCAGCTCCCAGTAGTTCACTTCCTCTACAGTAGGTACATAAGTGAATAGAAGCTTGAAGGGGATTTGGCTGTGTTACCAAAGCAAATGAGATTTTCTTTCACAGAGACATTTCTCTAGGCAAAAGTATGTTTTAATTAAAGACAGTCATCACATTTACAGAGTTTGTATTTCATGTATCTTCAGCAGCCTTTCAAAGGAAGCCTAGAGATCACCTTATTTTCCCATCCAAGCTTTTCTAGGGCCGCACCACTGAGGGCCCCATGTTATATAAACAAATAGGACCCCGAGACATGATTGAACCACCCATTTAGAGGGAATCAATTATAAGACATTTTTCTGGTGTAAATACAATCACTTTAAGTTAAACAATAACGTGAATGTCAGAAGAAAATGAAGAAAATGTCTATCAGTCTGCTTAGAAACACTGTGTCCTCTCAGCAGAAAGAGAGGAAATTTAAATCCTCTGTGAAACATACAACTAATCTGCAGTTCTCAAATAACTGCTGTGTTCTACAAATAACATGCCGGAAATGGCTTAGAGGCCATGCAGCCAAGTGGGGTTGTGATGGATGGAACACCACAAATGTTAGGATTCAGTGATAGCATATGCTTGAGCACAAAGAATAGTTTATTAACTGCTAAGTGGTCTTAGACACACATCCCCAGGGTCCATTACAAGGTGGCCTCATAGTAAGTGGTACACAGGCCCTAGTCTAAGATACTAGAAAGCCCACCGCTAATTACATGAACATGAAGAAAGGCCCAAATGGGCAAAATGTGTTATCTGACAGGTGCTAATTGTCTGCATTAAAAGTGTTGCCTAATCTACTGAATGATCTTACCTAAAAATGGTGTAACTGGTTAATTAAAAGCCTCACTGGTTCTTTTTTCTTAAAGGAAGGAACCATCAGTTTTGTCATAACAGCATTGCAAAAAAATTGAGAGAAGAGGAGTAAATCTCACCCTGCACAATCTGGAAAATCTATCAGATGAAAATAAAGGTATTAATTGAAACTGACATTTCTGAGTTAGCTGAAAATGACATTTGTGATTCCAGTTATCATTGCTCATTGTCCAGTTTTGATCCTGCATTAAAATCAGAAAAAGTACTTCATTGCACAATATTGAATGCTTTTTTCAGTATTACACAGTAATGTTCTTCCTTCGATTGTTGAACTCATTTTATAGCCAGATGGAGAGTGGCTTGCATGAGGAATTGTGTCACATGGGTAGAGTAGGGAATTAAAAGTAAGGACTCCTAGATTCTAGTCCCACCTCTGGCTTGCTAATTAATCCACGCAAGTCTAGGTGCCTCAGACTACTCTTTATGAATTATTGGCTCAATTTCACACCTAAATCACAATGGGCAGGTCAGAATTAAAACATGTAAAGGACTTTGAGCTCCTCTGATGAAAGATGCCACAGAAGTACCAGGTATTCTTATCTTATTAGTCAGATCTATGATATTTTATTCTTCCTATGTTGCCCATTCCTTTCACTCCTCTTTCATTATCATTTAATCATCTTTTGCTCTGGTTCTGTATTATATTTTTTTATTGAAAAGCATGTTTACTCTTGGCCGCTGAAGATTGTTGACAATGTCCACACTCACATCTTCTCACAACGTAGAGCTACAGCTACTGAACTGTATTTGCATGTTACATTAATAGAATTCAGACGATTACCCTGCAAAATTCCCAGGAGAGAATCAGACAAAGTTCTATTTGTCATCTGCACAAGTCTCACTTATTTTTCTTGAATACTTTGACATTGTTCTCTTATTGTCTATGGGTTCATTTTTCTGCTCATGTATTGTCCAAAGAAGGAAAGGATGGTATTCCTATGCTATTAATAAGGAAACAACACTTGATTATAAGGATTATTTAATTATTATTTATTTTTCTGTTTCCCTTCCTGTATTTTTATATCCTTCAGTCACATAGCATAGTGGATTCAGTGGACTCTTATTCCTCTTACTCTGGCTTTTCCAGGTGAAGCCACAGAAACATTTTCACTGTCTCAGAAAGTAACTGAAGTAACACAGGAAGCTTGAGTGGGTTCAGCTCAGGAAGATTTTACACCCAAATGTTATCTTTTCTAGTGGGCACTGCAAGGGTTACATTCATAGATCATCGAAACTTGCTTACACTAGATCTAACACAGAAATGTGGGAAATCTGAGCTGTGTGACCTTGACACTAGCATTGTCACAGTGCAGGCTCCTGACCAAGCTAGGCTGTATTTTGTTTCACCTGTGTGCATCTAAAGGCAAAACAGGGGTAAAGTGCAAATGGTGCTGCTTTCACAGAAATCCGTTTTTAAAAGAACACGCTACTCAATTGAAAACATTTTCATCTTTTTCTTCCATTTGATCTTTCTTCAACATACTTTTCATATTACTCCTGGCACTTCACTTCCATCTGGTTTCAACTTTTGATTAGAAACTAGAAGTTCAACTTTAGCAGTCTGATGCAAAGAATGAGGGTTCTCATAGCAATTTAATCTCATAAGCAATTTAATGCAGTACTAGGGTTCCCAATAACATTCCACTGCATACATGGGAGGGGATATCCTCAGTAGCACAGTCTGCTATACATATACAGGGTAAGAAGTTGCTAATAATACTGCTCTGTGTTCCTAGGAGAGGCTCCTCACTTATCGAATACATACAGAGGACAAAGGGCCATACACATAAGGTGAGGAGATCCTGATTATTGAGTTGTATTTACATGAAACATTTGTGCCTCTAAGACAACTGTCATCCAAATGTATTCACAGAAAAACTGCAGACTGGTAGCTATATCACTGAGGAAATTATACACCTGGACATGCAATTCCAATAGGTACACTGAAAATAGACAGACACAAGAGTGCCAAGAATATCTGGTTTCAATTTAGGAGTTGCTATTGAATCACCATGGGAGAATGTGCCCAAAATATTTGAATTGTTCAAGAAATGTAAAAGAAAAAGATCTGTGTGAAGTGATGAACACAGATCACTTGAGGCCATCCTTGTACAGCATGGATAGCAACAGATGGAAGTAGATCATGTGCAGTAGGACCAGGGAAGAGAGGGTGGATGTACTAGTGTCCACACCTCAAAGCAACCATCACCAGCTGTTCCATGCTATCTAAACACATAAAATACACCGTGAAAAGGGGGTGTGGCCTGATAAAGAAGATAGGAGTCAAAGAACAGCCACTATCTGTGGCATATTCAACCACAAAGTGCAATACAATCTGCTAACCAAAGCCCCACCTGTAAATGCTGCTTTGAGAAACCTTTACTCCCCGCTCTGTGCCTAGTGAACCTCCTTGGAAGGGTCATGCAAATACAACAACTATCATGAACCCAGTGTCAACAGGGAAAGGCAGCTGGCCATCAGCCAGTGCTGGAGGTGAGACCAGCATCTGTGGAGACAATGGCACAGTGGATGACAAGCTTGGGACCCACAGGATGTAAAAGACTGCTTTCTATGAGGCCAGGATTATAGCTTGGCATTGCACCTCCAAATATCTCTGGCATCTCTCTGGGAATAATTTGTAATGCCATCCTGAGCTAGCTAGCTCACAGAGTTAGGTAGGCAAAACAAGCTCCAGCATACCAGGCAGGGGAGAATCAGGTCATGGTCAGCAATTATAGGAGCCAGGTGAGCCCCCCCAAGGTCATAGAGATTGGTGCAAAAGTGTTCATGAAAAGAAATCGTAGGGCACAGCACCAGAAGGCTGGGTTCCATCATTTGCTCAATTCATCTATCACTCACTCTCACTTACAGGACTGAGCAGCAAGGTGATAAAATCTGATTAGACAAACTTGATGGGAGAATCATTGCAAAAGTGAAGGGCTAGATTAGGATTCTCATGAGGAAGAGATCTGTCATTTCCACACTCACTGATCTGCAATGAAAAGTAGTGAGGGTGCAGAAAGATAACAAGCAAAAGGAACAGTCTTTCCTGGCAACACCTTACACATCTATGAGCATGTGGGAAGATCAGGGATACATGCCTGAGAAAACTACAACCTCTAATCTAGGGATAAACAGTGGGAACTAAAGCAAACCTAATTCAGGGACATGGACTCATGAATAGGTCAGAGAAAACTATTACGACTTTGACAGTCCAATGAGACTAGATTTGGACTGCGGTGTGCAGTTCGATTCACTCCAGCAGCCAGGCAACTAGCATGATCGAAAGACTTAGTGGGGTTAGTTATTCAGATAGTTTGGAGAAATCTGCTCTGTTCCCATTGGAAAAGAAATTTGGATGAGACTTTAGTAATGAACCATAACTTACAATTGGAAAAATTCTAAAGTAAATGGTTACAAGGCTTCATGAACTGGGATCACTGAAAGGAAACGTGGGGCCTTTGCTTAAGCTCCAGAAGTACCAGGCACTAAGGGAATTTATGCAGAGATTAATCATAATAAACTTCCACACACATCATCAATAGGAGCATCTTGTCCAAATAGTTTAGCAAGGAATGGGAGGGGAGACCTTTGACGGAGACATACAGTATCTAATGACAAGAGGCAGGGGAAATGGACTGAAATGGGCTTCCTCTTAGCATTTCCTACATTCCTGAGTAGCTGACACATGAGATTCTAACACTGGAAACAGACAGGACTCTGATTATACGCCTATAGGGAAGAGAATCACTCTTTATTCATCTCACAGTTGCCCCACTCCTGTGCTTTCTGTGTGTACATTATCTCTGGGCCAGATGACTACCCCATCTGGGCTGCACTTCAATATTGTGTTTGGAGTGTTTACTTGCAGCGTTCATGATGTAAAGATTTAAGACACATGTAGGAAACATGCAGGAAATATGCTTTAATAATCTCATGTTTATAATTCAGAGAAAATGATGGCAGAGCTGAAAGTGAGTTTGATCGAGTTCCAAACCTATTTCCTGGAGTCACATTTAAACTGGACATATTAACAGCAAAACTTTAATGATTCAGGTATTTGCAAACGAACTACCTGATTACCAGTAAATTTATTTCTCAGAGGAACTCTATATTTTTCAAATTTGTTGCAACCAATTTAGTTGTGCCATAAATCTCTGACCAATTCTCCTCTCTCATCCACTATACCTGCTTCTGCTTCTCTGTATGCTGTGTCCTCCAATCATTATTTCATGGTCTCCTGCAATCATCAGTTGTTTTATCTGGAAAATCTTGTTTTCTCTACAGTGTTGAAAACTCTCATGACATTTGGTGTTCTTCTTAAAGTTCTGGCTTTTGGAGGCAACTGATCACAAGAGAATCTCAGGTTTTGTTTTAAAAAAAAGGTTTCTAGCTTTCCTGGTCATGGAGAAGAGCTTGAAAATATGACCCTGAAGGCTCAATTGTTCTAAGACAAGTAAAAAGAACCCAACATTTATCGGTTTTTAAACCTCATAATTTTCAAGCCAATCTCCTAATTTTGGGGAGCCTGATCCTTGAGTTTGTAATGCTTGGGTTGGCAATACTGTATCTATTTATTTACAGAATCACCTATAACCTGATAAATCCAATTTATTTCAATGTTCAATCAGCCCTAACACTCATAGATAATCCTAATGAAATTACAGGACACCAATTCTTCCCTTTAAACTTTCCATATTTCTTCATTCTTTATATTTCCAGTAATAGAAAGTTCCAATAGTGCAGCTGCATCAAAAAAAAAAGTGTGCATTTATGTGTTTGTTTAACATTTTTGATCTATAGTAATTTTGATTTTCAGACAGATTCTAATGACTTTAAGAAGCTAGAATTCTTTTTGTCCAAGTTGGTGTTGCTACTAGTTTCCTGCTCCAGGAAAATCCCATCTGTTTTTTCACAACCACTAACTGCAAAGTGACACAAGTGAATAACAATGACACTTTAATACAAATTATACACCAGCTATAATGAATCTTGCTTCATTTTAGCAGTGATTTATTTGGATGACACATAATAAATCAGGTTCTCTACTCCAGCACTGGCAGCATCACCTTTGCACTAAATTAACTAAGTGTGAAACCTGACCTCCCAAACTATGCAGCCTGCTTGAAGTAACAATCTGCTCAGTGACTTCCACCCAAGTCTTAAGTATTTAAATTGTTCCACGTTTTTAGTAATAAGGCTAGCAGTAAACTCAGCACATCTTGCTGACCTTTACTCCTTCCATATTGATCAGATGAAGAGGGCAGACTGGGGTTTACTCAGAGTATTTAGACACAGACAAGAAAACCCCAGAGTAACAGACCCATTCACCTCAGGGGTAACTCAAGTCAGCCAATAGGATTACACTGTTACTGCACTCTGGTGTTTCCTGATGATGGTGCTGTGCCTGTTGAGCAAAGCCTGTCCCTTCTCCCCAGCATTTTTTTGAGTGGTGAGCTGGGAACTGGGCTGGATACATTGGGGGATGGGTTTGTTGGCTGGAATGAGGGTATTTATTGCCCCTTTCTGGTCTGGTGAGCTGCTGTTATATGTTTAGTGTGTGTCACAGGCACATGCACCAGGAACGACTGGCTTGATTAATGAATTCACCTTGGGGTGAGGTGAGGTCAGTTCACATGAAATGCAGGCATTAGGCATGAGCGTTCTGGAAACACTCCCACCAATATCAGATATAGGCCCAATTGCTTTGCTATACCTTGAAAAGCTCCCCACCCATCCCATTTCACCATCTTTTTTTCCTCTCTGCACTCTCTCCACAAAAGCCTGTGGCCAGGTTGGAAAGGGGCAGGTCCAGAGTGGGGTAAGCATCTGCAACAAACATGTTCTTCCTGGCCAAAACTGCAGGCAGATCCACAGGCAAAGCTGGAGAGTTAATGCTGCCTAAAACATTTGCACCTCTTCAGCATCACAGAAAGTGGACCAAGGCTGGGCAGCAAGTTCAGAGGGGCATCCTTCCATGCATTTATCTGTTAACATTTTATGGGCGGGGTAAGAGCCCCTTGGACTCCTGGCCTGCCTCCTCTGTTCCAACCTCTCAGACTGCGGCCACGGGGAGAATGCAGTGTCTCTGCAGTTCTGGAGACAGCAGAATCTCAAAGATATGAACGCCAGAGCAAGGAACTGACCCAACCAACACCGTGTGAAACCAGAAGTCACCAATCAGGCAGCAGTGGGGGGGGGAAAGAAAGCAAATCCTATACTGTGCCTGTATTGCATCTTAAAGGTCAGCGTACTGAGCAGAAACAGCCCGAGGTCTACGCTGTTTCCTGTAAGCTCAGGGCACTGTTTCACCCCTCCCCACCCGTGACCCTGTCCCCCTAGGAGTGGGAAGCTGTTTTCACACACCCCCTCCAAGCCAGGAAAGAAAGCTGCCACAGGGAGCTGCAAGGAACTGAAGTTGCAGCCAAAGCCTGGCCTGGAGCTAGAGTGGGAGACAGAGTCTGAGGAGTTTTAAATGGCCACCCAACCCATGGGCCAAAAGTGGCCTGCGGGGTCTTTCAGAGTGGCACACCGCGCCTTTTCCACTGGCTGCAGAAGGGAGCCGCTGCCTAAGGACCCACGCGGAGCGCATTGCCGTGGGGTACAAGGCGGGTGCAGCTCCTTGCTGCAGCCAAGGGATGGGAGACCAGCACGCCCCTCCCCTGGCTGTAGCAGGGAGCATGGCAAAGTGCTCTGCCTGGGTCCCTATCAAAGGGGACTGCTAGCCCCTCACTGAAACTGAATGGGTCTTTTTGGTTGGCATCTCTTGGGAAGCAGGACCCTGAAACGGACCGCCCTGAGAGGCCAATGCCAGCCTGACTGACAGGGAGGACAGGCCCATGAGAGAGCGAGGAGGGCGCCCCCACCCCCTACCCCATGTGTGAGCTAGAGCTGCCTGCTGTGCTGAGCAGAGGGCCGGGGCTGAGCTGGGACAGAGCAGCCAGAGTGGGACCAGGGAAGCCAGGCCAGGGAGCCGAGCTAAGCAGAAGGAAGCTGGGGCTAGGGCTAGTGCTGGACCCATCTGGAGCTGGGTGCAGAGGCCAGAGAAGAAGCCCATAGAGCTGCGCTGAGCTGAGCTGAGCAGAGCGAAGCCGAGCCACACAGAAGCAGAGTGGGCCTGGGGCTGGAGCCATCTGAAGCTGGGTGTGGTGAGCAGCTGGGGAGAGCAAGGGGGACCCTGGGTAGGGCCCAGAGAAGGGAGACATCACCAGCCAAGAGGCATCGCAGGTCCTGCCAGAGTAGTACATAGGGAACAGCTAAAACTTTGACTTGTAGTCCGACTAGGGCCATAGGAGACATGGAGCAGCATGCCCCAAAGAAACTGAAACCAATGAGGGCAAGCCCAAACCCTGATGAAAATGACCAGATTCCCCCAAATTGACCTGATGTTACCCAGGAATAGGGAAATGGAAAATATGGGTGAAAAAGAGGAGTCACCTGACACAATAAAATTCCTTACAATCCTTCTTGCCTGAAGGATGGTGTCTGTGACATGGAGCCTGTAGGCTGGGGAAAACAGGGTGTGTCTTAGGGCTCTCCATCCAGGCTTGATGAGTCTTGTGGAAAGAGAGGAGAAGAGTAGATAAATGAGCAAGTTCTTTTGGATCTGCACGCCTGTGTCCGAGGCAAGAGCTCTGCTGGTTTCTCAGTGGCTTCTTGTCTTTTTTAAAACCAACAACCTGATTTTACTACCCAAAACAATTAACATAACCTCCATATTCCATTAACCACAATAATTATTTTAATTTCACAACAGGTTTACTGGGGTTTTTTGCTCTAGTTGTTTCTGATTTGAACTGTCTAGAGAAAGTGCAAGGAGACCTGCAGGCAGTGATCCTCTCCCCGGCCACGATGAGATATAAGCAGTGAAATGATTAAAAGCTCACATTCTATTGGGTCCCTGCTTTCAGAGAAAAGAAGCCTGGTGTTTACATTTAATCAGGGTTCCCCTCTCTACACCTCCCTGGGAGGAGGTTTTTTGTGTTGAGTTTGGAGGGAAGTCTCTGCTTTACAGTCCATAATCCTAGTTCTGTCTTTCACAGCCAAGCATTTTAATTTGATAGAAGCAAGTCTCAAATGTGTCAATAATTGGAGAGCTCTGAAAAATGTTGAGAGACCCACAGAGACAAAGAATTACAAAATATAATTTTATTATGAACGTGGGTGTATAGAACTTTCAGAGGTTCGTCTAGACCTAGCTTACCATGTAAAAATGTGCATTATCTTCCCCAAATGCCCTCATTTCCTAACTTTTCTAGTCTTAATATGAATAATATTTATGTCAAAGTAAAGTCCAGAGACCCCAATAAGAACTGGGGGCAGAGGGCTGATGTGCTGAACGCTGCACAAACACATGCAAAGGAATAGTCTCTGCCCTACAGAGCTTACAGTCTAAGAGCTCTGATCCTATATCACTGAGGTCAACAATGCTTTCCCATTGACTTCAGTTGGTTCTGGATCAGGCCCTCAGGATTCTACTAGAATACACTATTAATCCCACAATACATCTATGTCTAACATTTGCTTATTTGCTTAGTGCATTGAATTATTTGCTTAGGGCATTCCTGGGAACTATATGTATAATTCTTCATTCAAAACCCATCCTGACTCAGGAAGACTGTTTTATGTCATTAAAAGAAATACCATGTATTTGCATAGACATGCCCAGTTGGTTAATCCCTTGCACTCTCTCTTCTCCCTTACCCAGTTCCCATTTATTCAAAAAGAGACCAGATGTTTGCTTTGCCTGACTATGGAGACGTTTAAGCATCAAATGAAGCATTCTGATCAAGTCTATCTTGTTTCTTTAAGAGGTTGCTTGTAAGTCTCTAATTGTTAGGAGATGCATGACATGCCTGCTTACTTCATGAGAATGTAGTGGTGCTGCGAGAGGAAGTCAGTCAAATAACTCCCTCCTGGGAGATGTTTGGAAACAGTGGAAATCCTCTCAAATGCAATGATGGAGATTCAACTGAGATTCAAGAACCACTGCAGTAAGATTCCAAAGGAGTCAGCTATCTTGTTACTGAGCATTCCAATGAGTTCATGGGAAACCCTCATCCAAACTAGCATCTGAAAACTTTACCCTACTTTTTTCTTGTATCAGTTGCTACTGTTCATCCAATTTTTGCTTGTTTTATTTTTGTTATGAGAGACATTTGGCCACCCTGACCCAGTGTTTATTCCAAAGGGGAGGTCACTGGGGTCTGAAGCATTGTGTACTGGGGCCTGGAGTCCTGCCAGGGAACCACTCTGGAAGGCATTCTCCAGGAGGGCATCCTACAGGCTTGCTCCCATTAGGGTGACCGGATGTCCCAATATTAGGGGTTTTGTCTTGTACAGGCAAATATAACCTATCCTACGCTCTACCCCATAGCAAAAAAAAGTGCCCTGATTTTTCACACTTGCTGTGTGGTCACCCTAGCTCCCATCCAATACAGATGAAACCACAGGATGTAAAATAAGAACAACACAGCTGACCTCAGAAGCCTGGGAGGAACAAACATGAAGAGATGGTCATGCAATTACACGCCTAGCTTTTAAAACTCCTTCCCTTCCTCTAGCCTATTGTTAAGGGATTTATATATAATCAGTAAGACTCCAGCTCAATCCATTGTTTTATGGACACCCAATGTAGGCCAGGGGCTTTTGCCATTATGCCAAGGAGCAGACAGGCAAGTACTGGATCATTTTCAAGGGAAGCTCAGTTAGATGTGAATTACAATAATTTAGCTTGATACCCCCAGCTTCTGACATGAGGGACCAAATGCATAAACAATCCCTCTGGGAAACAGTGGCTAAAAATCCTCCCATTCTATACGACAACTTGATTTCCCACAGTGGCTGGTGCCTTTATGCCCTGTTCATCTCACTCTCTGTATTCAGTCTTATGTGGTATAAGCAAGAAAATGGTTACTGCATTCTAGTTCCCTGGGTGCTAGAGCTCAATCTTCCAAAGTTTTTGTGGGTTTGTGTACGTCTCTTGCTGCTGGCCAGTTCTGCTTCTCCATCAGGTCGCTGCTCTGAGCCATGTCTGCCTGCGACTTGAGCTTTCATCTTACAGTGTGCTAAGTACACCCACTTCCCAGTTCCTATCCTTGATCTGTCCCACCCTAACCAGCCCCAGCTCTTACCAGGCTCTCCATGCTGTGTAACTGATCTGTGGTTTGGATGATTTCTCATCTTCTTCATTTTTATATTCTCCCTGGATAATAATTAATCTCATCCTAAACTCATCTGACCTTAGTGAATTCACCAACCTCTGTGGCCTGAAGGGTTTTCCCAGCTGTTTCCAGCTTTACACACAATAAAAACTCTGATGACATATCTTTGCAGGATAGTCACTTTTCAGAGTTTAATGTCTTGGAATTTCACATTTTATTTTAATATTTTTTCACTACATTGTGGATTCATCACTTGCCAAATTTCCATTTTCTAAAGTGAAGTCAGTTTTGAGTCATATAACTCAGCCCCCGAACAACCCTGTGGCTAATACTGTGCTCTGGTTTGAGCCACTCATAATGTAAAAATGTCCAAAGCAATGTTCAGACATGAACGTAACACTTCTTGGCTGGGGCTTTCTGGACCAAGCTTTAACGCACAGTGAATGACTGCAGTTGAGGCACAGTATAAATTGAGGTTTTGAAAAGTAGTATTTGGAGTCTCATACTAGCAGGGTGATTTCAGTGAACAGTGTATAGGCCAATACAGCTGTTTGGTCACACAGGGCTCAGCCAGTCACTGCTATTAATGGGAATCTCAATAACAGTTGCCATCCCTCCCTAGAAAATAGGTTACATTTGCAACTAGGAACTGCTGTGTACCTGTACAGATCATGGTGTGGGATTGCTAGGATTCTGTACTGCTCTAGGTGTTTGTGTGGATAGGATGTAAAATGATGATAACAGAAAAGAACAATAGCAAAATCAGGGGCAGTCAAGTGCCTGACCCAGGAAGAAAAAAACCTGAGACACCTCAAGGGCATCTCAGGTAGGTTAGTTAACATCTATTTTTAGTTTTCCCGGATTGGACACCTGAAACATTTAAAACATATTTCACTACATTGATTTTATTAGGGTGAAAGATGACAACTATTACACAATCCTGAACAAGGCACAGTAATGGTTAATTTAAAGGACAAGAGGCAGACGAGACATTCCACTAGATCTGGAGATGTGGGCAGCTGTACAGGTGCCAACAAGGGAAAAGGGGAAACCACACAAATAGAAGCAGCAGGAAAAGGGAATGTATGTCTGGACTGCAAGAGTTAGAGCTAGAGACTGTAAATGGTGCAGGGCAACTCGCAGACTCCGAGGGGGCACAGAGCATCACGAGGGGATTGTGATTGCCCCAGAGTGGTCCCTCTCCCCTCTGCGGTGAGGGGTGCGGGGGTTGGGGCTGCCCCAAAGTGCTGGGAAGACGAGTGAGACCCGAACTGGGGGAGGGGCCGGCAGCAAACCGGTGCATGCAGAGGGCTGGCGTCGTGGTGCTGGGATGCACCAGCGGGCAGGCATGAAGACGGCCTAGCGGCTGTGACGCCACTGCTGAGGGACTGGAGAGCTCGCTTTAGTCATCCCCATCACATGACATCACTGTCGGTCGGTGCCCATCACCCGGGAGGCCCCACCTAGTGCCAGGGCCCGGGAGTTGCGCACCGCGGGCTCTGCCGGGCTCCTCGTTGCCTGGTAACTGTGCGGAGCGCCGGCGCAGCGCCAAAACCAAGAGGAGCCCGTTTGTGATTTGGGGTGCACTGAGCATGTGCCCAGGAACTGCACATGCTCAGTAACATTTGCTGCAGCCGCTGCCCTCACCCTGCCCTTACTCGGAGTCCGACTCCGTTGCCGCTCTTTAGAGAGGCTCCAAAGGGGCAAGGGGCAAACTGGAGGCGGGGACGGCCGGTCTGACCAGGGGACAGGGTTTTACTGTGAAGCCGATAGAGGCGAGGGCAGGGGAGCGGCTGAGGAGCGAAATCAGGGCGGGGGGTCTGAGCCAGAGTTAGCCCAGGGGGAGGCGCTGCCAACCCGCGGCGGAGCCACAACCCCAGCCGGGGAGGGGCGAGGGGGGCAGGACCAGTGACCCCACTGGGATGGGCCACCCCTGACCTGCCCTGTGTGCAAAACCGTGCGGGGCAGGGGGCTCCTTTGTTTCCCCCTCACAGGATTCTCCAGAAACTATGGCGGTACAGGGGGGGGGGTCACAGGTTGGGTCTGGTTTTGGCATCAGGCATCCTACGTGCCAGAAACAGAGACAAGACAGAAACTGTGGTAGTACTGCAGCGGGGTCACGGGTTTCGACACTGGGCATCTTATGTGTCAGAAACTGAGATGGGTCACAAAATCTGCTGGACAGCAGCCCTGCCCACATGTAGTCCTGCTTCAACCTGGAGCTGCTCACCATGCACTGTGCGGAGACTGGCCTCTTTCCCCGACCGCAGCTGGAGACCAGCTGGTTCCCAGCAAAAGGAAAGGCCAGAGATGGGGCTTCAAGTTCTGCCATCTGCCTGACAAAAGCTCTCGTCCCTTTTTTCTTTCTCTAGTCTGCCTGCGGTGAAAACAACCCGTCCCTCCCCTTCCCCTATGCCCAGCCCTATCAGGGATTGAAGCCTGCCCAGCTGCTGCTATGCTGACCGAAGATAATTAGCAGCAGCAGCAGCTTAAACTGCAGGCTGTGCCGTAGTGAGCTGTAACAGAACTGCCCCCCTTTTCTTTACAGCTCTGGGATCTGTGCCAGCAGGGTGGAGAAAGGTAGAAAGTTGTCGGGAAAGGAATAAAAGCCTTGGTACAGGCTGGTGTGGGCTGGGTGATGTACATTGCAGTCCCAGGAAGAAGGAAGATTAGTGAGAGAAGCAATAAGAGAAGTAGAGGGTCCAGAAACAGCCGCTTTGCCAGCACATTAGGAATCACTTTTATTATTAATAAAAAAATAACATATACAGTAGCACTGAACTGACATGCCCCTCCACCCCAGAGAGCTTCCAGTCTAAGATCACAAACTTGCAAACACCTGTCCTTAGCTTTAAGAATAAGAAGTCCCATTGATTTCAGTGGGACTACATACATGCTTAAAGAAAGGTAAGAGAGGAAAGACTGGTAAGACATTGGACAACTGTTCAAGGCAAGGGGAGCGAGGATAGTGTGGTGGACAGAACAAAAAGGATATGCTGGTTCCAGCCTACAACGCAGAAAGTTCAAACTCGCATTAGAGAGAGCATTCAGCCTGATTGATCTACTTCATATCACACTTCAATAGGGATCAACAGTAATGGTACATCAGACCATGCTACACCAGCTTCAGTGAAAGGGCTGTGTGTGGTCTTGTATACAGTTAGGGTATTATTTCTGTATGGTATTATGTGCTCACTGGGCCATCCTGCCGTGCCAGGTGTTATGGTTATGACATCATAAAATATACAGTAGTAGCTATGTGGAGTTCTTATTCACCATGTGATAAAATATTGACTCCCTGAATTGAACTTCCCAGATTTGTGAAGATGGGTTTTTCTGACAAGTGTTTGAAATTTTATACCAGCTGAGCTCATGTTTGTGAGATATGGGCCTCGGAACCCGGAGCTTTTCTCTGATGCCCTATACTTAGCTCCACTTTATAATTAGTTCAAGTAAACTTTAAGCATCCGTACCAAATTCTACCTTGCTGAATCAGAGAGGTGCAGTTTCCTGGTGAGATAGAAATCTGAAACCCATGGATCTGAAGGTTGGCGAAGCAGAGCCAGAACACGGGCTATTTACGTTTTATATAGGCAGTTCATTGCAGGAGGAATGTATTCTGTATGACCTCAAGAGGCAGCTTACCAGGTTGAACTGATTCCAGCTATTCCTGGCACTCACATAGAGATATAACACTCAGATGAATGTGTTCAAAGTTTGTTCTCTGAATATGTTCTTTTTCACTGGCCAGAGCAACACAAATGTCAATCACAAAGTCTTTTCTCTATGCCATTTCATCACTAAAAGCCCAAACCAGATTTCACCATACCAGGCAATGTTAACTCGCTAATAAATGTCACTAGCCAATCAATTTCTAGAGCAGAATATGGAAGTAAAATCCATGTTTTCAATATAAATTCCAGATCTACCACAATCCATGATGAATTCCAAATCAAGAAAATGCACATAGTAATGGAAGATGAGCAACCATTTCAGAATTGTGGAACTTACTGAGACCAGTATATGATCCCATGAAACATGATGGTACTGTAGCAGTCAGCGCTTCCATCAATACACTGCCATAAGAGGAAGCAATTGTCTTGTGGTTGAGGCATGGTGTGGGTCTTCGGAAACCGGGTTAATTTCCACATGGTCCTTGAAAAGCACAATCTCTGTATCTCTGTTTCTTATTTCTAAAATGGAGATAATATTTCCCTACCTCATAGGCTTATGTAAGCATTAATCCATTAGTGATTGTGATTTTGTCAAATACTATGGTGCTTGGGGGGTGGGGGGAGATACAGGTGTCTAGATCGGTTAAAAGGCAGAGACAAAGTCACCCTGGGTGGCTCAAGGGAAGAGGTCAGGGAGTCTTTCATCCCTAAGTCATCAATTCAAAGCCAGCAACGGTCCCGAGGGACTGAGTTGTTACTGTTTGAAGCTTGTCTATGGAATGAGATGATGGGTCTCATCCCAGTTCATAGGGGGCAAGAAAAAAACCATTAAATTGTGTGCAGCCTGCAAAAAGGGACAAATAATTGAATAGTCCAGAGAGCTATCAATAGAAGCCATGAGAATGAATGTGGGAAAGAGTTTAAAGTGAGGGAGAGAGGAAGTGGGAGGGCACACCATGGTATGTGTTAAAAGAGCAGTGTCAGAGGCGTGAAAGACCAGGGCAAAAAGAAAAGTTAAGGAGGAAGCAATTGGCAGAGGCACCAGACAAATCAAGATAGATGAGGATGAAGAGGTCCTTACAATTGGCCAGTCACAGGTTTATTACACTGAATGGGAAAACCAGGAGGAGCCCCACTGCAGCAAGTTCAGGGAAGAATTAAAGGAGAGGAAAGGAGCATGAGGCAGTGGAGTTAGGCCTCTTGCTTACAAAGCTTGGTTTGAATGGCGGAAGGAAGATGGTAGCTGGAGAGGCACTAGTGATGAGGGATAATTTTTTAAAGGTGGGGGATCGATAAGCCAAGAGTGCTCACCCTATTAACAAATGTCAACCCGAAAGTCCCAAGCTCACTGAAAATCTTCACAGCAAATCACTGTAGCTTATGATTTTCCTTATTTACAGGAAGTGTAAGCAAAGATGCTGTGAAATAGAAGAAATAAGAGTTTGTGTCTGTTGTCAGGACAAGGAGAGCATTGTCTGAAATTCAGCTGGTCAGATGTTGCCTGCTTTAGACTTCTGCCCATTCTCAAGCAAAGTTTGTTTTACAAATATATTAATATCATCTGTTTGAAATGAACTTTCAATTGTGCAGTGCAACAACATCTGGAATCAGCCACCCGCTAACAACACATTCTACAAAGAAGGGGAGGAAAAATACCAGGCAGTCACTTTGCTGTGGAGCTCTGCTCCAAGATTCCAGACCCTGAGGGATGGGGCCTAGGTGCCAACATTCAGCAGAACCATGGAGGCTTCTGATCCCTGTGAGCAGGGAAAATACACTCCGTTCAGCCACTAACTGCACAAAGCTGCAGCAGTGAACAGGTTCAAAACAGATAAAAGGAGATAAATACCAAGTTCACTTAACCTCCCCTTCGACTCTCAGACCTGTTCATGCTCAGGCCACCCAGAAGCCATTGTCCACAGTCCTAATATAAAGTAGCTGCAGCATTCTGTGGTACCACGTTATCTCTTCCTGTGGAGTATGGACGTATTTTTTGTTTTTCTTAAAGCCCTCAGCTCTTGGAATTCTCTGATTATAAGCGAATCTCACTTTTTAAGGAAGTTTCTAGCCTTCATGTTTAGAGAGAAAAGCTTGAAAATGTGATCTGAGTGAACTCTAAAGACTCACAAAACAAAAGGCAAATATAAAGAAACCAAAAGTGATTTTTTAAATCTCATAATTTTTAAGCCAGTCTCATGATTTTTTAGGATCTGTCTCGTTTTTTAAACAGCTGGGACTGCCAACACCTCGTCTGAGTTAGACTGAAAGCACATCATGGTAGGAATTGTGTCTGTGATATGTATGTAAAGCCCAGCAGATACTTGGAGCACCGTGAAAACACCAGTTGCAAAATCCTAACTCACAGAAACCTTGCACAGGGCTGTTGGCTTCACCAATGGGGGTCCAGAAGTGGGCACACAAAATCAAATCTGCATTGACCCAAACCTGAGGTTCTGCAGTATCTGAGTGCTCACAGCAGAGTGGCTCAGCAAGCCAGGCTGGGCTAGCCTCCCAGTTTGAGATTTACAAATCTACTTTGGAAAGGTGTTATCTGTCCCCTTCCCAAGGCAGAGCTACTTTGCAAGTATCACACTGAGCCAGCTGGACAACAGTGCTTCTGCAGGGAGTGAACATCACAAACTAGCTTTGACTTGGTAGTTCTCATTAACATTAGCAAATTCTAAAAATCTAATAGCGCCCTCCTAGCTTTCTGGGGCTGATGGATGCAAGGTGGCTATTTGTTTGTTTGTATGTTTGCTTCAATCAAAGCACAAATTTGAAGTATTTTTCCTCCCAATCTCACCCATTAAGGAGGAGCAGAACTTACCGTTGGAATGTATCTTGGGGATCTATGTGGAAGGATTGCTGTGCTCACCTGATGTTCATAAACCAAAGCAGCTGCCAGCCTCTACCTTCCATTTCTGAACCGTCACTAGTATTGTACTGTATTTACCTTTAGCTGTAGCGGACAAATACAGCTCAACTGCCCTCTAGTGGGACTTTGTTATACCTGGCCTTCCCATGCTGCCTTCTGAGGGACTACAGTGGTTGTCAAATTTTTTTGTACTGGTGACTTCTTTCACACAGCTAGCGTCTCAGTGTGGCCCCTGGCCCCGCAGGCACCCCTCTCCTTCACCCCTAACCCCTGCACTGTGCTCCCTTTACCCCTAGCCCCCGCAGAAACTGACCTACATGCACAGAGTAGCTGGTATTGTGGCTTGCTCCCCCCTTGAACACTGCTCCTCCATGCATCCTCCCCCCACATGTTCCTCTGCCCAGTTTGCTGGGAAGAAGCAGGGAGGCTCACAGTCCCGTGCCTAACTGTGGTTGGGGCTCACAGTTAGTGATCCCCACATGACCCCCTAAGGGGTTGTGACCCCAAGTTTGAAAACCAGTGGACTAGAAGTATGAAAGATGGAATTTACTCTGTGTTTGTACTCTTTTGGAAGGCTTGTAGGCTGGATAATAAAATTAACATGCTTAGCTCCTCTCCCAACATCCAGCATGTGTTTCTGATAGAGGCCCTGCCTGGCTGATGGGAAAAGTTCTTGAGCTAAGCTTCCTATTAATTATTAATTATTATTAATTTGATTATTTATTCATGCATTTATTTCACTATATTACTATGCACACCAATTACATTAAGTAAAAATCCAAACAGCAAATGGACTTTTGTCCTTGCCCTGCAGACCTGACATATTAAAGGCACAAATGCAAGCAGAAAAGATGATGGCCATGGGGTATTGTGTGACCATTGCTCATGGCACGTTTTGCAGAGCAGGGACATTTTCAGAAGTCGCTTTAAGGAAGTTTGGGAGACGTACATTGATGGAGGTGCTGTCCCAGGTGAAACCAAGAAAAATAGGAGGAACTTGAGAAAGGGAAAATTCAGGGTGAATATCAGAAACATTTTCCTGACAGCATGGTCTGTTCGACTGTGGAATAATCTCTCTTAGGGAGGGATGGAAGCCCCATTGCTTGGAACATTTGAAGCCCAACTATTTTACACACAAGAAAAGATGTCTCAAGCTCTTTCATTATATGCACCACAGCTGATAAAGAGAGTGTCCTGCAGACACCTCCTTTCCCATTCATGCCAACCACCTGCTTTTTTCCCTTTCCTCATCACCTATTTTTACTGTTCCTAATAGACCAGAAAAAACAAAAAGCCTTTTTATTTAAGCAAAAGAAATTTTCCAATCAAAAGCAATGGAGATGATTAGCAGCAGCTATCTCTGGCCAGAGATACCCATATACCGTGTATATACGCACACAATTGCAACTCATATGCCATATCTCTCCTTTACCATATAAAACACAGACAACTCCTGCACTCTTGTGTGCACAGGCTCTGTACTCTCATGCATGCCTCATGTGTACCTCCTCTCACACATACCTGCTACCCTACCTCATGTTTACCCTCCTCCCTAACACACACTTTTGACCCATCCTGTATAGTCTCCTATGATACAAAAACGTGTGAATCCTCAGACAGCAGAAATGCGTACCCAGACTTTACTAGGAAAGATCAAAGGTCAGTGACTAATTTCAAACCAGACATTTTAGAAGTGAATGTAGATTCCTGTTGGTGAGACGTCTATTCTGATGGGTTGAAGCTTTCTGAGGTGCAGCCCAGCTCTCCCTTGGCCATTCATGGAGAACCTCATAATTATTGAATCAATTCAAAAACATTGCACAGAAAACACAGGCTGATCCCACTTCCCTTCCTTGCACATGTGTTTTTCTTTTAAAATATTTGCATCCTCAAAGCCAGTTTTCCTGAAAATTCAATGCAAATTAGTTCTGAGACAAAATTCCTCCCTTTCAATATTTCAGTAATTTAAAAAATGTCAGAGTTTACAGCTTCATGTGGGTGAATAAGAGGCCCCAACATGTTGATTTCCTGCAAAGTCTCACCTATGGCTGTTTGACATCTGTCTTTTTCTGTCCTTCATGGCAGGATCCCAGAGTTCATCTGTTTACTTAAATATGTTGCAGAATGGCCTCTTTGGTAACCGCCCTTCACTGTGCTGACACCACCTGGTATGAGTGTAACGTCTGAGGTTTTGAGACTTATAGAGAAGCAGGGTGAAGGTTGTGGGAGTGGTTATGGGAAATGGATGATTGGATATCACATGCATGTGATAAGAACCTACATAAAAAAGAAATGAAATGGAAAAAGTCTTTTTCAAAATACTGAAACTTTTCTCGTCTCCACAATTACAGCTTGCTAGTTACAGAGTCACTTAGGAGTCTTCTTACAAGCTGCTGAGCACCTCGCTAATGTTACAGGCAAAAGCAAAGGCTACACATACAGTGAGCACTGGGGACAATCCATGGCCAAACCTGAGTTACATGAACCTAAACAAAACATGGGCCTGTACTGTCTGCACCAGCTAAAACTATCAGTCACTGCAAACACAGAACTTCAGCTTTTAAATCATTACTACTTGTCTTTTTTATTCCAACACATTATCAGTTTAACAATTTTAAAAGTTACCAGAAATATTTGGGTTTGCATATTCTGTACATGCAGATAGTTGGATATTATGTGACTAACATGGGAATAGCTTTGGATACATCCTTTCTAAAAGCTCTCCTTCTCAGGGTATCCTGTTAACTGGAATGATGCACAGACAACTGAACACCATTTCATTTTGATGAATAGCAACTGTTTGTGTTAGATAACATAAGGTTAGTATTGGAAATTTCTTCTCTATGCTGCAGGAGGGAATCAAACTGACTTCAGTGTTTCTCCTTTTCAGTAGCACAGGCAAGACGGAACAGGGAGAAGTGTGATTACTGCCTCCTTGGGGAGCTGCAGTGCTAAAAGCATCAGCCTCGACAGTTTGAGTTAAAGGACTGTCTGAGTCCCCTAGCTGGAAGCTGCAGCAGACTCATACTCTGTGGATCAGGCAGAGGGGAAATTTTGTACAGTGAAGGTAATTCTCCAGTGGGACAATTTACCAAGGATCATGGTGGATTCTCCATTACTGACAATTTTTACATCAAGATTGACTGTCTTTCTAAAAGGTATGCTCTAGGGATTATTTTGGGGACTTCTTGGACCTGAGTTATATTAGAGGTCAGACTAGATGATGACAATGAGCCCAGTTCACCTTGGAATCTATGAACAGTTGGTTACAGAAACAACCCTAGATAGCTCAGGTACTAACAGAGGAAAGATGGAGGTGGGATACATTTTATGCTGAACTCGGGGTTCTTCAGACATTTTGGGGGTTTCACAGACATCTCTTTCTCTCTCCTTTCCCATGAGTTCAGTTTCTGTGGCATGAGATCCAGCCACTTTGTCTGAGGAACATCTTCAGCAAAATATCAGTAAGTGAAAACCAATTACACAAATCTGCAGAATGATATTTGAAGAAAAGCTGGTAGCGGGTTCTGCATCCTCCCCACCTTCTTGGAAATTCCTCTAGAGTAACCCAGATTTAGGGATATAGTTGCAGAAACATTCAGGTTGGCAAGGGTTTGAGTCAGACACTCCATATAGCAGATACCCCATTACCAGACTGCCAGTACATGATTAGCAAGAACAGAGAAGTTTCCTGAGATATGAATAAAATCTTTACTGTAAATTCAGTGGCCTTGATTAAGGAATCCCTGTACAACAAACAAACAAAACCTTTCTCTTAGATTGCTCTGACCTTGATACAAATCATCTCCCCACAGATCACAAGCACAGCTTTACAACACAAGGGAAATATCTGAAGAAAATCACATTGCTGACCTGATGGTAAATCATATGTATGCAGCATGCAGCATAATGGATCCCAGCTCTGACTGGGATTCCTGGCAATGTGCTACCCAAATTATTATTATTAATGATGTAACTTTTTAACTCTAAAAATGTAGAGGAGTTTAAAGTTATTTTTCTTGCATGCAGGATACAAGGAGTTTGATGAAACGTAGTAAAATGCTGTGACTTACATGATGCGCTGGCATCACTCTGTTTTCAGCTAGCTAACGTAACCAACCTCTTTTTATTCCTTTAGACAATGAACAGTGCATATGTAGCTGTCAATCTGTCTTGGATTTTAGAGGGCACCTATCACAGTGGTACCCAGCACCAAGTACAATCTGCATGTGACAACACAGTTTCTTACACTTTGTGCAGTGAACTAGCAAAGGTTACAAAGATCACTACATCTCCATAGTTTCCCCACCTAACCTTCCACTGCTGCCTTACCCAGAGAAGCATGACTTCTCTGCCCAAAAGAGAGACCCCTCTGTCCCAACCTGGGGTGCTTACTAGGCCCCCTCACACAGTCATGGTGCTGAAATGAGTCCCCCAAGTGCCAAACAAGCCCTAATGCTGATAGCCTGCTCCTTCAGTTGGAGGTAGGATTCATGCCAAATGAAAGCAGGGGTCTGACTTTTGGGCAGAACCTATCAGAGGGATTGTGCCAGACAGCACAGCCCTTAGTCATTCTCCAGAAGCTGAACCATCTTACAGACCTTTCCAATGGAATTATTTCTCACTGGCTTACAAGTCACCACCATCCTTTATGTAAATCAAATGAAACAGAAAATGCAGCACATTTCACCAGCGAGTACTCCCATTACACATTCCAGCCTCAGTGCATTTTTGAAGGACCACAAAAATGTGGAGTTTAAAACCTGTCTAGTAAACTTCCTAGACACTGATGCACACACTTTGAATTTAGTCACTTTCTTTTTTCCATTGCCCTTTGGAAAAGTTTCCCTTTCCTGCTTGGCTCAGTGAGAGACATTTGTCATATCATGTTCCATCCTTAGTGCAGCTTGGCATTCTGGGGCCTTTGTGCATCTAGGAATTACCCACTTACGCTGTTGGGCAAGTCTAGAAGTGACTGTGGTGCTGGATATCATGAGGCATTTCTGCTGTGGAGTCACAGAATATGTTTCCTGTCATTTACTGGGCAAGGAGGGGGCATGTGAGTACTGCTCTAGATCATGACACTGAGCAAAGAACAGGCAGGAAGTGGATGTGTCATGACATGTGTCATGGTCACTGGAACTGTCCACCAGACTAGGGAGGTAAATATCCAGGTAGGAACTGTGGGGACAATGTGTATGTCATGCTTAATGGGAAGTAGACTGATGCCAACCAGGTTTGGAGAGGTCTGAGGTGAAGCCGGGCATGCCATACCACATACTTGCATGCTGCCATGTGACCCAAAAGCCTGAGGCATACCTGTGCCATGGTGAGGGGGTGGGCCATGACTTGGAGAATCAGGTCTGATAAGGCCTGGAATCTGTTCCTGGGTAGGAATGGTTTGGTTTTTATGATGTCGAGGAGTGCTCCAATTTTCTGCACATGAACTAACATAGACTTCTGTTCGTTTACTAACAGACCCAGATTTCTGCAGGTTGCCTGTAACACCATGATATCATGCTGGACCTAGCTCTCTGACCGGCACCTGATGAGCCAGTCATCAAGGTACAGGTAGATCTGGATTCCCTGATGGAGATAAGCCATCACCACCACCATACACTAAAAATACTCTTTATTTGAAAGAGTTGAAAGCAAACCGATAGTGGCTGCTTCTGATAACAAACCTCAGAAAGCATCTGTGGTCCTGGAAGATAGAAGTATCAAATTACATGTCCTTTAAGTGAAGGGCGGTGTACCAGTCTCCTGGATCCAGGGAGGGGATGATGGAGGCCAGGGACATCATATGGAACTTCAGTTTCTTGAGGTACTTGTTGAGTCATTGCAAGTACAGTATGGGCCTCAAGCCTCCCTTGGCTTTTGGAACCATAAAGTAGCATGAGTAGAATTCCTTTCCCCTCAGATGCCAGGGAATTTCCTCCACGGCCCCATCTGCAACAGAGCTTGTACCTCCTGGAAGAGGAGTTGCTTGTGAGAAGGGTCCTTGAAGAGGGAAAGAGAAAAAGGTTGGGAAGGAGGGATAGAAGTAAATTGGAGGGTATATCCTTCAGTGGTACTCAGAACCCACTTGTGTGACCATGCAAGAAGGAAGAAGGAAATGCAGTTTGAAAAGAGCAGTTTTGGGATTGGATCCTGTTCTGAGACTGTTACTCTGCCCCTGGGCACACCCCAAAAGTTTTGTCTGCTGCCTGACAGATAGTGGCTCGAGGACGGGTGAGAGGCTGATGAAGTCTGGCCTTGACGGTGTTTGTAATTTCTGTTCCTCTTTTTATAGGGCTCAGTCCTGGAGTGGTTTGAGAATAGTAATAGGATGAAATATAATAGTGAAAAGTGCAAGGTCATGC
>ML676916.1:210732-283127 GCA_007922155.1 Mesoclemmys tuberculata
GATGATCATATTGGTCCCTTCTGACCTATGAGTCTATGAGTCTGTGAACTTTGAGTGCCAGACGTTAAAAACATATATCCCCAACAGTGCCTGATGGTCAAAATGCGGAGCTGCAAACATGCTGTCAAATAAATCTTGCACCCAAAGAGGTCCAGTTTCTTTGCCTCTTTGTTTTTTGGGTCATTTTCCCCTGGCATCACACTCATTGGCAGCTGATTTTACCAACGATCTGGGAGAAGGGTGAGAATATAAGTATTCAAACCCCTTCACCAAGATATAATATTTTTTCTCTGCTCATTCAGAGGTTGGGGGCAGAGAGGATGGGTGTTGCCAGAGGGCCTTCACTAGCTTTATGACTCCTTCGTGGACAGGGAGCACCACCCTGGATGGGGCTGCTGCTGCCAAGATGTCAAACAGGGAGTTGGCAGGTTTTTCATTTCCTCCACCTCTAGGCCCAGGTTGGCTGCCACTTATTTAAGGAGGTCCTGGTGTGCCCTGAAGTCGTCTTGTGGCACCTTGCTAGATGGGCCCATCACCGTCTCATCTGCAGATCAGAAGGAGGATGCTGGTAGTGGGTGGATATGCAGAAGCTCCTCCATGGCTTGTATAAGCTCTCCCTGCAGGGGCCTCGGTGTCCCCTCAGTCTGGGATAGGTCAACATCAGAATCTGGAGGAGGTCACGAATTTCAATGGAGCAACGCTCTGATGTCTCAGAGACTGACTGATGACGGGAAACAGGGACAGTGGGGAACCCCCATAGGTTCCAAAATTGCTATGGGCCTAGCCACTATGCGGTCAGCCAGCTACCTGGTGGGATGTCAGGAGGGAAACCCATTGCCGCAGCTGAGTGCCCGCAAGTCCCATGAGAAGGACCTTCCTTCATTTACAATTCAGAAGCAGACAACCATGGCGGTGCCATCCTTGCTTCTGGTTCTTTATGGGAGCGATGCTCCAGTGCCAGGGAACAGTACCAAGGTACCGGCGAACAGGACTCAGATTCTCCAGATGGCCAGGACCATGGGGTCCTATGCTTTCGATCTCTTGAGCATGATCTCAAGATCAAGGATCGGTGCCAAGAGTCCAATGTTTTGCACTGACACCCTATCAACGGTATCGTGGAGCTGGCGAGCTACCCTCCAAGCTCCGCCGTCTACTGTGCAATGAGTATCATGGTGCTGTCGGTGACAGGCATTGAGGCGTCAGCAGGTGCTATGGTGATAAGCTGTGCAGCAGCACCCATGACATGATAGGGGCTCCGACCAAGGGTTTCCCCCTTGAACTGTCTCTGGCCATCTGGCCCTGTAAAGTCCTCAGTGATTGGGTCTGTCCTCCTGAGGAGTGGGCGGCACCAGGAGATACGGCAAATCCACGGCTGCCTGAAAAGCCTCGGGTTGATGGAACTATTAGGTACCGGCATCCCCTTCCATTGCCCAGGATTGGAGGAGGAGCCCGAGGAGGACTGGGAACTCTAGGGGTGAGGTCATGCCCACTCAAGACTGAGGGGAAGATGGGCAACCCATCTCGGATCTTGGCTCGTTACTCGCCCCTGACTTGCTCCGCTGAGGCAGGGAATGTCCCCTATTGCTGAGGGTCTTCCTGTGCCATTTCTTTGGAACTGGTGATGGGAAACAGTGCCAGGATGAACCTGGTGCTAAGACAGGTGCTGGGGGAGCACTTCTTAATGACACAGCTGTGCTCGGTGCCAAATCTCATTGAGTGGGGTTGGGCATCGGTCTAAGTGCTGATTCCATCAGAAGGGCCCTTAATCTAATATTGAGGTCCTTCTTAGTGCAGAGTTTGAAATTCCTACAAATCCTGCACTTTTCTTTTACGTGCTCCTCACCCAGACGCTTGAGATAATTCTGGTGAGGATCGCTCATAGATATCGGCTTCTTGCAAGCTTCGCAAGGCTTGAAGCCTGGGAAGTGGGGCATGCCCCGACCCCCTGGCTATCCCAGATAAACGGACAGCCCTTAAACTACTAAAAGTCACTTAAACTATTAAAGATTCACTAAAACACTGATAAACTTCAAATGACAGAAGAACTATAACCAATACATAGGAGAAGAAAAACACTGGGGAATTGCTTGCCAAGGCAAGGATGTTCCAGCACCATCACAGGCGGTAAGAAGGATCTGGGGGCGGGCCCAGCGGCACCCTATATACCAGCACATTCGAGCGCCACTGCAGAAGGTGCCAGAGCCAGCCCTATAGATACCACTGAGGGAAAAAGGTCTCTGGCACTGTTGCGTGTGGCATGCACACACACCTAGTGTGAAATGAACATGAGCAAGCACTCGAAGAAGTACATTAAATGATGTGACTGACATCTGTCACATGGGATTTTCACTTACAAAATTAAAAACATGACATTGCCTCCTTTGGAAAGCATGAGAAATGAAGGTCCAGCTAGAGGAAATATCTGGGTACTATTATGTTTTTCACCTATCAGGTTTGCAAGGAGATGGTCAGGTGAACTGGAATTATTTGGGTCCTTTATATTTCTAACTTGGTAGAGAATGTTTAATATTTCCTCCCACTGGGACTCTACATGGACAACTTTGAATTGCTCAGGGAACACAATGGCCTGCCTTTCACCACACAGCTGTAAAGCTAATAACAATATAACACCCAAACCCAATGTTACAATAATGCAAAAGTCTGCCTTAGCCTCTTGGCTCCAGGTAATTTCCAACAGTGCCTGTTAATGTAGCTGCATCATAGAGGAGCACAGAGTGTCCCAAGACAGTCCTGATGATACCAAAGGACCATGTGGGGAATCAAAGGGCTGTTAAGAAATGAGAGAGCTGGTGGGTCATGAGAAGAAATGCAGATGGGCATGGCCCAGAGTTTCTTACTGCTTAATGTTGTACGGTAACCCAGGAAGCACCTTAGGCCTCACTAGGATATGTTTTTAAAAGCCTTTTTGGTGCTGTTTTAACTTTAAAGTTTGCAGTGCAATGTGAGAGGGGTTTGGAATGGGCCCTGTGAGTGTTGGGGTAGTTAATTTTTAGGCCTGGAGAGACCTTTCGTGGAAAAGATCTCTGTAATGCTTTGCTATTTTTTATAAGTGCTTGTATGCTTTTTAAGTTGGTTGAATGCCTGAAGCACTGTTTTTATGAGCATAGCTAGACTAAGAAAGAAAGAAAGAAAACTCTATTTACTCCTAACTCTTTATCCAACTGTGCTAAATCAAACTGTGTTCAGTCCACATTCATCTCCTGCCGTGGTCCAAATGTGGCAAAACCAGTGATAGGCTAGGACTGGAATCCATATCAGCACAAAAGAATCTCACAGGCCTGGGCCCCTCAAGTCTTGCCTCTAAACAACTGTCTCATCTTCCGCTCCCCAGTCCACAAATGATCCCATACTTTCCAACACAGGGTATCCCATGCTAGTTAGATCTACCATCTCACTCTCTAGAAGGGCACCTCATCTCCTGTGTGCCATGTAGAACTTCATTGTGATTAAATAATTTTAAACAATTATTTTGATACCTGTTTTTTCTGCACATTATTCACCATTTGCAGCAAGTTGTTTTGCTGCTCTCTAGAACTGACCTCCTTGGAAACAAAACATCTGCAGGGCACCTTTAATCCTATTTAAATAAATTAAGCCAAATTATAACTGTTAAAGGCACCTCATTGCATTTTATAATCCACTGTTCACTGCTCCATCGGATGTCATCATGCATTTGGAATTTGCATCTGTTGCGTGACTGGTATAACAGCTAGACTTCAAGCCTAACTGGCTCTGTTATCTGTAATTTCTTCAATCATGTCCTGGGAGATGGCTGGTGGCAGAACTTCCTTTTTGAGCAGTGATTTGTTTCACTGCACATCTTAGAATGTTCTCCCCACGTGGGAAGATGGGAGCTGCCATGTGCAGACCTAAAAATGGGTATATGAAATGGGACAAACAGTATTCTTTAGGGATGTGCCACCCCCTTCCAACTCCCTGCAAATATCTTCCACGTTCTTTTAATTTTTAGGGGTTTTCTTTGAGTTAATGATAACAATAGATATTACAACTGCTGAAGAAATCTTGTTTCTCTCATTCCTTGAGTACAAATGTCAGAACCATGCAAAATTATTTGGTACAAATGTTTCCTTTGAATTAGACAAATCATGCGCCAACAATAATAGTTTGGGTGACTGCTGTCATGATGTGATCCTTTACACAATGAGTGTGATCCTTTTCACAGCCACATTCTCATCTACTCTACATTAGTGTCTCTTCAGGGGATGGTTATTGAGGTGAAGAGAAAAGAAAAGGCTAATTATTCATTGACCTGCACCTGGTGGAGTTAACTATATGAGTGCATGAGTGGGAATGTGAGTGGGCTACTAATTCAGGATGGCAACTTTTCACGCCCACTTAACACTGATGGAAAAGACTGTCCAAAGTGCAGAGCAATGAAAATCAGACCCAAAGAGCTTGAAGAGTAGGGAGGAATCAGGGACAGAGGGGTGTCAAACTGGAATCCCTTAAAGGATATAACTGGAGGAACAGGGAGATGGGAAAAAGGGATCAATAGCTTAAATGGGTGGATTCCCATTGCTTGGGTGAAAAGAGCTTGTACAGCTCTCTGTCTGTGACCCAGAGATAAAAACACAGAAAGGGGAATTTTAAAACTGAAAACTAAAAGACCACGTGTCCTCCTGTTTAATAAGTAGTAATTCAGGGCCAGCTCCACCCATGAATTTATAAACTGCCAAGAATTCCCCACAGGTTTCTGTTCCTGTTAGAACTGTTGTCTCTAAATCTTGCTGGAGTGTCTGTAGTTTTGCCTATGGTGCTTTTCTGAATCTGACACTTTGTCTGTCACCTGCTAATGCTGACAAGGAGGAGGCGGTTCCAGCAGGATTTGCTGCAGCTTTCCAAAGCTTCTCCCTGACATCAGGATTATACTCACTCAGGATAAGTCTGGTTTTGACCAAAGTCAGGCCCAACACAGAATTTGCAGCTCTACAGAGTGTCTTTGAGTGACGCCCTTTTGTTCTCACAACCACTAGTTCCCAGAGGCATTGGAAGAAGCATCTGGATTTTGCTTTCCAGAATCAATTACTGCAGAACTGAGATGTTTTGCAGGTTTCTGTGATTGCACAAACTTGCAATTCTTTCTGAACAAGCAGCATTTATAGAGGGGCCAGTACTGGAACTATCAACCCAAACTCCAGCGATCTTGTCAGCCTGATATTTTCCCATCTCTGGAAACACTAAAAGGGCCAAAAATTCTTGGAATGAATGGATTTTACATATTAAAAAATGAAAAGGATGGGGATGTGTAACAGGGCTTTAAACATGGCTGTGCAATGGCACAATGGATAGCTAAACCTTGGTGTCCCCCAATGCATACACATCTTTTAGGAAGGAGAACAACAGTGCAGCCAAGCTGAGTGCAACTGTTCTATAGCACTCATAAAGTAATGCAGTATAGTTCCTTAGGATTCATCTTAAACATTAGGACAGCACAGACAGTCCCCATGTGCACTTTTCCCTGTCTCAGGGAAGGATTAATCTGAATGGGAAGAGAGTCTGTCAGATAGGAGGAGGCCTCTCCTTCACCAGCAGGACCAAGAAGCAGGCTCATAGTTGGTCCCAAAGTCACGACCATCCTTCCTAAAAACCATGCATGTGATTGGCTTTGTCAGATACAGAAATCAGCAAAATGCATCAGCATTCTCACAGCTACCTTGTATCTGAAAGGACAGCAGGAATCTGGACCTGTGCAGTCCTCACAGAGTCCATCTCTTCTTCACTTCAGCCTGGAATAAACTTCACAGATTCAGATTTCATGAGACACGGTCCCACTGCTGAGCTGGGACCAAAGCAGGGGAGGAAAAGGCAGAGACAAGAGAGAGCATGAAGGGATGGATTAAAGGTAGGCTGATGACAGGAGAGGAACCAGGGTGTTCCCTCCGACACAGTAGAAGCACGTTTTTAATCTTCTTTATAATCCGGTGAGCAATCCCTGCACTGCAGTCTGGGATGCATTGCTTAGCCCAGTACTCAGGCACTTTACCCAATGGAAATGGAAACAGAAATATAGGTGCCAATTAGGTGATCCAAGTTAAAATATCCCTGTCAAAACAGGGGCCCTTTTATATTCCTGCACTACTCTATTGGAATTTAACGTGAATTGTAATTCCATGTAAATCACTCACTTGAGTCAGGAAATAAGACTTTTTTTTTTTTTTTTTTTTTTTTTGAGACGGCGCCTTCTCACTTTTTGGCTTGAATTTCTCTGAAGGGCTATTTTGGACGTAAGAAAAGGGAATTTGAGCTTAGTATGCATAGCAAAAGCAGAAAAACAGGAAACCTGCACAATTTTGTGCATAGCTGAGAACCGGGCACACAAAAGTTCTGTTGTTCATAAAGGAACAAAACACAGAACAGTTGTAAGTATATGCTTGCAAAGCACTTAGCAACGAGTTCATTATTAGGATGAAACAAGGATATTGTGGCCTTTCCCTTAATCTCTCAGGGGTCAGTGGATTATCAGAGAATTCAACAGTTTTGAGGACAACCAAAACCAGCCAAACAATATTTCAGTGCTGGATGAGAAGTCAGAAAACCCTGTTCTCTGGGCCTCAGGATGAGTAAGGATAAATTTAAAGACTTATTTTGGAGCCCATTTAGGAACATTCATTCAAGGATAAGAGTTCAGATTTTCCCCTCATTTATTTTGCAAACATAGTTAAACTAAAATTCATTGGCAGCATATGATATGATATGTAGTTAGTAAGAGTCTAAGAGCAAAGACTCTCTTCTTATTCATCTTGTCATTACCAAGCACACCAATAATCTGTATATATATCAATATATACATTATCTTTGAAAACACATAGCGATTGGGGGAGGTCCCGGACAATTGGAAAAAGGCAAATATAGTGCCCATCTTCAAAACAGGGAAGGAGGAGGATCCAGGGAACTACAGACCAGTCAGCCTCACCTCAGTTCCTGGAAAAATCATGGAGCAGGTCCTCAAGGAATCCATTTTGAGGGACTTGGAAGACAGGAAGGTGATCAGGAACAGTCACCATGGATTCACCAAAGGCAAGCCATGCCTAATGAACCTGATTGCCTTCTATGATGAGATGACTGGCTCCGTGGATGTGGGGAAAGTGGTGGATGAGATATATTTTGAATTCAGCAAAACTTTTGATACAGTCTTTCACAGTATTGTTGCAAACAAGTTAAAGAACTATAGGTTGAATTAATGGACTATAAGGAGGATAGAAAGCTGGCTACATCATTGGGCTCAACAGGAGTGATCAACGGCTTGATGTCTAGTTGGCAGCCAGTAACAAGCAGAATGCCCAAGGGGTTGATCCTGCGGCCAGTTTGTTCAACATTTTCATTAATGATCTGGAGGATGGAGGGGACTGCACCCTCAGCAAATTTGCAGATGACACTAAATTGAGGTGAATAATAGATATGGTGGAGGGCAGTGATTGAATAAAGAGTGACCTAAACAAATTGGAGGATCAGACTAAAAGAAATCTGATGACGTTCAACAAGGACAAGTGCAGAGTCCTGCATTTAGGACAGAAGAATCCCATGTACTGCCACAGACTGCAGACCGACTGGCTAGGCAACAGTTCTGTAGAAAAGGACCTGGGGGTTACAGTGAACAAGAAGCTGCATATGAGTCAACAGTGTGCCCTTATTGCCAAAAAGGCTAAAGGCATAGTAGGAGCACTGCCAGCATATTGAGGGAAGTGCTTAATCCCCTCTTGGTGAGGCCACAGTTGGAATACTGTATCCAGTTTTGTGCCCCCTACTACAGGAAGGATGTGGACAAATTGGAGAGAGCCCAGTGGAGAGCAACGAAAATTATTAGAGCGCTGGAGCACATGACCTATGAGGAGAGGCTGAGGGAGCTTGGCTTGTTTAGTCTGCAGAAGAGAAGAACGAGGGGGGGACTCGATAGCGGCCTTTAGCTACCTGAAAGGGGATTCCAGGGCAGATGGAGCTAGGCTGTTCTCAGTGGTGCAGCAAAACAAGAAGCAATGATCTCAAATTGCAGTGGGGCAGTTCTAGGTTGAATATTTAGAAAAATGTTTTCATTAGGAGGGTGGTGAAGCACTGGAATGGGTTACCTAGGGAGGTGGAGAAATCCCCATCCTTAGAGGTTTTTAAAGGCCAGCTTGACAAAGCCCTGGCTCGGATGATTTAGTTGGGGTTGGTCCTGCTTTCAGCATAGTATTGAATTGGATGACCTCCAGAGGTCCCTTCCAATCCTAATATTCTATGATTCTATATAATAATATTGCAATATAGGTGTGTAATTGCTGTACGTGCAGTCTATTGGTGTGTTCGGTAACAGGCAGATGAGAAAGAAGACGCAGGTCTTGCTCCAAGAACTTTACAACTGTAACTGTCTTTTTAGGTGACACATCTGAGGAACTGTTCCAGATGGAAGTTTCATCAGAGGAGGTTTTGGAACAAATTGATAAATTAAACAGTCATAAATCACCAGGAGCAGATGATATTCTCCCAAGAGTTCTGAAGGAATTCAAATGTGAAATTTGAACTACTAACTGTGGTATGTTACCTATCATTTAAATCAGCTTCTGCAACAGATGACTGGAGACTAACTAATGTGACACCAATTTTTTAAAAAAGCTCCAGAGGCGATCCCAGCAATTACAGGCTGGTAAGTCTAACTTCAGTACCAGGCAACTTGGTTGTAACTATAGTAAAGAACAGAATTATCAGACACCCTAAATGAACACGATTTGTTGGGGAAAAGTCAGCATGGTTTTCTAACAGGAAATCATGTCTCACCAATCTACTAGACTTCCTTGAGGGGTCAGCAAGCATGTGGACAAGGGTGATCCAGTGGATAGAGTATACTTAGATTTTTGGAAAGCCTTTGACAAGGTCCCTCACCAAAGGCTCTTAAGCAAAGTAAGCAGTCATGGGATAAGGGGGGTCCTGTCCTGGATGAGTAACTGGTTAAAAGATAAGGAACAAAGGTTAGGAATAAATGGTCAGTTTTCAGAATGGAAAGAGGTGAATAGTGGTGTCCCCCAGGGGTCTGTACTAAGACCAGGACTGTTCAACATATTAATAAATGATCTGGAAAAAGGGGTAAACAGTGAGGTGGCAAAATTTGGAGATGATACAAAACTACTCAAGATAGTTAAGTCCAAAGCAGACTGCGAAGAGTTACAAAGGGATCTCACAAAAATGGCCGACTCTGGGCAACAAAATGGCAGATGAAAATCAATGTTGATAAATGCAAAGTAATCCACATTGGAAAGCTAAAAAGATTGGGTCTAAAAGGATAGTTGCCTGAAAACATCCACTCAGTGTGAAGCAGCAGTCAAAAAAAGCTAACAGAATGTTGAGAATCATCAGGAAAGGGATAGATAATAAGACTGAAAATATTGTGTTGCCTCTTTATAAATCCCTGGTATGCCCATATCCTGAATACTGCGTGCAGATCTGATCACCTTATCTCAAAAAAGATGTTTTGGAATCGGAAAAGGTATAGAAAAGGGTAACTAAAATTATTAGTTCCAGAGGGATAGCTGTGTTAGTCTGTTTTCAGCAAAACAGCGAGAGTCCTGTGGCACTTTAAAGACTAACAAATTTATTTGGGCATAAGCTTTTGTGGGCAGAAACCCAGAAGTTTCTTAATAACTTTGTTAAATTTGTTAGTCTTTAAAGTGCCACAGGACTCTTGCTTTTTTGCTAAAATTATTAGGGGTATGTAAAAGCTTCCATATAAGGAGAGATTAATAAGACTGGGCCTTTTCACCTTTGGAAAAGAGATGATTTGGTGGGGATATGATAGAGGTCTATAAAATCACTACTCATCTGGAGAATGTAAATAAGGAAGAGTTATTTACTCCTTCTCATAACACAAGTAGAAGGGGTCACAAAATGAAATTAATAGGCAGCAGGTTTAAAACGAACAAAAGGAGGTATTTCTTCACACAGTGCATAATCAACCTGAGGAACTCCTTGCCCGAGGATGTTGTGAAGGCCAAGACTACAACGGGTTTCAAAAAGAACTATTAAGTTCATGGAAGATAGGTCCATCAATGGCTATTAGCCAGAATAGGCAGGGATTGATGTTTGCCAGAGGCTGGGAATGGCAGACGTGATGGATCACTTGATGATTCCTGTTCTTTTCATTCCCTCTGAAGCACCTGGCACTGGCCACTGTCAGAAGATGGGGATATCTGGCTATATGGACCATTGGTCTGACCTAATATAGAGGGTATATTTTTAACTCTACCTGTAAAGAAATTTTCAAATTAATAGACAGATATAAGATCAGCCTGTTTACTTTATCCAAGAGAAGGGTAAGACATGACTTGATCATGGTATGTCAGTACCTCCATGGGGAGAAGATATCATAGAAGAGGGCTTTTTAGCAGACAAAGGCAGAACAAGATCCAGTGACTGGAAGTTGATGCCTGATAAATTCATACTGGAAATAAAGTGCCAGTTTTTACAGTGTGGGAACCTAACCATTGGTACAGTTTACAAACGGATCGGATGGATTCTCCACCAACCAAAGTATTTCAATTAAGACAGGATGAAATTCTGCTTCCTGTGATATGATGGAGGTCAGCCTAGATGGATTTGACTGGTCCCTTCTGGCCTTAAATTCCTGTAATCTAATCTAAAGCAAAAACCTGGATTAAATACTATATTTATCAAATTTGTATGTTGAAAAAACATTAATTGCCATTGTAATGTTTTTGCAAATGCACTTCTTTCCTGCAAGTGTAGGAATCCTGGAAATCAGAAATTAAAGTGATATTTAAAGAGGGGGAAATTCGAACGTTCTTCTGATATAGAATGATTAACATTGTTTAACAATTACATTATCAATAGGGTAAACCATGAGACACAAAAGCCATGATATTTGCTGGTATTTTTACAGCAAATACCTATGCTGTGTTTTGGCCAGATAGCCGGGCAGAACTCTGAATAACTGGCGTGGGGTGGCTATACACATACATCATCACTATAATGTGATAATGTTATTCCTTCTTTCATTTACAAAGTGCTCACATCCAAAAAACACAGAACACTGTAACAAAAGTATTTCCAGAGCCAAAAATGACTCTTCTCTCTCATCTAACCTCTTAATTTCTCTCTGCCTCTGCTCTTTTTTATTTTTTGCTCTGCAAAGTGTTTGGGATGCAGTTGTATCTACACAAGATAAAATTGTGTAATATTGCTTGGTTCTGCAACTATTTTCTGTCATGAGATTGATGGCTGCTGGCACCAGAGGGCACCAATAACACATGAAATGTACGTGAAGCAAAGTCCACAGGTTTTGAGAGAATCAGTTTAGACGCAAAAAAAATTCAGTCATTATGGATATAAATTCTCATAACTCATATATAAATATAACTCATTGAAACTGAAGGCTGACTGAGGGTTGAGTGAGTGTGACATATTGCATCCTTAGCAATGATTTCTGCTTGGTCATTAACATCAGCCCCAAATGAGAGGCTGCAGCAAGATGGGAAAAGAAACCAGCCCCACTCCCTGAACTTCTCTTTCCTTGTTTCATTTCAGTGTCAATTTCCATCCCACCCTCCATACTGACCAGGTGGAGAGTGTGATTCATTGTGCCCTGGGGCAGAGGCTCCCTTCCCCAGGCACTGGCCAGTTGGGCAGATCAGCACAGTGGGCTGGCCTGCTTCCTGTGATTTACACTGGCTCATGCAGACCCAGATTTGCATGATAGAATATCAAGCAGGAGAGCTTCACAAGACCAATAGCTTCTGAGATTTTCTTAGATTAATCCTAAAAATCTGGATTCCTAGGCCAGGTGTACTGTACAGATCTACATTGGTATAAATCTGCACACCTGAGTGACGTAGTTACAGGACCTAAGCCCCCATGCAGACAACGCCATGCTGGTGGGAGAGCTTTTCCCTGCCAACATAGCTACCACCTCTCAGGAAGGTAGTTAACTACACTGAGGGGAGAGCTCTCTACCATCAGTTTACAGCATCTTCATGAAAGTGCTACATCAGTGCTGCTGTGCTGCTGTAGCATTTTAAGTGTAGAATTGCCCTTAGAAGCCTTTTCTGGTCTCCTTTCTCATCACCAGGCCCTCAGTAAGGCTCACAACTCCTTGACCAGTTAATCCTTCACCAAATAACACAGGCCCCATAATTACCACATTTCCTTTTGGCAACAGTCACATACCTTGTCAGACCAATAAAATTCATTCACACTGAAACCGTAGATCACAAGTCTGGGACTTTCTCTGCTTAGCTTTGGTCAACAGCATTCTGACCCAGAAATACCCCAGAGTTCACTGATCCCTGCATCCCAACATTCATAATAGTAGAAGACAGCAGCAAACGTAAGAGATTGCTGCTCCTCCTAAAGCCCAAGGTAGGTTTCAGCCAAGGGTGCACTAAAGGTGCTGCAAGGTGCAGGATCATGTGATGGATGCATTGGTGCTCTGGGGGATCAGGTATGCAGGGCAGTTACCTCACTCCTCTGCTTTCTAATGGGAATGTCACACTGCACCACAGAGTCTGCTTCTGGGTCTGCATTTCCTTTTATCAGCACTTTGCTGCAATGAACAGAGAGCCAGGGCTGATGCTAAGAATGTGACTGATGAATCCCGAAGCTGGATTTCTATCTGTATGGAACCCAGGATTCTGTACCCAAAAGGGGGTCACAAGACTATTACAGGTGGGTTGTGAGAGCAGTGGCTGCTGGCCAGGCACCCAGCTCTGAAGGCAGAGCTACTGCCAGCAGCAGTGCAGAAGTAAGTGTGTCATGGTGTGGAGGAGGTCATCACAGCCTGAAATATTTTTAAAGGGGGTCCCAGCAAAAAAAGTTTGAAAATCCCTGCTGTAGTGTTTGCTCCTGGCCATATTAGTGCATTGAGTACGGAGACTCCAGAACTGTGAATGTGGGGAAATACCAAACATTCATGTGTGAATTGCTGCTTAAATAAAACATAAAAAGTTGTGAATTCCACTTTGGAAGCAAAATACAATATTTGTATTTGAACCATGATCATAAATTCCAGCATATTTGTTACATGTGGGAGGTAATCCTTTGATGTGGTTGATACAAATAGATAAATCTGGAAATTCAGCCAGTATTTGTTCTGTTTATGGCTAGTATCAATAGTTCAGAGCCTCTGTTCCAAGATATAGTACAATTGCAGCTATAAGGAGTAATGTGACTGCATTAATGTGTTAAAAAAGCACATTGTGTATTTTCTGCCCCCTTTTGCTTTGTAAAAACTGCATCCAAGCCTGCTAAAAAGACCCCTTCAGAGCACCTAACCAGTTCTTTATTCTGTGGTCTATGCTACAGTACCTGAAGTGCCCAAGTGTGCAGAGAAAGCTCCTTACAGTAACATACCAGAGTCCTTGTGTATGTTCAGCAGGCAAAAGATTTAACAAGGTTCACTTTAAAGCTAAAGCCTATTTAAGGAGAAGTCAGCATGCATATGCTCATGAAGCCCACAGCTCTTAACCCACTTAACACAATGGAAAACCCTCTCAGTTCTCATTGTATTGGCAATGAAGAACAAAAAGGGCAGGCTGTGACATGATTTGGGAATTCTCTGGTATGTTGTCTGCACATAGTTGGGACTTTGTCACATCAGCTTCACGGTCCTATTCATTGGCTTGGCAGCCAGGCCACATTGCCTCTCTGTCATTTAGATAATAAGAAAGAAAAGAAGAAACCTGTTTCTCTGGAAAGTTCTCTACTGCCTCCTCCAGACCCAAAAGGGCATGTTTAACATCATAGGAGAGGGTTTTGTCATCTGACTGATGGATAAATGGAGCAAAGTCGCCTTTGTTGAGAGGCATGTGACAGGCCTGCACATAGCATCCCTGACAAGGGGAAGTGCAGCGGCATCAGCAGTTTCATTAGTATTAGCCATTATGTGGGCCTGATCCAACACCCACTGAGATCAGTTGGCATTAGATTAAGCCCTACATCAACAAGTCATGTCACTGGGTCCCTTACAAGGAAGGCAGATACAAAACAGACATAGAACCAGCTTCTGACTTCATTCACTATGGGTTTACACCAGTAAAACTCACTCGGTTTCAGAGGCATTACTCGTGATTCATATCAGTGCAAATGGCAGCAGAATCAGGGATGGATGAATGTTTTCACCTTAGAAAATCTTCATTTACTCATCTGCTGCTACAGGTATTTGGATTCAGTAAAACTTGAATAATTTCACAAAGTTAACCTGGATTTCACATAATTAATATGAATTGCACGCATACTGTGCCCAAATCTTGAGAAAATCTGTGGTTTTTCAGCTTATGTTTTGTGAATTAAGGATTAGAAAATCGTAGCACTGAATCTAGTGATGACCTTTGTCAAAGCCCATAGCCTCACTACTGATACAGTGGTTCCTTTTTCTTGTCTGTATTTGTATGCTAGAATCAGAGGTCATTTTGTCTGTTATTTCCTCCCTTTATACTTTTTTATGACTAATTTATACCATTCTCAAAATAGCTGAGGTGTTAGGCTTTCAATTTAAAATATAAGTAGCCTGGTAACAATGATATAAATAAGTCTCTGTGTTATAAGGTGAAAGTCATCTGTATGAAATCGGGACCAATTCCCCCACCACTGGGATGTTTTGAACATGGCTCAAGGCTTGAACAGACATGCACAAGAGCTGCAATGGCATTACACATTGGCCATGTTAGATGTCTGAGCCTTTCATCTGCAGAATTCCAGCAGTTCCACAAGGAGACTCCATCTTGAGCCAATGTTTGCTATTAGATGTTCACATTCTAATTATTATTTACCATATATATTGCAGTGGTACCTAAAGGTCACAGCCAAGTCAGACCCCAGTGTGCAAGGTGCTGTACCAACACATAGTAAATTACAACTCCTACCCCAAAGAGATTACAGTCTAAAGGACAAGAGGTAACAGACAATGAGACAAACAAATGGGCCTGTATGGGGTGCAGGAGAGGGTGTAGCAAATATATACAATCATTCTTAGCTCATCAGTAACAGTGATCACAGCTCACCATCTGCCCAGATGTTACCAGGTTGTATTCTTGCATGTGTGATGGTTCAGGTGAGTTTTGAGAAAGGAGCTGACAGAGGATAAGGTTGTTCTTTTGAAGATATTTCCTGGGGGCTTTTTCCTGTTCATAATGGGCATTGCCATAAAAGTGTTGAAGGTGCTTGTCAGAGAAGTGAAGAATTGGGTGATCAAGGCTGGTGCTGTTAGCAGAATGAGAGCAGGAGTCGATCTTGTGATAAGATGGCAGGTTGGATAAGTAGGGCAGGGCTAGGCCACGGAGGACTTTGAAAATAAGGAGAGGACACGTGTATTTTAAAACATTCTACAATCCATGGCATTACTGCAGTATATTGAAGACAGTTTGGAATTACAAGCTATCACTTTAGGAGTGGGGGTTTTCCTTATACTGCTTGCAGGCTAGGGTACTCTGTAAAGAAGAGTGAGATCAGAGTGAGTTTGCAGCTTGACAACCTGCAGTAATGTGGGATGAGTTATACCTCTCTGTTTTAAGGAGCAGCCTGCTTCATCTCTTTGTTTTGGGGGTTTTGTGTTCTTGTTCTGAATTCCAAGATATGAAGTAGTGTTAGGTTACAACCATCCAGCAAAAATATTTACATCTTTCTCTAACTTCTCTGTGTGTGTGCCATGAGCATAATTATCGTGCTTGAGCAAGTCATGTCACCTCTCTGCCTCAGTCACTACTTCTGGAAAGTGGGATAATTGTGCAGCCAAATCCTGCTTACATGAACTCCTGCTGGCTGAATCTTCCAATTTGTTATTGTTTATCACAGCAGCTCCTAGAGGCCCCAATCAAAACTGAGGTCCCATCATGATGACTTTGCACATGCTCAGTGAGACAGTCCCTACTCTGACAAGTAAGACAAGGCAGACAGAGGGCGGGAGAGACACAGAGCCACGCAGAGTGGGAGTGATTTGCCTAAAGTCACCCAGGGAGTCTGGCAGAAGAGGGATGGAATCCAAGTCTCCGGAGTCCAGCCCAATGTTCTACCCACTAGATGACACTGTCTTCCTGACTAACTGCCAACCTACCTTACAGGTTCCCTGAATCCCAGCCTATTGATTCTAGATTATCTGAACACCCAATTAGGCAAATGTATTTGGTGTTGCTCATGTAGTTTGAGGTATTGGGATTCTCCCTGGAGGTTGTGTGTGCATTCATTAGCTCATGTGTGTGCAGGGATTTAATGAACAACTCTGTGCAAGAACTCAATATTATCATGATTAATTTCTCCTCCTGGGTTGCCCTAAAGGCAGATATAGAAAGAAGAGTATGAGGCTGACAGACCTTTGGAGACGCAGCTTCATGTTCATTAGGATTATTTTCCTCAGGCTATCACTTTATTTCTTGAAACTGAAAATAAACGGATTTCACATGGTCTTTTATACCATCTTCACCACAAATTCCCCCCTGCTCAGGGATTGCAGTACAACTGGTTATTGATTAGTTCTTCTTGGGTCGTAACCTGAAATACAGACCTTTCTGAGTCATTCCCCTTTTCTCTATGGCCTTCAGCCAGGACCCCTTTGGTCCACAGGTTACATCTCTTAGTGCAGACACCATAGCTTTCTCCTGACTTCTTCAGGTTCCTTCCTTTCAAGTTTGGGGTCCTGCAAGAATCTACAGACTTCCGGCAGTCTCTGTTTACTGTCCCATCCTGGGGCTTCTGCTCTGGACAATCCATTGACTCTTCTCAGAGATGACCTGCAGAGCTGTCTCTCACCCTCTAGCTCCTTTTGGGCTCTTGTCCCTTCTTAACTCCCCTTCCTTACTTTACTGGTATCAGGTGTCCCTCATCAGACTCAGCTGGGAGGTACCTACTACATCACAGGGGAGCTGGACCTATGTCTCTTATAGGAGCTGGCAAGCCTGGGACAGTGCTTAGGGTAGGTGGAGGGGGCAGGGAGAGGGGAAGGAGGTTCTGCTGTAATGAAGGGCAGGGTCCAAATAGTATGGTTTATTGATAGTCACGGTACAATCCAAGTGGACAGCTCATCTGCCCTCCTTAGATCCTGAACTTGCAAGTGCTGAAATTTTCAAACAGATATTTAGGAGCAGATCATCCTCCTAAATTTTGATTTTCAGATTCAAAATTCCTTGGAAATTCTGTGCTTGGCTCCCCCTCTTTAGATGCATAAGGGGCTTGGGAACACCTTTCAAGGCGTAAACCTAACAGTCTTTGAAAATTCTGCCCAGTGCCCTCTGAGGCATTACATGTTAGAGCTTCAAAACACAATATTTAAAGGGAATTCGTTAAAGTGTCACAGGGAAATACAGAAAAGTTCTGTACTATAGAAACTGGGAAGGGAATGAACTTGGACACAAGATAAAACAATTAGAATCCTGTAGCATCTTAAAGACTAACAAATTTCTGCAGGCATAAGCTTCGTGGGCTGCAATCCACTCTCATTTTTGCTGCATACAGACGAACACAGCCTACCCCTCTGGAACTGGACACAAGATGTTGCATAAGAGGTTTTTTGATGTTCAAGTTTTTAGGTTAATCTTTGTTGTAGTAGGATGTTTGTTGCTTTACTTCCTGCTGCATTACTGTGAAAATCGTTTAGACAAAGAGTACTGAAGAAATGGCTTCATCGCCACATTTCATGAAATAACTTTGAAGAAAAATAATTGTCAGAGGATTGCACTAAATGCACATAAAATCATCTCTAACACACCTTGCTAATATTTTCTAAGAGCCAAACATCAAAGATATTGTTACTCATTCTTCTGGAAGCAATAAGTGTATTGACACAAAACACTTTTGTAGTAAATGATTGAGAAAACCTGCCACATAGAAAAGCATTAAACTGGAGCAGCATTTTGGCGACACTGAGTTGGAATAGTTAATTGGGATGTTAATAACAGACAACAATCATGCTATATTTAAAACTTGTTCAGCCAGATTTCATTCACTGTTAGAATTATATAGCAAGAAGGGTTATTTTTTAATTAGGACTGAAAGCCCAGATTCTAACGCATTAGAGGGAAAGGAACAGAGTTCACACAATGTGGCAGAAGCTAGAGGTGTAAAAGACTCATCAAAAATATCTATTCTGTCCTCTCAGCCCATACAAGATTGTTCCAAGATTTTCTACTGCTTTAGGTGTCCAAAGGGGCAGTCATCTCCCATGAAGGGCTTATTCTACTGCCTAATCCAGCTCACTGTTAGGAAGATTTTCTTAATATTCAAACTAATTTACCTTTTCTAAATTAAATGCCCATATGGCAGAATCAGGACAAGTATATACTGAGGCTTTCTAAACAAAAGATTATTTTTGTATACTTGATACAGTGGGGTAAATGCCATTTCTGTGGACACACACAACACAGTGTACCTTGTAGGCCAAAAGAATTTAGCAAAGAGCAAGGCAATGTTGTTCTTTACAGTGATACTGAATGTGGGCATTCTTCAACACCAAAACTCTCCATGATGCAAAGCTGTGAAGAGGAGTTCATTAATAAACAGTTTTGGACTCAGTCACACACATCTCCTTCAGAAGTGCTTGATTGGCAGATGAAATGAGGCAGTATGCAATAAATATCCCTAATCTTGAGAAAATCAACTGCCTTTCCAGTCAGACTGATTGTGTCATCCACGATCGTCTTTGGATCTCTCCACTGATATTATCTTCCCATTGCATTACATTCAAACTTCTTGTTCTCAAAGCACTTCATAACTTTGCCTCTCCTTACTTATCCATTCTTTCCTTGTCACACTAACCCCACATCATCCCCACTCTATCAGTGATGTCAGCCTCACTGCCCCATTGTCTGATTTCCCTAAAAGCGTCTTCTTAGTTTCTTCTATGCCTTTCCTGAATTAATCTACAAGGCCCCTACTCGTTCCCTCAAATCTTTCCTCAAGACCCATTTCTGCCATGATGCTTATGGGAATTCTGTCAACTAATAATAGCTAGGTTGAGGGGCAGTCCATGATAATTTATATTTATTATGATTCAGAGCCATCAAGTTGTGCACAGAGCTAGCCCATGTAGCTGTGGAAACTTATTGTTACTCTCATCCTTCCTCCTCCCCATCCTTTTGGCTGTATCACTCACTCATCATATCTTGTCTTAAATTAGGTCCTGATCCAAAGCTCACTATAGTCAACAGGATTCTCTCCCTTGATTTGAGTGGCCACTGGATCAGGATGTTAGATTATAAATTCTTGAGGGCAGGGGCTGTGTCTTCCTCTTTGTCCTGACTGGGACATCTTGGTGCTATTGTAATACAAATAATAAATTATAATAATATAAACTTGATCCAAAAAACATGCCTCTAAGCTCAACCTTTGTGCATCCACTTATCAAGTTGGGAAAAACTGAGATTGAAAAGAAGCCCTTACAGAAGACAAACACTGCAGTGCTGGGAGGTACCTCTCCAGTGTGAACAGTATTGGAGCTTAACAAACAAACAAGTAAGTACAATCAATAATGTCCTTTGAATGGACTGCATCTTTCTAGTGGAGAACATGGTCCCTCTTGCTCTATTAGACCTTTCAGGAGGCAGGTGTCTATTCTTCCTTCGGCAAGGAAAACTTGGGTAAATTAAGGAAAGAAAGGAAGTTGTTGTAGCAGCAAATGCAATAAAGAACAGAGCTGCTGTCTTTGAGACATTAGCTTTTTTTTTATTGCTCACGCGAGCAATCCACCAGGTTTGTTGTTATGAAACACTGGGCCCTAGGACTCTTTTCCAACCCCAACTTCTTGTCAGCATATTCATATCATAGAGGCAGCTCTTTGTACAAGCCAAGTAAATACAACTCAGGTGAGAAGTGTGGTGTAACTGCTAACATCCAAAATATCAAAGACTTTATTATAGTCACTGAAAAAGAGTTTCCTATTATGATTCAAAAAGTTCATCTCCAACTTGTAACAATGAATAAAAACTCAAAGCAGGCTGGGTCTGTTTAAATTTAGTGCTGTGGATCAGACTTCAATGGAATCTGTTCTATAAATATCAGATAAAGGAACTTGTCAAATGGATGTGTAAACAGTCTACAGTTAGAGGGAAATGAGGCTTTTTTCCTAGAACAAACCCTGAACCTTACCATTTCATCTGGATGTTTCTTTTCCTAAACCTGTGTTTGAGTGGGATGGGTCTGATCTCTTTCTCAGAAGACAGGAAACTAGCCCAAGCAAAATTTTTACAAACAATGGAACAAGGACGAAAATAAAAACAGAGCCAGTTGTTGATAGTGTGCTTTTCATTAGTGGGATGGGTACGAAACCTGCATCAGACCAAAATTACCATTCATCCTGCATTGGCAAAAACTATGTCTGCACATGAACTGTCCGGAAGCCCATTATGGGATTATAATTCTCTAGGCCACTGGAATTGTGCCCACAAAACCAGATCTGAATGTGGCCCCACCTTTCCATCTTGTATAGCATGCAACATTACCACTAGGTGATGAATCTTTGTCTAAACAAGAAAGCTGTGACATTTCCTTAGTTCCCATCAGGACTGGTAGCACAAAGGAGACTGGATTTATCCAGCAGATGCTCCTGTCTGGTCATGGGAAAGAGTCAAGTCTTTGCTTCCTTGCATGTGCCCTTCGTGCCACTCCTTGAGACAGCAACTGAGTATTCTCCCAAAGCAGAGAACCCTGAGTTGGGAAGGGCTGGCGTAGCCCCTCCTGGATTATATCTCTTGTGTACAGGGAGTTCCAGGCTAGGTTGGGTCTAGTCAGGAGCGAGGGGACAGGCTGAAGTGTATTGTGCTCCAGTGACCCTTGACTGCACAATAACCTCTTGGTAGCTGCTATTTGCTGACAAGTTATGAAGCAGCTCATACTTGTGCCAAGAGCTGGTACAGCCTCCAGCATCAGAAAGTCCAAAAGATTGTGTGAAGGCACTTATGCCTCCCCCACAAGGCATACACCTCAAAGCCACTTGTTTCCTTCCCCAGCATGCTACGTAAAGTCATCTCTGGGGATCTAGCCCTTGGCCACAAGCTTTAAACTAAGGAGAAGAATTTATTTTAGCCATTACTGTCCCCAACCCAAAGTCCATGCCAAAGGGCATGTTCCTGGGAGGTGGGTGAGCAGGTAATTGAGGGATTCTGGAGTCTATGACGCTGGGAGCACTTTATTACTTGTAATGCATGGCATGTTACAGAGATGCTAGCACAAACAGTAGCTCTTGTGTTACTGTTGCAGAAGTGTGCCGAAGACCTGGATCTGATGCAGACTGCGACCTGCCTTTGTTGCAATATATTTACCACATAAGCCTTTCACCATTGTCTTGGTCACAAGTGGAATGAGTTTGCTGGCTCTCATTCTATCTCTACCTGTGCAAATCACAAAACCATCAGATATCATGGGCAAATGGTAGAAGGCCAGGACAGAAATAGCTGAAGGCATTGGAAAACCAGTGCAGCATAGATTTGGTTCCAGAACTGAAATACAAAGGGGGGAGGAGGGAGACTGCAAGTCAGAATCTACATATGATGGCAAAGCTATGGGGGATGCTAGGATTGGTGTAAAAGATTTATATGGAATGGGACAGGTATCTTTTCTTCTTGAAAAAGGAGAGGAGATGAAAATGAAAGATTTATCCCAAATAAAAATTAATTAAAAAAAACCAAAAACTCTTTAATCCATGCCCTTTCCCTTTATCACATAACCCCTCTTAATATATTATGCACGCAATTTTCATTAAATTCCATTAAATTTGCAGATATTGCACAAAATAAATTAAGCTTTCATTCATATTTCAATTGCTATTCTATTAATCCTCTCACCCAGTTTGTGCTTCAAGGAGAAAATCCAAAGCTCCAGTGGGAAACTTCTGGGTAGGAAAGTGGCCACTGAGTTCTAAGCATCGCATTACAATCACCATACAAGACTGTATACAGCACACACTGAGAGCTGTGTTATTAGCTGGCAACTGCCTTGATAGCTTCACACTTGATGCCTATTAAGGTAAAGTGTAACCAACTTAGTTCATGGAAAGTTTTCAGCACAACCTTGTTTCACAGTTTTTTTTAGGGAAACAAGTATTAGTCTTTTTGCTATGCATGATTTAATTCTTTCATGAAGCTGATACATGCAGCATTTATCACCAGAATGATTTTATATTTATGTTTTCATTTATGCATCACTTACGCAGACAGAATCATCTTGTATAACTGAATGTATGTTTATTATCTGAAAGGCTTCTCCTTCTCTACATAAGGACCTTAAGGAAAATTGATGAAAAATTGAATTAAGGCAGTGTTGATTCAGCAAATCACTTAAGCACATGCTTAATTTTGAACATGAGTAGTCCCAGCAGTTTCAATGGGGCTATTCACATGCTCAAAGTTAAGTCCATGCTGCAGTGCTTTGCTGGATCAGGGCATAAGGCCTGTTCAAGGTAAGACTCAATCTAAAAGAAGGAAAGTTGTGAGTAAGACTGAAGCTTCCTCCTTAATTGCTTTGTTTTAAATATTGACAGAAACTCTCCTGGATCATCCTTTCCAGGGCTCCAGCTACTTTATCTCAGACAGGAAATTACCTCTCCACCTGATTTCATTTTATGCAAAGGCTACAGTTCTGAAAGGCACTGATTGCTCTCAACAACCACAGAAATCAATGGAAGTTGAGGGTGTTCTGCACAGGGGCATAGCTAAGACCAAAGAGTTGAGCTGATGAGACCCCTCACACCTGCATCCCAGCATTGAACCTCACAGGACCAGCCCACAATGAGAAAATAATTGTTTTTAACAAAGTAGTAAAATGACAGGCCCCTAACAACCTCTGAGCATCCCTTATTAACCCCACAGTGTGTTACAGGTGACCCCCATACAGATTCACTCCCTGAATCCCACTACAAAAATTCTCCTCCCCCAACTGAATGTGACTAATTTCACCTTATCTTCAAATACCTGACCCCATGCTCTGCTTTATGTACTCCAGTGACTAATTTTAATGTTGACACATGTATCCGAAGCCTAGCCTGAAGAAAAGCCCAACACCAAATCACATTTATAGACTGCTTGACCTGAAGTAATTATCATAAACAGCAGAACAATTATAATTAGTTATTTTTCCCATTTTATTCCTCTTTTGTGTTATGCAATACAATATACATTGTATCACATGTCATTAAGGTCTTATGTTTTCAATGAAAAAAGAAAACAACTGATTAAATACAGAGGGAAAACACAAAATGGATTGAAAAGGGCCTTTTCAATTACATTCGCTTCCTTTTCATTTTAAACTACATAGCTTGGGCCAGATTGTGCAGTTATTTCTGTGCAGAGGGGCTCCATTCAGATGCAGGAATTTGTGCACAGATCCACTTGTAGGACTGGGGTCTATATTATTTCTGGTTCCTGCACTCTCTCCCCACCACGAGTCACTTTTTGGTCACTTACAGCAGCAGTGGGGGTTTATGTGGCTTTTTTGTTTTGTGTCACAAACTATACTGGAAGTTTTTATGAGATTTTGTTTTAAATTCTTTGTCTGCTTCATTGCTAACATGAAACAACAGATTCCTGACCAAATGTCTGCAGTCATAATTCAAATAATAGAGAGGATTTTCCTAAAAAATCTCTAAAGTAGCCAAAAATAAACACTGAAAAATAGTAAAAACAGAAACCAAAACCCAGAATCCATCCCTATGTTGTACCACAAAAATGGGTTTTATTGCATTCAGTGCACATACAAATAAACAAGCCCTTGTTTCCCCCTTTATCTCTCATATGTACATAACCATATCTCACCACTTTGAGAATCTGCATTATATTAACCTCTCCAGTGATCTCAGCAGGGAGAGGCATTGAATGCAAAAACAAATTAAATGGGTGACGTCTCCCTGTGAAACTATTTTAATACAACATGAAACGGAAATACTTGACTCATTAAATATTTGGATAAAATGTTTAATACTATGGGCCTATTCTCAAAAAATTCTGCCTCACCTTGTGGCCTCTGGCAGGGGCCCCTAAAGCCAACTTTTCTCTTATATGTTCCTTCTCAAAGCTGCTGTGAGAAAGTGAAGGGCTGTTGAAAAGCCTCTGTCAGAGACCTGAACAATATACTATACAACCATTCAGTGGGAAACCATACATATGTTCACTTAGGAAGGAATAGCCAATTGCATAAATACAAAAATGGGAAATAATTGCCTAGGAAGGAGTACTGCAGAAAGGGATCAAGGTGCTATGGTGGATCACAAACAGAGTCAACAATGTAATATGGCTGTAAAAAAAGCACACATCATTCTAGGATGCATTAGCAGGAGTGTAGTAAGCAAGACAGAAGAAGTAATTCTTCTACTCTACTAGCACAGATAAGGCCTCAACTGGAGTACTGAGCCCAGTGTGGACCAACGGGGGAAAGTCCAGAGGAGAGCAACAAAAATTATTGAAATTCTAGAAAATATGACCTATGATGAAAGATTTTAAAAACTGGGTTTGTTTAGTCAGGAGAAGAAAAGACGGAGGGGGGCATGATAAAAGTTTCCAAGTATATAAAGAGGAGGGGGGATAAATTATCCTTATCCATCAAGGCTAGGACAAGAAGTAATGGGCTTAAATTGCAGCAAGGGAGATTGAGGTTAGACAGTAGGAAAAATATCCTAACTAAGAGTAATTGACCACTGGAATAAATTACCTAAGGAGGTTGTGGAATCTCCATCATTGGAGGCTTTAAGAAGGGGGTAGATAAACACGTATCAGGGATGGTCTAGATAATACTTAGACTTGTCTCAGTGTAAGGGACTGGATTAGATGACCTATCAAGGTCCCTTCCAGTTCTACATATGTCTCTGACACTGTGTCATGGACCATTGAGGCTCCATCGCTAAACAAGCCCCTTCTTTTCTCCTTACTATTTGTACAACTCCCTGGATCCTTGTCAATAAACTTTGTATTTTCATGCAGATCCCAGAAAGCAAATGTCTAAGCATCTAGGATAGGAAAATTCTCTTTAACATGTTTCCCCTTTAGAAATGCTCTGAGTTTCATGAGCTACCCCAGCGACAAACCACGCACCTCACCATCTCTGCTCAGGAGCACTTCTCTGACTTGCAGTCTCTACCTTGAGCACAGAGCAGCACATCTACCCTAAAACAAACCCCACCTAATCAACATCTCCTGCGTGCACCGCTCTCCCTCAGGGGTTTGAGAAAGCATCAATTACATGACACCAAGCCAGTCTGTGTCAATTGATGACTGCAGGCAGTGAAGGAGGGACAGCAGCCTGCAGAGAGCAGAAGAGAAGTAATGGGGATGGAGCATTCCCCAGCTGCCGCCCAGGACAGCTCGGCGGCTGGGAGGAGGCAGTTGTGAGATCGGAGCCATTTCCTTGCAAGTCATCCCGTTTTGCAGTTTCGGGCGACCTTCCAGAGGCTGCGGGGGATCCCCCCGCCCAGCGCTAGCCGCGGGCACCGCCTGTCGGGTCTGGCCGGTGGGAGGTCGAGGCTCGCTGCAGCGGCTGCCGAGCCGGGAGGGGTGTTGCTGCAAACCCCTCCACAGCCCCCGCAGCCGTCGGTCACGAGCGGCGGGGGCGGCTCCCGCGCCCGGGCCGGACAGCAGTGCGGGCGAGTGGGCGAGCGGACCCGGAGCCCGCCATGGGCGCCCTGCGGGGCCGGATGCGCTGCGCCAAGCGTCTGCTCTTCGCCGTCAGCTTCGGCTTCTGGGTCAGTGCGGGCGGGCGGGCGGGCGGGGAGCCCGGGGAGCCCCTGCCCTGCGGCGCTGCCCCGGCCGGCGCGCGCGGCGCTGCGGGCTCTGCTCCGCGCTCCCGATGCCGACAGGGGTTGGGACCCTGCGGGCCGGGGGGACCTGCGGGGCGCGCTTGTCATCCCGATGCACGACCCCGCACCCTGCGGGCACCGCTCCCCGCACTGCTTCCCTCCCACGGCCTGACCAGGGACCCCCGAGCTGCGCCCGCACACCGAGCAGCCCTCAACCAGCGGCGGGGCGCTCGGTCAGTGCAAACGGGCGAGCCTGGCTGTGGTGCTTTCTGTGTGTCTGGGGGTCCTCTCCTGCACCCTTCATGGTGCTTGCTCCAGGGCCGGGGCTGCGCCTGTCTTCGTGGCATGTCTGTGCTGTGCAGACAATAACTAACTGTGCACACTGCCCAGACCCAAGAATAGATGCCACAGCTGCACACTCATTTGGACACATTTCAGCCTGATCTTACCCGGGATTCTGGTTTGGTGCAGGCACAAATAATGATGGATGCAGTTTAGATCACTTAGATACTTGAATACCTGGTTATGTTTATAGATCAGGAGGAAATCTGGCCCCTTTTGTTTAACTCATGCACCTGCACAATAGTAATATTTGTTGGTAAGCTCATTTGGGGGTGCTAAAATATTGTCTTTTAGAATGCAGTCTTCCTTCATAGAAATCACCCTTAATTTCAGTGCAGAGGGAGTTGTTACCAAACCCTAGGTGCAGTTTTGGGCACACAAATTGACTAATAGGCTTGCATAGTGTCTTTGGCAGTTTGGCTTAAGCTTCTCAAACTCTGCTCTTGATCTTGTAAACATGCTGTTTTGTGACACTCATTAGCAAGAATATTTGCTTAAGGAGAGATGTTCATTGCTGCACTACAAAATATAAACACTGAATTAATTTCTAATACTCTAGTTTGCTTCTGACATAAAACATACTCTCCTTACTCCCTCAATTCTAAATACTTACCAACATTACCAGCAGCTAGAACAAGATAGCTAGTGCTCTTTAGTGAAAGAGTATATGTGGGGTTTTGCACAACCATACAGCAATAGAAATAAAGAACTCCAGCTGTGCATATTAGTTTAACAAAAATCATAAGGGCTGTTTATTCCTTGGCATTGTTCTGGAAATTGGTATTTTCCCAGTACCGTGTGGGTAACTGGGCTTGGGCAATGCTGATAATCATGAATCTGAAGGGAAGCAAAACCATCCATTGTTGGAAACGATGGCTAAATATGGAAATGTTTCCCCAATTACGTGAAATTGCTTATTTGGACTTTTTGTCCAGTGTCGTTCCCACGTGCAGTTTTATTGAGCCTTCATGTAAGGCTGTTGAGAGCATGGATTTGTGGAACTTCCAGCTGACACCTTGCCTTGGTGATGTGGCAATAAGAGATGCTAGGGTCCTTCCTATGTTCTTGATTTACACATAACCAACACAAGAAAGAAGGGTAAGCATCTCACCCAGTTGCAACAGTTACAGGATATGTTTGTTTCAGCACTGTGATTTTGCTCTAACATCGTTGGGCAGCAAACTTCTGGGCAGTATACATATGCATCACAAGAAAACTATATAATTTATTTTTTACTTTGGATTTAACTTTTGAAACATGACTATCCAGTGCTCTGGGCTTTTTCTGTTTTGATTTTTTTAACAAACCTTAGGAAACACCGCATCATGGGACAAAAACTTCTTGATAAAAAGAGAGACAAAGCACGGCTGAGACAGCATCTTTCTTTAAAAATATATAATGAACATACCTAACTTTCAGAGGTGCCCAGTTCCCCACCAATCAAACAGTAATTCCACAAATCAAGACATCTGCTGCTTTGAGAAGCTCAATTTATGAGAGAAATGCTTTCCATCCAAGTGTGGTCAGTTCACTGAACAGCATCTGGATATGGTGATGAATCACCATTTCATTGCAGCACCATACTGGTATGAGATATTGTTCTACCAGCCCTCAAAACTGGAAAACCTCTAATGGTCCTGCAAGCACAGAATCATGGATCAGCTCCCCACTCAAACGTTTGATGCTCTTTTGCCTGTATGCTCAGAACTTCCTCCTCTCCTCATTCAAATCCCTCCGTACATCATGCTTCTTTCCAGAGCCTTCATGATAATTATAAAACAAGTAGTGAATGTATAGCAGTAGCACCTAATGAGTGACCCCAGATGTGGGTTGGGGGAAGCCTTACGCTGCATATACATACATACACTGGAAGCTTTCCTTTGCAGCCTGGATTTAATGGAAGAACATCTGGTCTGTGCTACCTGTGTCTTAACTTAGATTGTATGTGCCTTTTGCATAGATACTTCGATGTACACACAGCACTGAGCACTCTGTCAACGCTCAGGACGGATTAAACGATAATTGTGATAGATCAAAGGGAGTCACCGAGATATTTTTCTGAAACTGAATTTGTTGTGAAATGCTAAAATATAAAATGTTTCAATAAACCTAAGACAATAAACCAGTAGGCTGAACTGGAGCCATCTGAGCTATGGATCAGTTCTATAGAGATAAAAATCACTCTGATCCAAATGCTTTCTGTAGATTCATCCCTGGCAGTTTAGCAGAACTTGTTCAGGGGGTGAGGAGCAGCCTCCCTCCTCAAATGCCTTGTCTGGCATGGCCACTGGATGGAAAGTGTGCATCACAGTTTGTAAATTTAGGGGCCTGCTCAAAATTAGGAGGCCCAGCTAGGAGCAGCCTCCTTAAACGTACAGATGTGTGCACGCACCTACCATATTTGCTCACTAGATGTGACTGGGCATTCAGGGAACTATCTACATGCACACACGAACACATTCCATGTATTATCAGTGGGAGTAACTGGACTTGCAACACATACATTCCTTTTCATATAGGTGCTTTGTAGTGCCGTCATCACCATAGTATGTGAGTGCCTTCCAGTAGTGCATTAGATGATGAGACTAATATCTGTCATGGGGAGTTCGTTCTGTCTCCCCATCACATGGGTCTGACAAACACACATTATTATTTAGTAATGAATTGCATCAGGGTAGCACCTAGAAGTCCCAGTTGTGGACCAGGACCCTGTTGTGCTAGCTGCTGTGCAAGCACAGAACAAAAAGGAGCTTACTATGTAAGTAAAAGGCAAGAGATAACAGATGGATACAGACAGACAAATGGAGTGTAAAAGGAAATAATGAGATGGTATTGGTCAGTATGATAGGCAGTGGTCTCAGCACATCTCCATGACAGCAACCTGATGGTCTTCAGACATTCACCCAGTTCACACCTTATGCTGCCAGTTGAGTTTTGGTCACTTCCAATAGTAATCAAAACATCAGATGGCTTTATGTAAAGTTATAAAAGAAAATATGTTTCAGTAGCCCAGTGTGTACTTTAAATGTCACTGGCTTTTAAAGCACTTTATTCAGTGGCTTGTAAGTTTATAGCAAAATGATCTTTTGGGCTGAATTTTCTCATTTTTCTTTTCAGTCCTTGAAAAATTATTATGCAAGTATTCTGGAGCAGAGTGAAGGGGATTTCTGCTCTTTTAAAAAATAAAACCTTACTCAAATGTTTTTCTGAGCCTGGATAACTAAAATCCAGTTTGGATATGAAACTACAGAGTTGCCATGTACATCATCCTGTGCACCCACATAGCACAGGTGCAGATGTTTTAGAGATGCCAAGAGATACATAGATTAGATAGATAGGAATGTGGGTTTGCTACGTCTGCAAAAAAACAAAAGTAGTTTCAAAGATAAAGAAATTACAAACAAGTGAGAACAGCATCCTTCACTTTCCAATATGTGGTATTTTATATTATTTTCCTAACAGATTTTATGGCAAAGGGAAGGCAGTTTTCCATATAGTCAAACCTGTGAAGAGACTTAACGTATACCACAGTACCGCCAAACATATTAAGTAAAATTCTGCTCCCCCCTGTATTAGTAAGACCTTCTGTTGAGCTGGGTCCTCTGCATCTGTGGTTGTCCAGACCATCCAATAAGGCCTGTGACACACTGGCAGGAGGCTTGCCCAGCTCTAACGTCTGTTTATGCACCTTCACAATGGCCACAAGATTTTGACTGGAAAACAGTCAGTGAAGTTATTGCACTCCCAGCAGCTCTGTCTGGGCCAAGCCAGTGTAGGCTGGCACCGCCATCTTGGCTCCTGGGCATGCAGCAGTTCCGTAGATCTCACTCTGACTGAAGCAGCATAGAGTTTCTGGACTTATGCTCTGGACTTAGAGTAGGAACTGGCTGGGTTTGCTTGCCTGCATATTACAGAGCTGTGGTTGTTAGTAGGGGAATGAGGAGTGGCTGTGAAGCTAGGAAGGAATGAAGACAGATGAGAGAAAAATCTCATTTCCCCGTTAGTTTAAGGAACTTTCCAATCAGTGTTTGTAAACCACGAGGACACACCCAAGTAACAGTACGTTGGGCAAATTCTCTAAATTCTGCCTGTTTGGGTTTGCTGGAACTAACTGTGGTAGCTTGGGCACTGGCTCCCTTCCCTTCTTGCTCTGTTTGGGCCTTATCATTTTGTGTGGCACTCAGAACCTAAAAGACTGTTCGGGGTCATTTTGCTGAATGCATGAGATTGGTTCTTTATAATGTCTGAGGCTGCGTTTATACTGACGGCAGCAAATTTGCTGCCGTCAGATTGATGTCTCTGGATCGACTGAGCGGTCTGTGTAGACCCGCTCAGTCGATCCAGAAATCGATAGCGGAGAACCACCTCTGTAAGTGGCGCAGCGCAGTGTGGACAGCGTGCGGAACAGACGCAGCAAAGTTGACGGGAGATACACAAGTTTCTTACGTCACTTGCGTTTCTCCCATCAACTGCCGCCGAATCTGGAAGGTAAGTATAGACCAGGCTTGAAAATCATTAATGGGTTGAAAAGCGCCGTGATATTAAAGAGCCAGAGGAGAGAATGAGGCAACTTGTCCTATAACAGAAATTAATTGTTATGTAATATTGGGAAAGGCCCGCTGAGTTCTGGAACTTTATAATCCTGTGGTTTTGGAGTTTCCAGGAAGCACACGGAGTCACCCATTACAGCTCTTTGGCATGCTCCATCTCTTTCCAGCCCTTTGAAGTTCATTTATTAACTGGTCTGTTTGCTTTCCAGCTGGCAGGGTCAGCTGTCATTGCCTTTGGACTATGGCTGCGATTTGGTGATGTTCTGAGTGACTTAACTTCAGAGGAAAAATCTCCTGAGTATTTCTACATGGGTAAGTTAAGGCATGTAGACTTGAGCTGTACCTCCAGTCTCAGTTTCACACCAGCAGGAATGATCTCAAATACCACACTACATATGTGAAAATGGTGCTTAAAAGATCTGACAAGTGACTGATATAAACCTTTTTCTCCTGCTCTTCCATGCCATTTTAAGTGACAGCCCCTCTCAATTCACAGCTTTTGCAGACCAGAATTAATTCCTAAATATGATTTCATAGTTGAATTTTGCTGTAATGCTAGTGCTTATGAAACGGGAGCTGGGAAGGATTACGCACTCATTCGAGTCTGCCCATTACAGCACCCTTTGGGGCCCTTTCCTTTCTGATGCTAACCAGCAGCACAGTGGAATTGGAGTGATATGTATCCTGGCACTTTAGAAGCAATGCCAGGAACTTGTTTCCATGAGGTTGCAACAGGATCATTCCTGGATATCTCTGGTGCAGCTCCAAATGCAATGGGAAGAGTTACTGCTCATCACTTCTTCTTGCCCCTGCACACACAGGATCCCAGTATTGTCTCAATGGAATTGGAATAAATCCTGCCATGGTTGAAAAGTAAAAATGCACTGTCATCATCTCCAGAATTGTTCCCCCAACCTGAGCAGTAACTAGCCCAACTCAGCAGCCTTAGGGTGCTTTACTTGGTCTTATGTAAATTTAAAGAGCTAATGTTTTTCCAAAGTTCCAGATGTGCTTTTCAAGCTATGGTGTGGTTTTCTGGGGGCTCCAGATGTTACATGAATATTATGTGCCTAATTGGTTGGTCTGCATTGGTTGCCTGTGGTTTCACACTTCCCATTTCTTCATCCATCCCTTGCCAGTTGTGACAAGCTTCCTGTGTCCTTGATTTGTTTCCCCTTTCCTCTCTGATCACATTAAGAGAAGTCAGATTCCGTCTCTTTTAATCTTTCACCATTTGAGATGGGTTCACTCAATAAAATCTGAATATCACACTCATGTCATCCTTCTCCCATGCCAAGTGTGAAGAAACACCCAGCCCTGCCTGGCTCACCCAGCCTAGCTGGCAAAGCAGCAGCTGGGGAGTTCCAGAGAGAGAAAAAATCCTGGCTGCTAGTGTGAGAGTATTAAATATGAATCACTGGAAGTGTCTGCCAGCAGTGAAAGCTGACCCAGAGGCGTTGCATGGCATCAGCTATTTCTACCCAGGAATCTTAGTTCAAGTTTAACCCTCTCTCCAGTTACCTTTACATATCCATTATACAGTCAGGAATTGACCTAAACTCCAGTCTCTTGGTGGATCAAATGACACCATATCTTTAATTTAAAAGTTAGTATATGACTGTAGTGCTCCTGCAAATGAGGGCTTGAAGACTTTGACTACAACCTGGCATCCTGCAAACTTCACTTGCTCTCTCTCCTAATGCACATTTGCCCTGGTCTGCAGCACTCCTGCTACTCCAGTCCTGGGCCCCATACAGCTCAGACCTGATCCATAGCAATTCTATCTTAAACAATGGAGCCAGAAGCTCACAGCTCACTTATGCAATAGTTTAGAAACAGGAAGGGAGAAATACTAAGGCCCATTAAAGCTGAAGTGGATATTTAAGAAGGCAGAATGCAATTATTCCGATTGGAATTTGGCCAGGACACCAGGGTCAAAATTCTTCATTGCAAAATGTCCCATAGGATTTTTAATGAATTGATCTCTCATACAAAAGATGTTCTCTCTGGCAGAGCATATTCTTAGCAGCATGCTGGAGCATCATTCTGAGCATATGGTGAAGTGATACTTGTTGAATGGTGTACACCGTGTCATGGAGGTCTTCCCCTCCCCATGTGTTCTCTGTCTCGCCTAGGAGATCTGAGGAGGTAGAGTTATTCTATTCATCACAATCAATTACTGCTGGTTCATTCAATATGTAATGGACAGATGGCTAAACTCTGACAAACAGCCTGTGATATGCATTAAAGGCTGCAGTCATGTTCACAACCTCTTAATGTAGATTCCATTATCCTTGCCATGTAAAAAGTACATTCTTTTGGCAAATGCGTGGTGGGTTCTCTGGAAAGTTTAAAGTGCTGCTGCTGTAGCCTTACATGGAAATTTCAAGTGTTATTTAGATTTTGGTAATTTGAGCAGAGACTTTGAGAACGTCCTTGTAAAAGTTCAGCAACATTTCCTGATCCAAAACTGGATTTAATTTCTGCCACATTAATTTTCTTTTCCTGAGTATTTGTAGAACCCCTACACTATAGTATCTAACTGCTCAGAGGGGAAGCTGAGGAAGTGTTGAGGAACAGGACAGAAATGTGCTGAGCAATCTTTTGAACCTATACTGTCAAATTCCATCCGAATGGTTCTGAGGCTTTTGAGCAATTTGGTAGGTCTGCGAGCAGCTCTCAGGCTTCTGATGCTATTAGCAGAGATGTTAGCATCCTCTGACTAAGGCTACAGCATGAAGAGCTAGGAACAGTCAGTGTTTTTCTGTGCAGCAGGCTGTTCTGTTCAAGTGCTTGAACCTCACCCATTGCTGAGGTGCTCCAAGCACTTGACCTGCATTGTAACTTTTAGGTGTGAGTCACCCCTTCCATTTTGTCCACTAGGGCCTATTCAGGGAGATTCCAGGAGTCTCATTTTTCCAGGGAGTGCACAAGAGCTGTGTATATATCTTCTGTTCCAGACAAGCTGGCCCCTTTGTGCTGACAGCCAGGATTTTGCAACACCAAGTTCTAGTGCAGAGTGTGTTTGTGCTGTGGAAGGGGCTGCCGCTCAAGGTCACTGCTATCATCAATGTGACAAGAAGATATAAATATGTTTGGTTGTATTAAAAATATTTCTTCCAGCCCATTTATAATGACAGTTCTGCTGTCACTTTCTCCAAGTCTGAGGATCCTGATCCTCACCTGTAATCATATCAGCTCAGAGGCAGTGCTGGAGCCTGCATTAGAGCTGCTTTCAGAATATTTTTGTAGGTATGCTGGAGGTAGCTTTTGCATCACTGTCCTTTTGGCAGGGAAAGGTAAGCAGCAAGGAACAATTTAGCAATATGCACAATTGGCATAGGGGAGACTCTAGAGAAAGAGAAAACAGCCTATTCTACTGAAAAGGGAAGAAGACCAAGATAAAAGCATTAGAGCAGTGAGTGTAACATCTGCTGTGGGACATCTTGGGAGAGATCCTGGAGACCACAGTTTGACCAGCATAGGACTGTTCTACACTGTGTTATTGTACCTCACCCTGTATACTGGGCTTGCGTGTCTCCCGTCGAAAGCCGACAGCTGTGTAGACCAGGCCTTGTTTTCATTGGGAAGGAAAGTGAGCCTGATTCATGTGCCACACTCTAAAGGGGATAGTGACATCTTTGTCCGGATTTTAGTTGAGTTCATTTCAGTGTCTCTATTTGGTAATTTCCCATTCCTGAGTGAACTTCTCATGCTGGTGGGGATGTTACCTGTGGGGTTGCTGCTTTTAAATTGAAAATGTTAAAGCCCCAAATGAAGATAATTTGAACCTGTCAAATACAACATTAAGTTTGTGAAGTGAGAGCTGCCACTGAGATGTTCCTAAAGCAGGGAGTTAAAGCAACAATATGTGACACTCCAGCACAAGGGCTCCCAGAGCAGCCCTCCCAGCCGCCAGCGAAGTCAACTGAGGTAGTCAGTCTCCCCTGTGGCAGCTGAGGTGTCCAGCCTCACTAGACTTTCCCAGGTGGGGGCTGGGAACAGAGCTTTCTCCTTGGCTTTGGATGTCACTTCTCCACTTGTCTGTTAGAGCTTGAGTCTGTTGATGTTTATGGGACAGTTCGAGACCCAGCCCTTTCCTTCAGCATTGGCTGGGCAGAAGGGGAAGGTCTCTGTTCTGGCCTCACAGCTCAGGCTGAAGGGTGCTCACTCTATATTACCTAGCAAATAAAGCATTAGACCACCACGCTGTCAGTTACAGTAAAATATAAAATTAATGTAGCCAGTCTATGTTGCTCTGACATATAATAGAAAAAATGATCTGTGTGAATGAATCTGGATGATTGCTCCCTGCAGTACACTTGACTCAGAAGCAGTGCACTCCCTGCACATTATATGCTCTTCACCACTTTATTACATTTTATTTTCTCCACCCCAGTTATATAATCTGATCATTTGTCAGGGCTAGAGTGGCTGTGGTTGGAAATACAGTGAAGGCCGGGGCTCTCCTTTCAGAACACTGAGGAGGCTGAATCATCCTGCTAGCTGAGTGGCTATAGTGAGACAACGCATGCTTTAGGATATGAAGTCATGTCTGCAGCAGAAAGATATTAGCAGTTTTTCTCCACAGTGGTGGATGCCCATGCAAACAGGAGCAGCCTAGCAGTATGACACCATATGAATTGCAGCTGTCTATTCCTGTGCTCAAACCTTCTTCAGTGCCACTTAGATGTGTGTTTTGGGTCAGGCACCAAACCCTGAGTCAGCAACTTAAAAAGTCCTTTTCAACCTCTTCTGAATCCACAAGCCCTTCATATCCCAGAAGGCCTTTACAAGTAGAACTACAGGCAAAAGCAGCCTCTGCACAGGAAGGCACAATTCCACATCTGACACTTCCCACCCAGGTACTAGGAATTGCTGCTGGCACTCATGTCATTGTACATCAGCCCTTACCTTGAAGTTACTTTGAACTAATACCCTAGCATCAGGTGGTAAATTCGACTAGCTCTTCTCCTGCACTCCCAGTGTGCAGGTACTTCACGCTGCAGTCAGAAATGGATTTGTACAGAAAGAGCCCTGCGTGGAAAATGAAAGCTACTGTGCTGAAAGCCACGGAAGGAAAAACTGATTAAAAACTGAAACTGTTAGAAGCTCCTCACTTTGCACTGGTGTTTATCACCTGCTGACAGCTCCTGAGAGCCAGGACCCTTCCTGTGCTTCCACAGGGAAGTCAGGCAACCATGAGAGTTCAGACCAAAAACAAAAGCCATTTAAATACACTGATCATACAGTCATGGAAATGTAGGGTTGAATCATCAAGTCCATCCCCCAGTGCTGTGGCAGGACCAAGTAAACCTAGACCATTGCTGAGAGATGTTTGTCTAACTTGTTCTTAGAAACCTCCAGTGATGAGAATTCCACAACCTTCCTTGAAGTCCTAATCCAGAACTTAATTACTTTTATAGTTAGGAAGTTCTTCCTAATAACTAACTAAATGTCCCTTGCTGCAGATTAAGCCCATTACTTCTTATCCTACCTCCAGTGGACATGGAGAACAATTGATCCCCATCCTCTTTGTAACAGCCCTTACCATATTTGAAGACTGTTATCATGCCTCCCCTCAGTTTTCTGTTCTCAAAACTAACTATGCCCAGTATTTTAAACCCTTCTTCATAGGTAAGGCTTTCTAAACCTTTTATCATTTTTGTTGCTCTCCTCTGGACTGTCTCCAGTTTATCCACCTCTTTGCCAATAATTGTATGCAATACTACAGCTGAGGCTTCCCCAGTGCCATGTGGAGTGGGACAATTACCTCTTCTGTCTTATATGTGCCACACCTGTTAAAACACTCCCAAATGATATTAGCTTTTTTTGTAACTGCATCACCTTGTTGACTCATATTTGTTGACTTATGCTGCAAGTCTATCACAGAAGTTGCAGAAGTCATGGATTCCGTGACTTCCAGAGATTTCCATGAAATTAGGCTCTTCAACTTCCACCCTGGGGCAGCAGGGCTGAAGCTGTCAGCTTCTGGGAACTGCGGGGACCTGAGAGCTCTCAGCTGCCACAGGTGGCAAGGATTCCAGAGCTCATGGGGAGGGAGGAGCTCTCAGCTACCATGGAGGACCCCCAGCTCCAAGCTGCTGCCATCAGGGGTCCCCAACTCTGAGCTGCCACGGCAGCAAGGACCCAGTTGCAGTAGGGACCTGGTGGCTCCAAGCCATGGCTGCAGTGGGAAGCCTGCTTGCTCTCTGCCGGGGTGGGCGATGAGGAACCTTGGTTCCAAGTCACTACAGGCAATGGGGGAACCCGACAACTCCCAGCTGCTATGGGCAGTGAGGTGGCCTTGCAGCTCTGAGCCAGTGGCAGTGGCTGGGAGCCCGCTGTTGTCTATCACTTCAGGCCGCAGGGATCCCGGAGCGCCAAGCCACAGCGGGCAGAGGAGCACCCCACTGCACTTCGCCAGGATGGGTGGCAGGGACCCCAGAATCCTGAGCTGCTGCTGGCAGCCAGCCCCCACCACTCCCAGCCATGGCAAGCAGCAGGGGCAGCTGGGACCCTGGAGGTCTCCAGCCTCCATTGGCAGCAGGGACCCTGCATTGCCAGCCTGCTGGTGGTGTGGACCCCCAGGCTCTCAGCTCATCATGGGTGGTGGGGACCCCACAGCCCCCAGCTGTGGAAAGGCACCCGCAGCCATCAGCTACCACAGGTGGCCAGGGGACTTCACCACTGCTACGGGGGCGTAGGGGTGGCAGGGACCCCTAGTCTCCCAGCCTCCATAGGTGGCAGAGACCCAGCTGCGGCAGGGACTTCCTAGCTCCTAGCCCACCCGTAGCAGGGGTGGAAGAACCCCCTGGCTCCAAACCGCTGCGAGTGGCAGGAGCAGCAGGGCACCCTGCAGCCGTCAGCCACCATGAACTGCAGAGGAATCCCGCAGACTTCAGCCACGGTCAGCAGCCCCGCAGCTTCCAGCCTCAGCTAGTAGACTCCACAGCCTCCAGCCACAGGCAGAGAGGGAGCTCGGTGCCCTAGCACTGGGGAGACCAGGCTGGCAGTGATTACTGGACTCTCCCCCTCCCTCAGTGGGGCTTGGGCTCTCATCCCCCCTCAGGTTTCAGTAATGCCCTCAGTCCCCACCCCCATTATTTTTAGTAAATTCACAGACAGATCATGGACTTGCGTGAATTTTTGTGTATTGCCTATGACTGTCCACGACTTTTACTACAGATAACCATGACAAAATCCTAGCCTTAGGCCAGGTCTACACTTACCTGAAAGTTCGACAGCAGTTGACGGGAGTTACGCAAGCTACTCTGTAGCTTGTGTAACTCCCATCAACTTCTTAACTTCTGCTGTGCACAGCATCTTCAGTGCACTGTGCCAACGGGAAATGCGTTCCCGTTGGCACAGCGCTGCACCTCTTGAGGGGGTGCTTTTAGTGCGTCGACTTTCGGATTGATTGAGCGGGTCTTCACTGACCGCTCAAATGAGCCAGAAAGATGAATCTGACAGCAGCAAATACATAGCCGTACTCTCAGTCAATTTGTGATCCACTATAATCCCCAGGTCCTTTTCAGCAGTACTACCACCTAGGCAGTTATTCCCTATGTTTTAGTTGTGCACTTGATTCTTCCTTCCTAAGAGCAGTACTTTGCACTTATCTTTATTGAATTTCATCTTGTTGATTTCAGACCAGTTCTCCAATTTGTTAAGGTCATTTTGAATTCTAATCTTGTCCTCCAAAGTGCTTGCAACTACTTCCAGCTTGGTGTCATGTGCCAATTTTATAAGCATATCCTCCGCTCTATTATCCAAGTCATTAATGAAAATATTAAAAAGTACCTGACCCAGGACTGACCATGTATTACCTCATTAGATATACCCCCCAAGATTGACAGTGCTGTTTCTTCTTGTGATTTACATTTTCCATAAACTTAGAATCAGGAGGTAATTAATGTGCATAATGAGCCCTTTAACTAAGAAAATACATTTTACTGTTTTCTTTGTCTCTCAAAGACATGCCAGGTGAGGAACCTGCTTTCACTTTTCTTTTCTCTCCCTGTGTGGAGCTCCCATTCCTTGTAGGTCTCAACCCTGCAGCAACAGCTGTTTGTTTAACTTTATTTCACTAATGCACCTGCTGTTTAACTCTGTAACTATGAATGACACATTCCCCTCCCCAGGCTTGAAATTCTCTTATATAAAGCACTTACAGAGCACCTTGGCACCTGCCACTCTGTGTGTTGCTCTCCCTATGACAACACCATTTAGCAACAGGCTGTCGGAGTTCCCACTGCCCTACCTTCCTGTGATTCACTGACCTGCTGAAAACTGATTCTGAGGTCATGGCCTGGACAGTTGTTCCTAGTCCAGACTCTGTCATCAAGACTGAATGCTAGCTTCAATTCTAGAAGCAGCCACCCTAAAGCAGCTGATTCAGTTGACTGGGGATAAATTCCTGGTTGGTTATTAACAAATGAAGAAGTCTTCGCTATGATATTGCATGACAACACCTAAAACCTAAGCACATCCAGGTTTCTTTAATTAGATCCCTTATACTTCACACACCCTCTTCTATTTGGAATATCCCAGTTTCAGAATCAGATCTCCAAAAAGGGATAAAAAGGGCTTCTAGAAAAAGGAACAGCACAAACAAATTGATTGCATCATGTGGAATGTTCCTATCCTGTGTTACACTCTGACAGAGATGGAAACACTCACAATGGGAATATGCACTGGGAGCATCCAGAGCAAATTTTTGTGGACATATAAGGAAGTCAGGATCCTCTCTAGCTTCCGTCTCATCTCAGATGATCTGAGCATAGATAATAAGGCAGATTTGGAGCAGGGATATGTTACTGCTATAGATATTAAAGTGGAAATTTATGCCAAAATCTTATAATTTGTCATCTTGCCAATATGAGCTGTACTGCCAGGTTTATTAATCAACTGTATATACCAACAGCTTTACATATGCTCCAAAAGCAAAGTTTGAGGCAGTTGATTTAAACAACCCAGTAGGGATGGTCCTCATTATACCCCTCACTGTTGTGCACTTGCACCCAGAAATACTTCATACATTTACATTCAAACACCACAAAGGCAGTACATTTTGTAGTGTTGACATAAACATAGGTGCTGGGAAATAGTGAGTCAGCCTGCAACACCTTTGCAGGGATTTACATGGCGCTAGGAACCATGAAATATAACCTTTTTGTCACTAATCAAGGTGCATGTAATCCTGAAGTCTACTGGGATTGTTGAAGCTCCATTAAAAATTGCCTATTGGGTCTAACAGACTAGCATACACTGGTACCTTATTCACATATGATTTCAGTGTTTTTCAACACATGCTGAGGTAAACTTAGAGTTAGGAGTCAGTTCCTTGCATATTACCTCCATGGTCTAGCATAAACAATGGCTGCACTGTTTTAGTTTGTATATTCTTGGGACAATTATTTAGTGAATGTGAATGTAACTTAAAATGGGGGAATCAGCAACAGGAATAAGCTAATTCTACTCTGCAAGTGTGTTGTGCAGTGCCTAATCAATGGGTCTCTAGACTCTAATGCAAGTAATAAAAAGAAACAAACTTTCTGTTTTTATGCAAATATCCTAACTAAGGGAGAGCAAATGCAGGAAAAGCAGTTACATTGTAGTGGTGCTGATTTAAGAATTAAAATTCAGGAGTTATAATGTATCAACAAAAGTACATATATTGGTTGGTATCTGTAACACTTCAGTGATTCTAAAATCAGCAACCCTACAGTGCAACTTGAAATCATTTCGAGTGTGATAGTCTTTTGTCAGTTACTCTCAACAATATCATGGAAAACTTCATTTACTTTAAATATGTCTCAATATAGCATATTTCACAGTTAAATTTGAAAAAGTTGCAGGGAGGAAAAAAGGCAAATTAGGTGGATTTTACAGAGAAGTAGTCAAACCTGTCTTATCACTTTGTCAGTTAAAAGCAAACCTATAACCACACAGAAACGATTAAATTCACAGTAGTTTACAGTGTGTGCTTATGTTTATGTGCTATGCTCAGAGGAAGCTGTGAATTCCATCTGCCTGTTTGTAAATCCGTGTAATTAATTTCTATCCAATTGCTAACAGCAGTTGGTTGCTCTCCTGTTTTGTAAACATGTTTTATAGGAATATTTATAGTAAAAATCTGTGAACACAGAATAATGGGGCCAGATCTTCAGCTACTGTAAATTGGTGTAGTGTTGTTTTTTGGGGTTTTTTGGAGACAATGGAATTTTGCCAACTTACACTAAGTAAGGATCTGGTTAATTATTTCCAACAATTCAAGTGCATTTCTAACTTCCTCCCCCCACAAAGCACAAGCATCTTTGGTTTGTTGATGTCACCAAATGCAACCCTGGGATGTGAGGGTCCCTGTCACAGTAGTGTTAGCCCTTGCCAGAAGAATAGGCAATTGCCTACAGAACTTAGCTACTTTCATTCCCATAGTAAGCAGATAGCCATTCCTTGGAGTTTACTGAGAAGTTCAGTGGAAATCTCTTCTAGTCAAGTATGGGACCTGGGAACTCCTGCCATTGCTGCCTCTAGCTTCTTCAAGCCAAGAATCAGGCCGCTTGTTTTCTCTGTTGTTGGAGGCTGAACACTTGGCTGTCTGTGCAGTGTTGGCTTCTCATCCCAGGAGAGAGGAGAGGTATTTTAAAATGGAAAAGATGCCCATGAAAATACAGTGAGCCAGGTAAATAAGAAACCCATGTGAAATAAGACCAAGCAGAGATATTGTGTCTTTATCTCCCACTGCTCCTCAGTGACAGGCCTCAGAGATGGGTCCATGTCTCAAAGCTGTGAGCAGGATTTTGGAGAAAACAGACACTATGAATGAGTTTATCTCCTCCTGGCAGGAGATGCCGCATAGAACTCATGTATAGTCAAATCCCTGTAACAATAACTGTGTCATGGGAAAATAGCTGAGGATGCCCGTTGGGGATAATGATGAGTGTATTGTCTAGGAAGAGGCTGGCTCTATTGCACAGACTCATTGGTTCCTGGTTGCATGGCTTATGTTTTAATGTTTGTCCTCTGCCTAGAAGAGCAGTTTAATTCCATCCCTAGCCATCATTTGATCTTTCACAATGGAAGCAGAGATTGAGACTGATTCTGAGGGTCCATTTGTTATTTCATCAACAGCTGGGGTGTTTCTGGTGCTGTGGATTTCTGACAGATTATGAACTGGTCACACACAAGCAAACTTCCATTGAGGTTAATTAATGTGCAATTGTGTTGTCTGCAGATTTGTACATCACCTTAGAGATGTGCTTATAAGGGTTCAGAGGTAGCAAAGGAGCAGATCTCTTACACAGCCTTTGGCTGTCCCTTCCCTCTCACCCTCAAACACATGCACCAACATGGTCCAATTTGCAGCTGTAAAGTTCTATCCTTTCCTTTTCTAAACAGTTCAGGGTGATGGAATTCAGCATTCAGTGCTTAGGACAAACATTCCATTCAGCCATGGGTGCCACACAAAATGCCCTTGTTAGTAGGTACTGTTACAGGCAGAGTAGCTGTTGCCTCCTACTCCACTCCAAAATAATAGAATCATAGATTAGGGTTGGAAGGAACCTCAGGAGGCCATCTAGTCCAAACCACTGCTCAAAGTAGGACCAAGCCCAACTAAATTATCACAGCCAGAATTTTGTCAAACCACATCTTAAAAACTTCTAAGGATGGAGATTCTACCACCTCCCTAGGTAACACATTCCAGTGCTTCACTACCCTCCTAGTGAAAAATGTTCTCCTAATATCCAACCTAGACCTCCCCCACTGCAACTTGAGACCATTGCTCCTAGTTCTGTCATCTTCCGCCACTGAGAACAGTCTAGCTCCATCCTCCCTGGAACCCTCTGTCGGGTAGCTAAAGGCTGCTATCAAATCCCCCCTCGTTCTTCTCTTCTGCAGACAAAATAAGCCTAGTTCCCTCAGCCTCTCCTCAGAAGTCATGTGCTCCAGCCCCCTAATCATTTTGGTGCCCTCCGCTGGACTCTCTCCAATTTGTCCCACATCTTTTCTGTAGTGGGGGCCCAAAACTGGACACAATACTCCAAATGTGGCCTCACCAGTACCGAGTAGAGGGAAATAATCACTTTCCTTGATCTGCTGGCAGTGCTTCTACTAATGCACAAATAGGGTATGTGTTTTTATAGCCAAAGGAAAGAAAAGGAAATAGTGTCCTGTCAAAGAGCTTTATATCGGGGAAGAGTGATTTGCCCATTCCCATTCCTGAGCAGGACACAGGAACTAGCAATGAAGGCTATTTTGCACTATCTTCATAAAGGCTAAAGTGTTTGATTTTGTCCTGTGTGGGATTTTTCCTCAGGCCACACAATGTTGTGGAGCTCCATGCTGTGAACATGTGGAGTCACAGCTCCAGATATCTCAATTTTACATCTGCATTTGTCTTCCTTCCCTGCTGGCGGCCATGGGCCTCTCTGTCTGAGATTGCCAGGCAGTTAGTTGGCTCAATGTCAGTTATGCTAATTGTCACAAGCAGAGCTGGCTGAAAAATGGAAATCTTTCCCTGGGAATCGTCATGGGAAAAATCCCCATTTGAAATCTTCCCACTGGGAAATAATGGTTTTCCCATAGGAAAATATGAAAAATTATGGAAGTGTGGTTCAAACTACTTCTCCCCACTTCCTTTCAGCTTTTCAACTTTGCCAGTTGGAAAAGTCTAAAAAGTGGATTCTTTTCCACTTTCTCTTTCCTAACTGACGAAGTCGAAGTGTTGTGGTATTTTCTCATTTAAAGAGGAAGAATATTATTGCTAAAAATGAAAGTGTTACTTCCTCTTTTAACTTTAAAAAATTTTACCCACTTTTTTAGGGAGAGAAAAAACAGCGAGGTTGAAAAATTTAAAGAAGACTGTAAACTTGAAGGGTTTCCCCCCCAAAAAAGTTGTTTAAAATATGTAGTAAAAATTAGATTTTTTTTCACAAAAATATTTGTCTTTGATGAAACCCCATTTCTGACCAGGTCTATTGCGAAGTGAAATTTCTCCCAGCACCCCTCACAGCCAGCTCCCTGCCTTATAGTGATAGACTCAAGGAGCTCAATCTGCTTAGTTTAACAAGAAGGTTAAGGATGACTTGGTCACAGTCTATAAGTACCTACATGGGCAACAAATATTTAATAATGGGCTCTTAGCCTCTTCAGTATAGCAGAGAAACATGTGACACAATCCAACAGCTAAAGCTAGACAAATTCAGAGTTGAAATAAGGCATACATTTTTTAACAGTGAGAATAATTAACCACTGGAACAATTTACCAAGTATCATGGTGGATTCTCCATCACTGACAAGTTTTAAACCAAGATTAGATGTTTTTCTAAGAGAATGTTTTTCTAGGAATTATTTTGGGGAAGTTCTATGGCCTATGTTATACAGGAGGTCCTACTAGAGGATCGAGTGGTCCCTTCTGGCCTTATAATCTATTGATGTCCTTTTGGCCATAAATTCACAAGTAGTTTGTCTGTTAGGATTCTCCACATTGGGTTCAGTTACATGGGAAGTGTCTCATAATCCCGTATGCAATGTATGAGCTGAGTATACATGGTGGGTTGCTTTGCTAAATTGGAGTGCATGAGTTGTTTGATATGGTGAACTCCTGAGTTGTGAGGAGCCGCAGGCTGAGCCATTCAAAAGGCAGTTTTCTCCAGGTCTATAATAAAGTTCCAGATTTGGCCTTCACACTCAAAGTCACATTAACATAATGATATTCAGTATGTGGTCTTCATGCAAGCATCTTCCCCAGCATCCAAGATAAAGCACTGAAGTGTACAATGCCACCGAACAAACAATAAGGGACTCAAAGCAGGATATGGGCAGATCTGACCTTGCTGTCCTCTGGAGAATGAAGTTGGGCCCAAAAGCAATGACAGAGACCAAGGAACCAGAAGATGTGCAGTTTCAAGAGGAGGTATTGTGAACAGCCTGTCCTTGGTGTCCAAACAAAAATTCTCACTTTCAGAACCCAAACAATGCTGACTTCCTTTCCACCTGCAGAGATGGTACTTTGGCTGCAAGCAAGGGAAGGAAGCGCAGTGGCTAAAAGGAGTCATTCTAAAACTCCTCAGAATGAAACTGGACCCTTTTATCTTGATCTGCCACTTACTCTCTTCTCACTTGTACCAGATTAGTATTGAGAGACTCTTTGCTGTAGCATCTCTAGCTATCAAATGTCCACCCTACCCCATACACACATGCTCATGATTTTTGCTATTCCTCTTCATGCTCTTATGTGGGTACCAGATTAGAGACCTCCAGAGTTTTGTGGCTCACAAGAGAAATGGCTCAGAGGCAGGAAGAGTTGAAAATGGAAGTGGTTTTCAATGCCTTCTAGTCCCTTGAGGGGAATGAACCTAACATAGGCCTCTGACTCAGCAGCTTAGGTTACTGATGACCCAAGGGTTCCATGTCCATGATCGTATTAGGATGACTGGAACTACTCTCATTGATCTTACATGGTGTGACCCATCCGTGCCTAGGGTGGCCCACCTGAAAATGCCAGGGTCAGGGCAGGCTGCAAAAGGAGAACAGATTCTCCCAGAACTGGTGGATAACACTGAAGTGAGATTCCCCTACCAGTCACAAACAGTGTTGCCAATTTCCCACACTGGTTATCAAGAAACTACAAGAAGAAATACACAGACACCTTTATTGCATTTCAGTCTCTGGCTCCCAATCAGCAACTAGGTCCAGTAAAGGGATACGTTATTTAAAACTCTATTCCCTTTACCAAAATGTTCTCCTGACCCTCAAAGAGTCAGCCACATTACCACATCAATATAAGTTTGGATCTTACCCCAAATATGAGGCTGCCAGCTAATCCTTTAGTAACTAAAACTAAAGGTTTATTATAAAAGGAAAGAAACAAACAAGAAAAGAGATGTTATATGATCAAAGCAATCAGATTACTTTAAATGACTTTTAAGTCCAAATATATCAGATTCTCAGCAAAACTGTGGAGTTTGCAGGCTTGTATAGTTCCTCTGGTGTACATCCAGTACCTGGATGGGTCTCAGTCCTTTGTTTCACAGCTTCAGATGTAGAATAGTTGATCCAGAGGAAGGAAGGAAGCAGGAATGAAGACAAGATGGAGATGAGGCAGCTGCATTTTATAGTTTCTGCCATGAGGCTTGTACCTCCTTTGTCCCAAACACAGCCCCACAGCACATGGCATAGAAAAGCCTCAGAGACCGCTGTCCATAGGCATATTCTTACATGTCCTGATGACTAATAAGGTGTAGTCCCTGGGTTCTTTCACTGGATTCACTGTACTTTTGAGTTTCCTTGATGAGTCTTCAATGCTGACACTAATCTGCCTGGGGGGGGTTTAACCCAATAGCACAGTACAAGTTTTTGGATATGGATATATCACACATACCCAAATTTACAATACGAAGATGACACATACACATAAATAATATTATCATACTTAACAAATTATAATCTTTCCAATTGTATATCCATGATATATCTTGCAAGAATCATTCCAATTTTTGGTATTAATAATATTATAAATGGTCACTTATATTCCAGACAATGTCATACATGGGTTTAACTTCACTGAATTCAGAGGAGTTACTCCTGATTTATATCAGAGTAGATGAGATCTGAGTCAGGACCTGTGTCTGTACACAAGGTTGCGAGGGGGATGGGGTCTGTACAATTCTATTTCCCATTACTGCCAGTTGATTCAGTAGCAGCAGTTATCACACGCCAGTATTCCCCACATCCTCCTGCTGCCCTTGCACTTCATACTGAGTTTTTCTGCCTTACTGTTTAGTGGAAATCTGTTGGTACTTCTGAGCTTCTTTCGTTTTCTTCTTCATACTTCTTTTGTTTTGGTGCAGGGACATATGTCTGTTTCCTCTTCCATCACTCAGTCAAAGGAAAAGCGCATTGTGTTCAGTGGAAAGGACCAGGTAACACCATCTCACACGAATCTGTTACCATTTCTCGTCTCTCACGCATTTTGCCAGTAAGTCACCTTCCAGTTAAGCAAGCCTGTGCCTGGCTCTCTGTTGGAACCCTTGAACACAAGTTCCACACTTGGATGTTGGGAGGGAATCTTTCTCACTCTGTGTTTGTTTTCAGGCAGTTTTTAGACTCAGACTTTAAGGCCAGAAGGAACTATTGTAATCATCTAGTCTGATCCTCCTGCACTTCAGAGGCCACAGAACCTCACCCACTCACTCCTCCATCCTGTGATGAAAGATTCGATGTCTGTGCACATGTGTGTGAAGAAGACATTTAAAATCTTTTTCAGTTTTGGGGGCTTTTTAAAAATCTCTCAATCTTATTTTCCAGCTAGAGGCAGCTGTGTGAGTGTCAGGCACCAGCAGTCCCTGGAAGAGCGGGGCTGGGTTCTGGGATGAGATCTCTTGAATGGGAGATGTATGAAGGTGGCTTTTCTTGGTTGGCACAGCCACCATGCCAGGCAGCACATTCCAGCTCATCTGATTGAGCTAGAGGAAACATCAAGGGAAATAGGAAAGATTATAGCCAAGATGTTCAATAACTGATGAAGGAGAAGGCAGAGAGTAGCATACAGAATAAGATCCAGGAAATATATATAGCACTTTACACTGCAATCATCACCATGTGAGCTGAGTGCACCCTCAGAAAATGACAGGCATGGCATTGGGTGAAATGATAGAAGATGTAGCTCTTGAGGCATGTCAGAAATAACATGATTTCCCCACATCATCCTACACACTGAGATGAACTCTTACTCAGACCCATGTACATCTCCATCTTAAACCCAATAAAAGCAACCTTGTTGCAATGTGCATTTGCAGTGGCATGAATTATGCTAAGACTTTAAGTAAATAATATGCTGCATTGTGCTAAGACACTGGTAGATTCAGAATCTTTGAACTCCAAGCATGTTCAGCAGCAAATTCAAATTCTCTGGTGTAACTTCTCTGATGCAGCTGCCCCTCCCTTAACATTTCACTCATCGCCACAAAAATAATCTGATTACTGACTTTTAGTGGGATTTATATTGCACCAACTCTTGATATTGACATTACAAATGGAGAGAGACAGAAAAGCCATTGGGATTTGGGACGCTCAGGCCTGGTACTTTAATGACAGTGTGTTGCCAAGGCAATGAGATCTTCCCTTGCTCCTGGACAAGAGGGCAGGAACTCTTCCACGGTTTGAGTAAACTGCAGGTCCGAGGCTGTTAGTAATACAATTATGATGATGATATTTTATGGGACAATGAAAGCTTTTGTTAAAATTGAACTATTTTCTGAAGAATTTTTGCAATAATGTTTTCCATTTCTGACTAGCTATGCTATTTTGCCTAGTATCCCATGCACAAATGCAGAGAGAACCTCTGTCCCAAAGAACTTATCCTCCAAAAGAGAGATGCCAGTATGCACTGGGGAATACAGGGGTTTCAATTATTTCCCTCTCAATTATTCCTACACTCTTCTTTGGGATCTCTGAGGGGGTCTGCATGTGGCAGGGCCTAGTGAGCATTCAATGCTGGTCAGGTGAATGGTAAAGTTTCAGGTCAGTTTTAAAAATAAAATGTTGAACATTAGAAAATAGTAAAACTTTTACAAAAATGCAGAGCAATTGAATCTGAGAACAAGGCTGACTGTGCCATCTAGTGGGACAACCCAACATTAGCATCCAGCACATGCTGAGTGGGAAGGAAAGTGTTGCAGGTTCATTTCAGTATTCGATAGGCATTAAGTATGTCTGAGTTCCCATGCCCCATGTAAAGATGGCAAAGGCTGGAATAGCAGGCTGCTTTGCTGGACAGCAGGCCTGCTTCAATCAGTGCTGCATCAGAGGACAAGGCATCATATGTGGTACCAATGACCATCCTCATGCTCTGACTGCAAGCCTGCAGCCATGCTGAATTAGTAGTCATTCATTATTAAACAGTTTACAACTGTAAATAAGATGTGATCTATGCCCAAAAGAGGCAGCCACCATCTCTCTCCTTCTCTCCAAGATAAAGTCTAAAACACAAAACCATGCAAATGCCTTCATGCCACTTTGAGGTGCACACTGATGCTGGAGATGGCAAAAGCTGAATAGGTCACTAACCCATCCCCTCTCAGGGTGGGACAGAAATGATCACTACAATATTTTCTATAGTACTGTACTTTAGCCCATCTAGTTTTAAATATATGAGGTCTCAGGCCTGTGTCCCTCAGTGCTAGGAGCCCTCCTCTCTCCTCTCCCACCTGATCTGCAACTAGCAGGCTCACGTTAGCTATCACTGTTTCTGACCAGTCTTCATGTCATGTAAATTCTCTTTGGCTCTTCATGTCATGCAAATCTGCTTTGGCCAGATGGGCCTAAGCTCTTCTGACAACAAGTCCAAGAGAGAGGTTAACCAGAGTTTCTGGACAGTAATCCACCAGTGTCAAGTTATCTCACTTAGCTGTGAATAGCTAGCTGGAATATGGAGGCAGTTCAGTGTGTTACAACCAGTGCTACAAGGGTCCTCTTATCCTGTCTGATGAAATCGAGGGCAATGTGAAATCCGGCTGGAGGCAACAGGTCCTGCAGGAGGTGCTGCCTATAGTTCATACGAGAATCCTGGACTGTGAGTTTTAGGCTGCTCACGTCTTTCATCCGTAACCACTTTAACCAGATCACATGACCATGGGTTGTCTCTCTTTCTTTATGACACTGTCTAGTATAACACATGCTGCTTGTGCTGGCAGCTTCTGTGGAAGAAAGTCCCTGGCTTTAATGTGCTGATAACATGAGCCCATCTCAGCTCTTGGTGTCTGATGTTTTGGCATCTGCATCAATCTGCTACAACGCTAATGTTAGTTAATGGATCTGGAGTCTGCCTATTCGTATGAAGCACCAGTGTTCCTGCTACTTATTTCAACAGAAAGCAGCCACACTTCAAATAGAGAAGCATCTCATGTATCCACTGACCTATTGACAAGTGCCCCATCTCTGTGAAAGTAGAGCTCAGCACGGGGATTCACAGTGGCTGACTCTCAGTAGCTTCTTAAGGAACTTTGATTTTTTATCGCCAGATTTTATCCAAAGGAGTTGTAACATGATTGTTTCATTCCATTTCTCCTGGGACACCAGTTTTTCCAACAGGTCCCACCACCTCCTTGTTTCCAGTAGGCAACAGAGCCAGCAGTATCCTCCAAAGCTGAAATACTGCTGCCAGGGGCATCACCATGCAGCAGAGTCTGTACCTTCCCCTCTGAAGGAGACTGAGTGTCATGTTAGCACTGTGACCAGCCATCCCAGCAGCACGGTTCCCTGCGGCTTCCAAACTCACACCTGCACAGCAGTGCAGTGGGCTTCCCAATCACCCACTGGTCCAGCTGGCAAAAATAAGCCCTTAAGCTTTAATTTTCTATGAGATGGGTCCCATCAGAGGCCAGGTCAGGTGCTTCAGTGTTAGAGGAATTCTGTGTGTCAAAGGGATTCTCCTCCACAGGGAATATACACTCCAGGGAGACATGACCCTGAGCAGTGATGATTTTAGAGATTGTATTTCCTGCTCTCCATTCTACAATGACTAGTGATAAGACAATTCTATATGATGTGATGTATAAAACACAATCCCTATTGATGGACAGTAAAATTCATGCTGGACTTTGCAACTTTTGGTACAGGAGACCTGGCAGGTAGAAGCCTTTTCATGCTGGCTTTTGTGTAGCTTCCTTAGGAGATCTAAGGAGGTGGCTGGTTGCCTTTGAGGGACACAGCAGCCCTGCTGAGGAGCTGTAGAGTTGGAAGGGACTGTCCCCTGGGACACAAACACAGTATTGCGAATGGATGACAGGCTCATTCCTTCCAGGAAACGTAATGTAATGCTCTGAAAGGGTGTTCTGGTTGAATTCCTCTGAGACTGACTGGTTCTGGTTTCCCCACAGGATTGTATGTACTAGTGGGAGCAGGGGCTTTGATGATGACAGTTGGATTTTTTGGGTGCTGTGGAACAGTGCGGGAGTCTCAGTGCTTGCTTGGAGCGGTAAGTAACAGACTTGATGGGCATTCTCTTTGCTGGATGGTATGCTGATAGAAATCTCCTTCACGGAGATTGTATTGTATCACTCATGGGAACAGTTCTTGGGTCGGAGATCAGTAACTTGATTTTAATCCTCATAATGAGCAACCACTTTATTAACCCAACATCTCCAGCAGGTTCCATTCAAGAGCTTCCATGTGTGAAATGATGCCTTTGCTAGCTTGACTCATCTGCTGCCTCCTCTGTCGCTTCCACCATCTGGAGCGATGTGCCTGGGTCTCTTTCCACCTCATCTGCCCTTTATCTCATTGAAAATCTAATCTAAAAACACCTCTCCTCCTTTGCTTCTGCCTCCTTAAACCTTTCTCCCTCAGCTGTTGTGTGGTGTTGAGCCTTGTTGAAGGATTTGGGATGCACAGTTTGTATAAAGGCCCTTATTAAGATAAAGTAATACAGATTCCCTTTTCCTTCTGCAGTTTTTTGCCTGCTTGCTGGTGATACTTGCTGCTGAAGTCACCACCGGAGTGTTTGCATTTATTGGCAAAAATGTGGTGAGTAACAAGTTGATTTTTATGTTATGGATTGATTTGATTTGGGACGAGTTAGGATTCATGCTGCTGACTGATTGATCTGAAGAGGTCAGGTAAAGGACAAATTTTAGAGAAGGATTCCACAGAAACAGGAGGACTTTGTGACCCTCTAGATATGGAGAGCTCATGCTGTCATGAGTCTGAGAAACAGGGCTTCAAGACGGGACATAGTCTCCACTCCCACATATGAACAGAAATCCATTTCCCTATACATGAGAGTAACATCAACTTCAGAACTGCCTGGAGAGCTTAGGGGAGTGGGTGACACTTTGGGGAATCCTACATAATCAAAACAATGAACATCTCTTGTTAATGAATCTCTCCTGGGTTCTGAGTGCCTGGCAGAAATATGGTAAACAAATGCTGTAGGTTCTGCCCAAGTTCCCATTAGTCCCCAAGAACTCTTTCCTCTCAGCGTACCTCTATTACTATTTCAACCCATCAGATCACCAGAGATGCAATAACGTAGAGGAGTCACTCAGGACTGGGGTCTGGAAAGGGAAGCCAAGGATCTGTATTGGATTTTGAGTAGGACTTGATAGGCCCTCTGAGGTCTCCAATTCAGGATCTCACTGGAATTATCTGATTTCTGCAGGCAGTACATGAGATCCAGACCATCTATGAAGAAGCTTATAATGACTATGTGATGGACATGGGGAAGAGCAACAAAACTCTCATTCAGTTCCATGCAGCTGTGAGTAACCCATGTGAGCTTAAACTGTCTTCACAGTGGTGGCACCCTTCAAATATTGAATGCCAACGCTTGCAGAAGGGTGAATGCTTCCCACTCTCTGGGCCCTGAGGGAATAGAATTGAAGGGCTTGTTTAAAGGTAACCTTATGGCTCAAGTGTACACTGCTGGCTTTAAGTGCCAGAAGTCCTGGGCTCAAATTGAAGATAAGTACTAATACTGGAAGTGAAATTCTGTGGGCTGTTTTATACAGGAGGTCAGACTAGATAAACATAATGATACCTTCTGGCTTTAAAATCTATAAATATGAAAAAATCCGAATGGCAGGAAATTTCTGAATCAAACTGCATTTAAAGGGCTGCATCAGCCCCAAAGGGCTATCTACAGTACCAGCTGTCTAAGGGCTTTTCTACATAGTGAGTTAGTTGGGCTAGCTATTCCTGATTAACTGTTGCTTAATGAGATGTGTGGACGAGCCCTCAGGCCAATTTGGCCCCATGCCTCATTCAGGTACTTAAGGAAGGAGTACCCTGCAGTGAGAATACATTGGCCTCCTGTCTCTCAAAACAAGGAATATTCCTCAATGGTTTCTGATGCTGGTGTTTGGGCCAAGTTCTCCCTAAAGAAACTAATAGTGAATTAATAATATCACCATCAGGGACATGGACAATGATGTTAGTTGCCATAAAAATGAAGAGGCCAAAATCAGGTGCGCAGTGCCAATTATTTCTCTTGTACTTCAGTTTAGCAATGCGTTTTCTCCAGCATAACACTACACATGCCCTTCCCCATCCATCCTGTTCCTTATAGCCATGGTGCTGAGTAACTCCAGTAACACATAACAGTGCACAGGCTTCAGAATCATCTGCGGGCAGCAGACTCTGTTCACCTGAGTCCTGGACATATCTGGTCCCCAATGCACTAGAAGTGTCATTTGCCCAACTAGAAAACAATCCTCAAAGGAATCTACAACAATCAGCTTTGGCTTCTCCAGCAGGGTCCACTCCAACTCAGTGAAAAACATGGTTACTTACCAGAAACTGTTGTTCTTCAAGATGTGTTGCTCACATCCATTCCAGTATTGGTTGAGTGCGCTGTGATGACCCCAGGAGTGGTACGCCCACCAGCCAGCTCATAGCAACACTTGATACAGGAGGTGATCCACTTGGAGATGCACTGGGTGGAGATGGGATCCTTTCATCCTGTCTGCCACTGCAACGAAGAACTGCGTCGTCTTCTGGAAGGGTCTCGTTCTGTTGATGTAGTAGGCCAGGGCTCGCCTCACATCCAGGGAATGCCACCTCTGCTCCTCCTCCGAACTATGTGGTTTGGGAAAAAACATGGGGAGGAAGATATCCTGAATATAATGGAACTGGGAGACCACCTTAGGCAGGAAAGCTGGGTGGGGTCTCAGCTGCACCTTGTCTTTAAAGAATACCATGTGGGGGGCTCTGAGGTCAAAGCTCTAATCTTGGAGACCCTCCTAGCCGATGTAATGGCCACCAGGAAGGTTACCTTCCAAGAGAGGACGAGCAAAGGGCATGAAGCCATGGGCTCAAAGTGGGGGCCCGTTAGTCTGGAGAGGACCAGGTTCAGATCCCAGGGAGGCACCAAGTCATGTACCTGTGGGTATAGCCTCCCCACCCACTTGAGGAACCTGATAGACATGGGGTGGGAGAACAGGGATCTCCCCTCTAGTGGCTGCTGGAGGGCCGAGATGGCCGCCAGGTGGACCTTCAAGGAGGCTAAGGCCAGGCCTTGGAGTTGCAGCTGTAGCAGGTACTCCAGGATGGCCTGAATAGGGGAGAGGCTTGGCAGGAGACCCCGAGACTCCGCCCAACAGGAAAACCTCCATTTGGCCTGGAACACAACCTGTGTTGAAGGTTTTCTGCTGCCCAACAGAATTTGTTGGACCTGTGCCGAGCAGGCTCTCTCTCCCTCCGTCAGCCACAGAGTCTCTAGGCCATCAGGTGCAGGGAGTTCAGGTCTGGGTATGTGACCGTGGTCCTGGGAAAGCAGGTCATGCCGTCTCAGGAGCTCCATTGGGTCGGCAATCGAGAGATCCAGCAGCATGCTGTACCAGTGTTGCCTCAGCCACGCCGGGGCAATCAGAATCATGTCCACTCTGTTCCTCTTGATTTTCAAGACGACTTTGGGCATGAGTGGAATGGGGGGAAAAGTGTACATGAGGGTCCCCGTCCATTCGATGAGGAACGTGTCCGAAATGGAGCCTGGCTTGTGACCCCAGAGCGAGCAAAACCTTGAGCACTTCTTGTTCCTGGATGATGTGAACAGGTCCAGTCAGGGAACACCCCATTTTTGGAAGATGAAAACCACTACCTCCGGATGCAGCGACCAGTCGTGGCAGTCCGCCTTGTCATTCCTGACTCCCGGGAGGTGAGAGACAGATAAATGAAAGTCGTGCCTCACTGCAAAATCCCAAAGTCAAATGGCCTCCCAGCACAGGCCCAAAGACCGTGCCCTCCCTTGTCTCCTAAAATAAAACATGGCTGCAGTATGTCTGTCAGCACCTGTACCACTCTGCCCATTAGAAACCTGAGGAACATTGCACGCCAGTCTGACTGCTCTGAGTTCCCTCACATTGATATGGAGGCTCTTCTCCTCTGACCAGAGACCCTGAATACTCAGGTTGACGCTGATGTGGGCTTCCCACCCCACCTCCGAGGCGTCAGCAATCAGTGCCCTTGAGAGAGCATGATCGGTGCTGTTGGGATCTGCGTGGTGCTGAGCTTGACTCCAGCCACTGGGATTTGTGGTGTGGTGCCGGGGAGAACACCGGTGCCGGGCTCCGTGTCGGCGAGCGAGACCGGTGCCGTGATGAGTGGCTTGTTGCCGGGAACCATGAACCAGAGCTGACTGAGCGAAGCTGGGTGACTCTTGAATGGAGTTGACAGGCGCTGGATAACTAGTGCTGGGGACTGACCTCGGTGTGGAGAGGAAGAGCTCGATGAGGTGGACTTGGAGCTAGAAGGGGAGCTTCCACACCCTACCCTTGGTGACCGTCTGGCAGGAGATTCTCCCCTTAGCAGGGGTCTCGACCAGCCTCCTGGGGCACCCAACACGGGTTTACCCCTAGACACCAGCTCCTTCTCCCTTGGCCGAGGGGGGGATAGAGACATGGGCAAGGCCATCAGAGCCCTTGCCAACCAGGAAGCCTCTGGTGTCGACGGCATCTGCAGAGGCACTCCCCCACTCCCTCAGGGGAGGCTCCCTGCACGGAGATGCAGGCGCTGGAGCAAGCATGACGGGCTGTGGCTGGTGCACCTCTGCACTGAACCCTGCCGATGTCAACAGCATGGGAGAGTGAGCGCGCACCGCACGCTGTCTTCTTTTCTTCTTCGGCACTGGAGACGTCGGACTTCTGGATGGCTCCAGTGCCGGTGGGGTGTTCTGCACCGAGGAAATGCTCGGTGCCAATGTGGAGCGCGGCAGCTCAGAAGAGGGCCGGAGCACCTCTTCCATGAGGATAGCCTTTAGTCTAATGTCCCGCTCCTTTTGAGTCCAAGACTTAAAAGCCTGACAGATTTTACACTTTTCCCTGCGATGCTGCTCTCCCAGGCACTTGAGGCAGCAATCATGAGGGTCAATCACAGGGAAAGCCTTGCCGCAGCTGGTGCAAGGATTGAAGCCGGGTGACCCGGGCATGGCCGGGCCTCTTCTGAGCCCCTAAGGGCTCCTATTTAATCAAACTAACTACTTTAACAACTTACTAAACTGCTTTAACAACTCATCTCACTAAGAATAACAAGGGGAAGATATTTGCAGTAGCAAGAGTCGTTCCAGTAACCGTCATGGGTGGAAAGAAGGAACTGAAGGGCCGTAGGGTCGGCGGCGCCTTATGTACCACGGCATGAGCACAGTACTCCAGGGGGCATCTAAGCTGACCCTCCGGGGTCTGCTAAGGGGAAAAATGTTCCAGGAACCTGTTCATGGTGGCGTGCACTCACTTCTACTGGAAGGGATATGAGCAATCACTCAAAGGAGAAAGACCTGTTTCCCATGTGGGACACTAGCACCTCAGTCTGTCAGATACCTGGAACAGTTAGCCCTCCATCCCTCATGTCCCTTGCTCTAGGAACTGAATGAGTTTGTGAGTGTCCCTGAAACTTAGCTGAACAGTAGCTGTACAGACATTAATTTATTACTTCCTTGTGAAAGAAGTCATAAACCCTTCAGGTTGGGGACTGACTTCACCTCTATGTCCATATAGTGCCTAGCACAATGGAACACATAACCTGTCCAGGGCTCCCAGGCCCTACTGTGATGTAAACAGTATTAAAGGTAGGTCCTTTCATCATTCCCATTGTATGGACAGGGAACTTGAAGCACAGAATGAGACTTGTCCCAGGCCACATAGCAAGTCAGCAACCAAGGCAAGATTAGAACCCAGAGTCCTAATTATGTCCAAATCTGTGTTAATTTCATCAAGCCATGCTCCCTCCCACAGAGATCAAACCTTTTCTTTTGTCATTGCTTATATCAGTCCCACATTTTCCATAGCTAGCACTTCACAACCTCTGAACCTTTTGTCCTTCTTACATGGCTGTTAATTATGACCCAAAGAGGAATTCCAAGCATTTTCTCAGAGATGTGTAAATGGGAAAAACAAACCCACTGAAACATTCTGTTGATTTATCACTGGCCACAAACCCAACAGCATATTCTTTCTGTAATAAAGATTCTAGCATACTTTGCTGCAGCTTCAGCATAGTGCCCACATTTCTATACATGCTGTTTGAACTGTTTTTGTTTTCTTGGATAAAGGGATTTAGAAACTGCCAGGCCCTCAGATGCAGGGATTTGTATTGCCTTGAGCGGTAAGGTCTCTTTACTAGACTGTCTGTATTGAGCCATAAAGTCCCTTCTGGAAGCATTTTTTTATGTAATGTTCTGGATGTTGGTATTTGAAATTAAAGGATTTTTAGAATTTGGACCACATTCAACGTACCTGAAAATCTATTAAAGATGGTGGCGTTACCACAGGGGGGTGAATTTGTGCCTCTGTCTCTGTTCTTTCTTCCTAGTTACTGGCCCAGGGCCTGCCATTAAATGCAGAGTCTTAGTAGGAAGCTAGCCTGTAGTTTCTCTCCTCTTTGACTTTCTCTCTCTCTCTCAACTGTGTAGCTTCAATGCTGTGGTAAAGAAAATGAGGTTCAGGTGAAGCCCACATGTCCAGAGGGCATTGAGGTGCCCAAGGTAAGTGTCTTCTATGCTGATTGTTTTAATTACCTTTCCCCACAGATATGTCAGTTTGAAACAGAACTTTCTCCAGCATGCAAGGAGCAAAAATAGCAATAATGATGACACTGGGATGGACTGAGATTTGTAGCCCAGAAAAATTAGCTGTGGAGAGAGTACTATGTTCAGAGTCAGATCACCCATTTTGGTTTAGAGCCATTTGGCTTCTGATTATTCAAAAATAATTTCTCTGTATCAGAGATATTTAAGATGAAATTGGAGAAGTATGTAAATAGAATCATATTTCAGAAAAGTCAGAGCAGCTAAGTGCCTGAATAGGCTCCAACACCCTGTCAGCCATGGGCAGCTCTGTGCAGCATGGGGGCAGAGTGGAGCGAGGAGTCAGAAATGTGAACACCCTCTGCCCTTGTTCTCTGCAGCCTTCCTACAGCCTCCCCTGGTAGCTGTGGCAGTAATGTCACACAGTCTGAATAGTAGGGCCACTTAGATGTTGGTGTCTAGGAGTCTGAATGAAAGGCCTAAGAAAGGTTGAAATATGGCATGTGCCTGTCTTAACCATGCTCAGAGGACTCTGGCTAGAAAGATGGCCCATTTAAAATGAGGAATTTTTGTGGCACCTGCTTGCACTTGCACCATTATCCTGAAAGGTCAGATTCCCTTGATTTAATGTATCCAGACACAGAGCTGGCTTTAACTTCTGGGGAAACTCTACCAATGAAAAAACTCGCATATGAGTGCCAATAGAGATGGTGTCTGGGTATACAAAGGAGTGGGGTGAGGACAACAAAGGAGATGATTTCTGGCAGTTTAAAGCCTATTGATGCCTCAGATGAGGGGAGAGTAAGCTGCCTAGTAGTAAGAAATGTCCAGGAGGGCACAAGGCATAGAGAGGTGGGTTAGGGCAGAGGTCACTGTGTTAGTCCTTTTCCGTGCCCATGAAGGCAGGGATTTAGGGAAATGATCTAGAAATATTTATGTAAGAGCTAAGTGGAATTTACAATCTGTTTTTAATAGAGCTGCCTGGATGAAATACAGAATTTAATTAACTCTAAACTGCATTTAGTTGGAATTGTTGGAATTGGAGTTGCTGGCATCACAGTGAGTAAATATATAATATCATTGTCTTTGCTGTGTATATGAAATTCCTATACCTTCCCCTGAGTCAGAATTCCTGGGAGATGCTCTGCAGTAGCTGTTTGGGAGATTTCCATATGATACCAACTGTCCCCGATACTTTCAATGAGTCTTTTCTCTGAGAGTCACTCTACTCTCCACATAAATTAAGGAGTCCCAGTTTTATTGGTTTATTTTACATCCCCATAGAGTGGATACAGACTGTCTGGAAGAAATCCCAACTTGTTACTGTTGTAAATAAATATGAATAACTTCAGCAGGAAAGGTCTGAATGCACTGAAAAGCAAGCAGCTATCCTGAAATTTCACCCATTCCAACTCATTGTGGACACTGGTGCTGTTTGTCCCTAAATATTTGGATTCAATCTGTGAACTCATAATGGATCTGAACATGATCCCTTCCTGCAAAAATGGCTTCCTGGGGGAATGCTGGCTCTAGCACCTTAGCTCAGCCTGAAGCATGATGTGTGATTCAACCAGTAGCTTGTAAAGAACTGATTTTCCCAGATCACGCACACTAACAATTTGGTGAAGGAAAACCTGTGATACTGTGACAGATGTTCCTGGCTTACCTGGAAGCTAGAAATCAGCACATTCTCATTCGTATGCCCACCATTGCTTTAATAGAACTGAATTTAAGATAGGCAGATGCCTTCAGGATATATCCCTCTTCTAACTGTTAGGTACCCAGATTAAGCCTCACCATGTTATCAGTGACTAATTTATTTTAAACTCCATCTTCTCCGGCAAAGTGTGCTTTGCCATTTCCAAAATCTGAGTTCATGATTGAGCTGTGTGGCCACTAGATGTCATACTAGTGCATGAATCCGGCAGGAAGACCCCTCAAACTGACAAAGGCTTGAAGATGAAAGCCTTTTCCAGCCTGCATCTGCTGCAATCTGCTCCAGATTCAGCAGCCAATGACAGTCTAAAGAGATAGGATGAAACCAGATTTCTGAGGAATTAAGACTCACATCTGATCTCAGGAGGAGGAAGTTAGTAGAGTTACCTGGACTCTCCAAAGCTCACTGAGTTCAGTTATGGAGGGAAGGTTCATGTATTTCAAATTAAAGAGCGCAGTAATATGGTCACTACAGTCTATACCTGACCTGTGACGATGGAGAGAAGCAGAGGATGTTAAACATTCTCAGAAATATGGGAAGGTCATAACAACCAGTTAACTACAGGCAACTTGAAATGTGACTTTTCTAAAATATAACGGTATGCATGGAAAATATGGCAAAGCAACCCAGATGGGACAGAGCCTCAATAACCATTCTGTTCGGTGCCTAAGAATGAGTGTGCACTGAATACAGACACCTAATCTTCATAAATTCCCATTGAAATGGGCACAGATATAGTAAGAGGATCTCAGATACCATCCACTTGAGGTCCTCATGGTCCTGCAATAACTTGGCAACTCTTAGGGAGCTGGGCTGGAAGGAGAAGCAAGTGCTAATCCACTTTCTCCCCCACTCTTTCCTGGTGCCTCCTGAGTGGTAGGCTGGCCAGCAGATTCCCTTTGTTTCTAGGGAAATGAGTCAATGGTATAGTTTGCCTGTTTCTCATGACTATGGATAAAGTCTTTGCTTATGGCCCGTAAACTCTGTTCAAGAGCTAAAAATTGTGACTAGGAAGAATTACTAGTGACTTCAGCACCTTCCATTGGTTCCATTTTAACCTTCCCCTGCAGTTTCCTATGCTTTAGGAATATGGATTCTGTTTACATGCAGTGTATAAACTTGCCTCATGTACGGTAATTATTAAGAGTTTAGATTTTTCTCTAAACTCATAGTATCCTGTAGCAATCCCATACATTGGCCTATTTTACACCTAGATATGAGCTCTGCTCTTATTCAGAAGTACACATGATCACCCATAACCACATTCCAGTGCTAGAGTGGAATTCAAACCATCTGTTGCAGTGCTGGATTTGACACTAATGACAGTGCTGATCTTGTGTCAGTGCAGATAGCAGTATCATTAATAGTACTAATAGGCTCCTCAGTGATACTTGGGAAGGGGACTTTGCTGGCAAAGCATTTAAAACCTCAATGACACTGCTATGGTGAAATGTCAACTTAGGTCTGAGTAATGGTGAAGTCGCTTCCATTTTAACTATCTGTTTTCCTGAGATGTGCCGACAGGAACAGTCATCTGTACTCACTACCCATCTGTGAAGATCATTACAATTTTGAAATTGCACTTTTATAACTATACCTACTTTTGTAAATAGAGGCATCTCATGGAAATCTCTAAATCACATTCCTTCTCTCCTAGATCTTTGGTAAGATATTCAGCATGGTTCTCTGCTGTGCTATCCGCAATACAAGAGACATGCTCTGAAACTCTCACTGCACAATTTCTATGCTCCAGGACTTCCAGACTAAACTTTACAAGAAGCATTCTTTGAGTTTAATAATTGTAATACATTTTAATTAGTGTGTTTTAACCAGCTAAATAGAAAAGGTCCCATTTGGTAAGGCTGTGAATTGCATTGATTGTGTTTAAATTTTTAAATCAGAAATCTGAAATTAGCAAAATGAGGGTTTAAAATGTACTTTCTTAAAATGAAAAAGCAAAGGTGGTAACTAAAATTAACTTGTTTTTAAATATCTTTGCTTATATATGGCTGAGTGCCTACACATCCATATATATTGTGTAAGCACCTGCATGCCTCCACATACAGACTTACAAGAGTGCACAAGTACAGATATATGTATATACAGTACACTGTGTGGGTGATTGCATGCATATGACGTATGTTATGTGGGCACATGTTTGCATGCACATTCCTGCAGTGTCCCCCACTATATGAGAGTTCACCTATGGATGAACCCTCTTTGCCAATAAACAGTTAAAGTAGTTTTTAGCCAATCTCTCCAAAATTAAAAGGGAATACAATTAATAAATTGGATTTATTCAAATGAGTTAATATCTAAGGGCTTGCTCCTGGAAGGATATACTCATGTAAGTAGTCCTGTTGATTTCAGTGTCAGATGCAGAAGTGTTGATAGGATTAGGCCCTAGGTCTGAACACAGAAGGCTTCTTGGGGAGCCCTAGGACCAGACAAAAAGGGAAAGGTTAAGAGAGAGATGGGAAGCTGATGGGTAATGCAGAGTCACTTATACCAAGATGAAGCATGCCTAGCCTTCCCAAGCCAGTCTATGTGACAAAATTGTGAGTTTAAAAGGCCGCTAAAATCCTATTAATTTTTTAAGCAAGAATTTCAAAAGAAAGGGTCAAAGAAAGTTGAAGCTGATAGTTCTAGCCCGTGTCACACTTGTAGCAGCTACCATGGATTTATACTTGTACAAAGGCCAACTGACCCCAGCAGGACTTCACACAGCACATATTCTAGTGCAGGATTGGAGCATTTATCTAGAAAAGCAGCAGACTTGTGGGAGATCCTGTGGCAAAAGACTCTGGCTAGTTGAGTTGTAGGAGAGAAATAAATCATGACTGCTAGGGAAAGACAGAAGTGGCACTTTAATACTTTTGTTTGTGACTCTATTCTGAACTGCTGTGACTATCGCTGCTTCAGCAGAGGTTTTACCTCAAATCATTCACCTTTTCCTTTAGGTATAAGGGCAGGAAGTAAAGGCAGGATGCTTTTACAGAGTCATAAAGAGTCTTCTTATTGGCAGTTATGCTTTGTGGGTAAAAGATGTCAGAATTACACTGTATTTTTTAAATACTTCAGGATCTGATTTTATATAGTTTGCTTCAATATTTTTATTTTTCTCTTTTTCTTATTTATTCACAGTAGAATGTTCCTTTTAAAACATTCGACAGCCTGGAAGGATTCACCCCATAAAGGGAAAATAAACTACATTAGAGATTCTGAGTCTTATATTTTTGACCCATTTCATTTGGCAAAGCAGTCCCCCATCAGATAAATGTTTCAGAAAGGGATGTGTATTAACTCATGTAGCAACCCTGCCCCTCTGTCTATCCTATCCAGTTTTCTGATGCAATTGTGATCTGGTTTTCCTGGATTCCAGATTAGAGAGCAAGTGTAATGGAGAAGGGCTCATCTCAGCTGATATCTCAATGAAATGGTCCCTGCTCTCCAACAATTGGTGCATTCACTATAATAGGGTCTTTGTGCCATTGAAATATACTGGAAAGATAAGGATTTCAGGAAATATTCACTATATCAGAGCATTAATTCAAGTGTTGCATGTACCCAAGTGCATGTGTTTGTATGTAATATGTGTACCCCAGGATGTGCAGCCCTCACGATCCCAAGGACCCTCATATTTATACCACCGCAAGCTTATTTTGGTGCTGGAAATCATTCTACTGTTACACCTTTTCTACAGTTCATTTAATAATATTTGAGTGTCAAGCGTGCCTGTCCTCTACGTTTGTTGTTTGGCTTTACTCACTGGCAGCGTTTGAATGGCCACTGATATCTAAGGCAGTTGTGTTCCACTAAAAGTAAAGCCTTACACTGCCAAGCCAACATGGAGACAGTATGGCTGGCTCCCAGGAAGAGAGTTAGGTTTGTATCCTTCTGCAGTGACCTCATTGGAGGAGAGTCCTGTGACACGCCCTGTGTACAGGTAGGGACTAAGGAGGTTACTGCACAAGCCTAGGGCCAGAACTTCATGGCCTGACAAAATAGTCCACTCTTAGGAGGGTATGAGTCTCTAGACATGGCATAGAGCGCTATAGCAGTTGTGTGGAGCCGGGGAATACCCTGTAAAGAGAAAGCAGACAAAAAATAAACAGATCTATGCAGAAGCAGTTGTGTTAGCCTTGGCCTTTGATCTTTTACTAACTAAGAACTAGGCCAACCTGACTGGCACTGCTCCTTTGTGAAAGGCAAGCCTGTTCAGTGCTGGCCTCCCCGTCTCCGGGTCTGGATAGTATCGATAACTGCACTGCTCACCCCCATGCAGGAGGATTCACTATACTTTCTCACACATATTCTGGAAGTGGCAATGAGGTTTTTTTTTTAAACACAAACACTTTACCATTCTTTAAAAAATTACTGAATCTTGTTTGGCACCATAACAGTAATGAATAATCAGAGATTGTTTTTTTCTTTATTTACAAACACATGGAGTCAGTAAGTCTGGAGATGCAGGCTTCTGTTTTTGAGATGCAGCACTACAAGGACTGTGCTTGCAGACACCTTTCTTGCTTGTTTACCTCTAAGTGCCTTTTAGAAAGAGGGAAGAGTGCCAGTAAGAAGAAATCTTTCTATAAATTCAGACTTCAGTCACCTTGCTTTTTACTGAAATATTTTTTCAATAGGGTGTGTTCAAATTTATATAAGTACCCATTATGTGTACTCTGGGTTCTAATGCTATCCAGTAATACTTGATGCAGTTTGTACTGCAGATCAGGAACATAATGGTACCATTTATTAATTTAATTATCTAGATTACTATTTGTATCAAGCCAGAAAGCAGAATATTTTAAATGTCTATCAGTGCCTTTTAACAAGGTCCAAAAGTGTGACCTTCGCCATGATGTTATTTTGTAGACAGTATATTACTGTGTTAGTAGCAGTTTCCTCTATCCTGTATTAGCATCTGAAAAACATTTTACTCTTATCCAGTGTTTACTAGCAATAGAGGTGAAATTATTATTGTCTCTCCGCCTTATAATAATTATCAGGATTCTTCTGTAGTGCTTTACAAGCAAATAACTAATTAGACCCTTACTTGGCATTTCTGTGGCTAGACTGAGCAATCCTGTTTATAATTCAATTGTGGTTGAGCTATAAATCCAACCCTGGACATCTGGAAAGAAAAGTACCCACCGTTTCTATGGGAATATGTCTATTCTTTGTGCTGCTTCCCCTATGGTTTAAATCTGGCACTCATTTTATTCCCAAATGCTACACGTCTGCCAGACGGCACAGCACTCTTCCCAACATGCTCCATCTGGCTGCAATAAGGAAATTTTCTATGGCAACTGAATCAAAACCACCTAAAAACATAGTCTGTGCTACAAATCAGCACACTGGCATTGTATTCATTCAACTCGATTCTGTCCTCAGATACATACATGCACGAAACCATATGAATTGCCATGCAGATCAGGGCTCCCTGTAGACTAGTATCCTATCTCTGACAGTGGCCAGGACCAGCTGTTTCAGAAGGTGCCAAAAACACCTGTAGTAAGCAATTACAGAATTAGCAGCCCGTAGGAGAAGTTTCTTTCTATGCCCATAAATTGGCATATGCTCATTATTATTCATATAATTGTCTAACCTCTTTTTATTTGTACTGAATCCCTGAAATTCTCATTGACCTCTGTAGGAGCCACACATGTACATATTTGAGGGCAGAATTTGGCCAGTTTTAGTAGCCTGCAGTGACCATGCGGAACCTGAGGGGAGTATACCCCAGGAATATCCACGTAGTAAAAAGTCATGTTTCATTTCCAGTTATCCCACTGGAAACAAGGTGGGATTGTTTCATGGCCAAATATATTCCATGCTTAGTGAAAAAGAAACAGAGCTGTTATCTGAACCTTTTAAATCCCAGTTTTTTCAACATTTGGGAGACTAACTCCTTCACATTTATTCTTAATAAATATACATTATAAATATAGCCCACCAGTCAAATCCTTTCCCCCACTCTGTTACTGTATTACAATGTTCCTGTCCTTACCTCTCAGCTATACCAGGGTTCGCTCTTTTACATTCCTGAGCTATTTCCAATATCGAATTCTTGTGTCTGTATTCCAAGTGCTAACATTAGACAGAATTGGGATATCACATTATTGTTGTAGGACCTGTGATAGCAGAAGTATTTATCTATATGAAGGTTTCCCTGAGTTGTAAATGTTGCCCAGGTGATTTTGTTGTTGCTGAAACTAGTTTTCATATGACATGTTCTGAACTGGCTTTTTATCGACTTTTCTGTACTGAATTTGAAACAAAATTCTAATAAAAACAGTCTGAAATAAAAGATAAGTGGAAGAGACTAGTCTTTGAAGTCCAAGTCTTTGTGGCTTCACAGGAGTGCTGACTGAGCCTGTTGTTTACCTACACACACTATATACTTCACTCTGCCTGGGAAACTTCCACCAGTGGGAGCCCACAGTTACTGTGGGTGCAAGGGAGATGAATGACAACATTCTAAACACTGCTGCTAAAGCTGCACTGGAAATAGCCCTTGTCACCAAGCTGAGCCCCTTTGCCCTCACCCCATGCAACTCAGAAGCCAGAACATCCTATGCCTTGTTTCTAAGTAACAAATCAGACAGCAGTACCCGAACCCAGAACTAAAGGCACTAAATGTCAGCTCTATATTCAATAATGGAAGTGTGTTCTTCTAAGTGCAAAAGTACCTTTTTCTGCTGAAACCCAGCACCACAGTAACTGCAAAGGGCACAAAGATCTCTGAGGGAAAACTGCTGCAATAAACTCTCTGTCTTACACCCTTTTTCCAAGTTCCTTCCCTCTTGTATCGTGCCCCCATTCCGAAGGTCTTTCCCTACTCACATTGGTTGCTACACATTCCCATCTACTTTGTGATCCTTTTCTTGTCTTGATCGAACCCTAGCGCTCACAGCCCAAAAGAGCTCTCGCAGGTTGAACCATGCTCAATAAGCTTTTCAGTACTGTAGTTGAACACAAGGAATAAAGTTGTATAGGGCAGAGATATGAATTAAATAAATCCTGAAATTGAGGGCCACCTGAATTGGGCTCATGTTTTTCACACATTATTATTTATTTGTAGTACCACCATGCCTAACTGCCTTAGTCATGGACCAGGACCCCCATTGTGCTACGCACTGTATAAATACAGAACAAAAAGATAGGCCTTGCCCCAGAGAGGTTACAATCTAAGTATAAAACAAAAGACAACAGAAAGATATAGACAGATGTAAGAGTACAAGGAAACAGTGAGACAATACTGATTGGCAGTGTGATCCATTGTCAGGTATTTTTGTATCCATCATGACAAAGGGAAGTTTTAAGGAGGGATTTGGAGGAGGATAATGTGGTAGCTTTGCAGATGTTTACAGGTAGCACCTCCCAAGCGTGAGGAACAGAATGGGAGAAAGCATGAAGGTGCTTGTTTGGAAATTTAAGAAATGGACAATGGGGGCTGGCAATATTGGCTGCCAATCGGAAGTGGAAGTCAACCTTCTTCCATGCCTCAGGAAGCTTGCTCTTCTCTGAACTCCCTGCAGTTTGTGGAGCATGAGAGCATGTGGTGACCAGATCTGAATATAGTACACCGGGTGTGGTCAGTCATACCAGATCTGTATAGAGAAGAATATCACCTTCCTGTTTCATGACATGATAAATGTGTATATGGCCCAAAGTCACTTTGGGATTTTTTGCAACTATATCACATTTTCTGTCACTATCTCCTCTAGCTCCTCTCATCAGTATTGCATTCCATTATATGTTTTGAATGATCCCCCCCGCTCCTCCTCCCCAAGAATATTAGCTATATTCTTCCAAGGGGAGTTTGTGACCCTAAACACATCCCCATGCAAGAGAGCCAGAGGGTCAGTGCTATCTGGTAGTGAGTTTCAATTGGCCTGACCAATTCAGTGTACCCCAGTTGATGGTCCTAAAGTATATCTGATAGTCAGGTAAGGTATCATTGGAAAACTAATAACACACTGATTATTAATAGTCTTGCGTGGTATATGTATGATATATGCCCAAGGAACATACAAATATGAAGGAAATGTGAAACTCAAATGTGTTTACCAGATATGTCAGGGATGGTAAACAGGTTCCTCCTCAACAAAGGACAAGCCAATACCTCTAGCCAAGTGTCATCACAGTCAATTAGCAATCACATATCAAGTAGCCATTTATTTGCATCCGGGAGGGCAGGAACAGATCAATTTGCAATTTAGCAAATACCAGTGCAGGAAGAAACCAGCATGGAACATCCTTCACCACAAAACTCCATGTCTTCTTCATCACAACTTCAATTAACTTTATTTTTTGGGGGGGCAACCTTCAGAAGAATCCATTTCAAAGGTTGACTAAGACTATAAAACAAAGGGTGGCTAAGAATCCTAAATTATCTTTCACCTAGGAAGACAAGGGTAACCAACACCCTGTATATCTGAGGAAAGTCCTGACTGAGATAGTCAGCTATGCTGGACAAAGAATGATTGATGAAAGAAACCATTTTAAACAAAGGCTGTACCTTGCTAGATTGTTTTAGACTTTCAGATGCATATTTTTCACTTTTATTTGCTTGTGTAACCATCTCTACCTTTATTTCTTTTACTTGGCATCACTTAACCTATGTCCTGTTGTTAATAAACTTGTTTTATTTTAATCTAAACCAAGCCAGTGTTGTATATGAATTGAGAGCATTTCAGGGCACACGATTTGGGGAAAATTCAGGACTGGAAGTGTGCTGAAGTCACTTGGCTAGCAGTAGCCAAAGCTGGTGGATACCAGAGAGTGGCTGTGATGTAACAAGAAGACTGCTGGAATCAGAGTGCTAACCCAGAGCTGCTTAACACACCGACACTGAGTATGCGCTTGTCTGCTGGCTATCAGTGACCAGGCTGTAAGCCCCAGTAGGAGAGCATTTTATGCACCCAGGGTTATAGGACAAGTGGTAACACAGTCCCTCACTGGTCTGGATTGCACCCCAGTGTGACCCAACCACCTAAATTTTTCTGCCTTCAAGCCCCATGTATTTTTTTTACTGTCCTTGTTAATATTTGTCACTTGTTCCAATTTGGGATTATCTGTGAATTTCCTTAGCATGCTGGTTCATTTCTCCTCCAAATCATTACTGAAGGTATTATATAGGAATGGGCCTAACATTAGTCCTTGTGGCACTTCACCACACAGCTCAATACTGGCCTTTTTCCATTTTAAATAAGTTTTCATTCCACTGAGTGTTCTTAGCCAAACCGGTCTGAATTCATTTTAAATGAGATTTTGAGAGACAGTACCAAATGTTTACTATTCAAATTTGTATGCTAAGGTTTAATTTTTAGAAACCAACACACACACATACACCCCATACTACTTAGTGCTTAACATGTAATAAGTCTGCTTCCCCACCAAACAGTTCTGTATCGTATTCTATGTCATCCCCCTACACATGGAACACCTTTCTGCAGCTAGTCTGCAAGACCATCATTCATTCTTCATTCAAACTCATGAAGACCCTCCTCTCCATGGGTGACTACAAGTGCTACAACGGCTTGGCTGTAGACAAATTTCAGAATGTGTGCATGCAGTATAGGTGTATCATTATAGACACCAACTAGTCTAATTAAAATGTATGTTCTCAGGACATGGACAATCATAACCTGGTCTCACTAGTTTGTTGCCCCGTTACTCTATCCTCCATCTCCATTTAGTCTTACTTTAGACTGCTCTTTGTGATAGGGACACTGCCACCATCTGTGCTTCTTCAGCACCTAACAGATTTTTATAACTGATTTTATCCAATATTCCTTTTTCTGCTCTTTACAGTTTTTTTAATTGGACCTGCCTTACTAATTTTTCATACTTCTTTATATTTTGTGATTTAACTGCTCATTTTTAAGTTGCATTTCAGTATCAGCCATTATTGAGTTTCCAATAATTTCATCCTCCCCATACATTAATTGAGCTTCATTCTCCCTAATAGTTGTAAAAAGCCCTTCTTATTCCCCTTAATAAGTACAAAGGGACAATTAACTCGGTCTGCTTTTTTGCAGCCCTTATCTTTTCCCTGTAGCCTTGACTCACTATTTTTTCCCCTTGGTTACCACCCCATTTTTCCAGTAAAAATTTTGGAATTTTTAAAACATTTGGTTCTTAGAGCCAATCTTTCATGAAGCCAACGGGACCACTTCTTGTTCCTTGAATGTTTCTTTTTCAGAGGATTTGTACCATAGTCTGTTGTACCTTCATTATGGTGTCATAAGCCTTATCCCACCATGGTTGTTTTTAATCCTGCCTACTATTGCACGTTACATGTTAGATTTAATGACTTAACTAGCCACAATTTACTTTTCTGAAATCATAATCTAACAACATTTAACTCACACAAAGAACATTCATCTGTGATAGCGGCATGCATGTAGAAACACTGTTGGAGGTGCACTGTGCCTATCCTCCTCTCACTCCCCTTCAGCCTTGTACCGAACACCTTTTCCTTTTTTCCTGAATTGTTTTATTGTGTGAACATTTCTGAAACGGATTCTACTGGAAAGCCACGCAATCATGGACAATGATGCTATATTATCCCCCCACCCTCCAGTTCCCTGTAGAGGTTCTCAGAGTACTGTGCTGAGGTTGCAGGGAGTATGAGACTGTTTTAAATCACCTACTCTCCTTACAGTGAAGAAAAATTTGCATGGTTAATGAATTTTTAATATTATGCCACGTTTCCCAAACTGATTTTGTACTATCAGTAAAATATTGTAAGGTAAATCAAACTATATTTTTCCCCTCACGCCAGAGCTGAGCATTTGACACTGCTGAGCCTGTGCTGAGCTAAGCAGTATGTGGAGGATCTGCAGCACTTTATGCCTTTGATCTTCAATCCAAAGTCCCAGAAAGTCTCACATTACTCTCTCAATTTATGTGCTGCTAACACACATCAGCCTTTTGGAGCAGTAAATTGCCAGTGTTACGCTAACTGACTTCTCTGTCAGGTTTGTTTGTTTTTTTAACCTAGAGTTTTAAAAGCCCAGACACTGACTATTTGGGGCAAATGCCGTTAAGGTCATTTTCTGTTGCTAGCAATTTGCGTTTTAAGAGTTATAAAGCTCTAACTTTTTGAATCCTAACCCCCTACCCTGTCATTAAATAATTATTGTCTGACTCCTTCCATAATTTCCCACAACTGTGAAAATTTAAATCAATAAAAAAATGCTTCAAATGCACGATTTTACATCATTATGAAAATTTAAAGAGACAAAAATTTTAAAACTGCTTTAAAATAAAATCATTATCTGTCAAAATTATTAAAAACATGAATTCTTCCAAACATATTTATACATGTCCCACACCATACGTTCGTAAACCTACAGAGGCACCACAAACATCAAAGCGACAAATCCCCACACTTCAGCACAACCCATTTCTGCCTGAACAAAACATTTCATTTACTTAGGATGAGAAATATAGTCCCTATTTGACTTAATTAAATGAGCAACTCTCACGATAACTACTCCTCCATTTCCAAACCTGTTAGGACTTGCAAGACCTTTTATATCCTCATCCTCCTCCTCCCATCATGCCTTGAGACTAGCTGACTCCTTGCTTTCTAGTGACTTTTGATTAAAGAGTGGCACAGCCAATCTCTGCCCATTCAAGCCCAAGTATTTATAGTATTTTAATATTAACATCAGCTACAAAAGCAACAGAATTTACATTCCCATTAGCCTGGAAAAACAAGAGATGATGACGACTTGCCACTCACCCAAGACTGTAGAGTCCTGGAAAATCTCAGGAGTGGTTTGTAACTGTTGACTATGTAATGAATTTAGACATAGACACAATCTGCTAGATTATCCAGTCTGTGCTTCTTCAGGTGCAGGATTCTGTCCCAGGAGAAAGAGTGACTCAGATATTGAATAGATAAAAGAGTGAAGTTTTATGACATTTTGGTAGCTTTGACCCAGGTTAATGGTAAATATATTTGTTATAATAAGTAATAAATCATTGTAAATATAACAACTTTTACAAGGGGCCCCATTGAATTCAGAGTACCATTAATGATGTATATGCCACCTTTACTATTTGTTAGGTGCTGGGAATACGCGTGGCCCTGTACAATATAGAGAGACCTGGCCTCCCAGCTGTGCTGCCAAGAACCCACAGATACTAGGACACTAAGCATACTGACATGGGGTGGGGTGAAGTAACACGGGCACGAGATTGTGGCATTGGGGAGCCTTGGGCAAGGACTGTTTTCAGAAGGATTGAAAGATAAGGTGGGAACTGGTGCTAGGATAAGGACTGAGCTCTTCGCACAGGGATGAGCAGAGAAGATTGTTTAAAAAAAGTGAAAACTTCCTGCTCCAAAGCGCTAAATTGAGCCTGTGTGTGTGTGCCTATCACACCAGCCCCAACGCCTGCACAGGGCAGCATCCTTGCCACAACAGCAACTGCAATCAGTGCCATGCAGGACATACACCTTTCAGGGAGTTGTTAGCCAAGTCAAAATGGCACAGCATGCCCTCAGCAGTTGTTGGCTTCACAATGAGCTGCTGCCTGGTGACTGCAAAAAGTAGAAATGGGTGCAAGTCAGAGAAAATGAATATCCACATAAATGCTTGGATGAGTCAGAAAATAAGTGTTTAAGTGAATCAGAAACAAGGGTGCACATAAACAACTAGTCAGAGAGGGAGAAAATGAGTGTGTGAATGAGTCATAAGAACACAGCAAGTGTCAGATTGGATCAGACCCATGGTCCATCTAGTGCAGTATTTTGTCTCTGACAGTAAATGACACTAAATAGTATTTGTGAGCTGAGAAGTGGGCGGTCACAAGCCTGCCCACTGGTAAAGGCCCCGCCCTCAGGGAGAGGGGTCACTGGACCCAGAGCACAACTGATTGTGTGGGACAAAGAATGAAAAAAGGAGCGGGCATGGGGGGTCACAGGGTCAAACGGAGGGAACCAGAATGGGACATCGAGCAGAGAACCCCGGACAGTAGCCACTGCTCCCGGAAGGTGTCAAGGGAGCCAGCAGACACTGCCCAGAGGAACTCTGCCCAGATGCGTGAGTGGACAGAGGAATGGAAGTAGGCCCCACAGTCACAGAGGGCCACCCCGTTCCCGCCCCCCAGCCAAGCTCTTCTCCCTGGCTTTGTAGATGGCCATTTTGGCCAGGGTTAGAAGGAGATTGACGAGCAGGTCTCGTGATTTGCTGCAGAGGAAGATGCAAGAAACTCTCATTAGACAAATTTGGGGTATTCTGTCCCCTACGTTAGGTGTCGTCCTGGTTAGAGATTGGCTTAAACGTTGAAGCATGAGGGTGAACACCCGGTCCAAAATTTGTTAGCATCAACTACTATAACTCTGAATATATGTTATCTGTATAAGTGGCCAATCTCTTTTTGACTCTTGGTTAGTTTCTGGACTTGCTAACTTCCTTTAGCAGTGCGTACCATAGTTTAAATATGCCCTGGGTGAAAAATTATTTCCTTTCATCAGTCTTGATTTGTCTCCTTGCTGTTTAATTTAATGTTCCCTTGTTT
>ML676916.1:283527-319594 GCA_007922155.1 Mesoclemmys tuberculata
TATGGGGTCGCTGCCCGGCGCTGAGGGGGTGGGGGGGCTTAACTGGGTCTCTCTCGCTGGGTCTACGGGGCGGGGGGTGGGGGGGGTCTCTCGTGCAGGCGCTGAGGGGACGACAGCGCGTGCCTAGGGCGCGAGAAGCCAACGCAACGCCCAGCCCCGGCCAGCGAGGACAGGCACGTGACCGGTGCGGGGGCGCGAGTTCGAGGCTGGCGCCGTTGGCAGGGGAAGCGACGCTGTTTCCGAGTGCACGAGGCCCGCACGCAGAGAACGTGTGGCGTCTTTATCCTCCCGCACGCTATAGGCTACAGTGCCTGCCAATCATAGTCCTTTCGGCTAATGGAAGCTATCGCCTGGGCCAAGCCCCCGACAGCGCCGTCCGGCGGCCGCCCTGCTCAAGTACACAGCGTCCAAGGGGCGGGGCTGGCACGGGCCGGGAGAGGCGGCGAGAGTTTGCGTCTAGTGCGTGCCGAATCCCAGGGGCCCGCGGGCCGCGGCGCTCTTCTTGCCCCGCCCCTTCTTCACGCCCCAGCAGCGCACGCGCCAGCGAGGCGCGAGGTCCGGGTGGGCAGCGGCGCCTGGGCCCGCGGCCCTGGCTGTGGCGGAGACAGCAGGCGGGGGCACGCGGGACCGGGCTGTGCGCGTGGCAGCTGCCACGCCGGTCAGCGCCACACGTGTCACCGGTTCCTGGGCGCCGCGTGGGGACGCTCACTGGCCCTGTGAAGTGCAGCCGAGCTGGTGTGTTCTGCAGCGGCCAGCGCCTGCGCTGTTGGGTTCCACGTTCCCGGGGCAGGGACTGCGAGGGGTCTGGAGCCGGGTTCTTGTGCAGCCAGTGTCATTTGCTAAATGCAAAGCTGTATGTTACAGGCATTGTTACATTCAAGCTTGTATAATGCATAGCCCATGAATATTTACGATTCCTTGCCCAGTAATATAGCAAAGTGTAATTTAAATTCACATGGGTTTTTGCAGGACTGCACCCACATTTCCAGAGAGATGTTATTTTTATAAAAATTAAATAGAAGACAATCTCTTTAATTAAATAGAAGTGTATTTATTTGTAGTGCCACAGTAAATCTAACTCTAGTAATACCTGAGAAGGCAATAATGCTTGCTGCAAATGACTATTTTAGATGCTACTTGACCAGGGATGTTCCCTGTGCATATGGATGTTTGATGTACCTAATTTGACTTGCCCTAGTGGTGTTTTTGTGGAATACATTGTGGATATAAGGTTTAATTTTGATAAAACCAAACTGTAGCTCCATCAAAACCATGTGAATTATTTGTAGGACCCAAATGCAACCAGCCTAGAAATGGTCTTCGTTTGCATGAGATGTTTGTTCCTATACTACCGTGATGATTATCTGAGGTCCTAGATAAATATGTATTTTAGCTTTTAAGGGTGCAATCCAGCATCCTTCACTTACACAGGTAGGCCTGCTGAAGTAAATGGAGGCCAGCTTTCCAGGCACTCAGTGAGATGACTTGTGTACAGAAGAGCTTCGTAGTCAGGCTCAAAAAGTTAGTAAAATTTTAAAAAAAACAAACTAATATGTTCATAACAATTTAATATTACAATAGCTTGTTAGATTACAAACACACTTGTAATGTTTGGCCATGGTTACACAGCAGCTAAGAGCATAAAGCATGTATGGTACAGGAAAAAGAAGGAAAACTTCTCAAAGGGTAGAAATGGAATGGAACTGAAAGTAACTCCATTGTTTAACAAAACCACTAGTTATGTACAGCATCTTATGGTGCCAAAGAGGTATGCAAATAACAGATGGAGAACAGTGTTGAGTATAGTTTTGGATAATGAATTTGTTTTTGGCAGAAGTTATTATTACTTTTTAGACTTTGCCTCAGCACATTGAAAAAAAGTTATGGAGGATGAAAGGGGCATATTGAGATATTTTGTTGCTCCTGTAGGATTTGTGATTAGAAACAGAGATTGCTATACCATGATCTTTTGCTCCTCCATTTTAGAATGAGCTTGACCATATCCAAATAGATGGTGGCAGGTTGTGGTGCTGGAGCATGCCACATCTTCGTCATCATTCCCATAGAGATGCTGAAAATCCAACTACAAGATGCAGGTAGAGTAGGTAATTGAGCATTTATCCCCCTCATTCACAACATGTTTGGCTTTGGTTGTCAGTTTCTGAGCGTTAATGGGTCTCTGTTAAAAAGAGGTGGGTTTTTTTATCGTGAAATCGTGAATGATAGGGCTGTTAACATTGTTTCAGGGTTTAGCTCTCACTGCCTAAGAGCTACAATCAGTGAAGATCAATCTTTGTACAACACTTTGGCCCCAGAAATGGAGGACAATGAGGAATCTTATCCTGTCGGTCTGTTGTGGGTGACTGGGTTTGGAAATGTAGAACTGCCAATGTCTTATCAGGTAGCAGCACAGTGCAGTAGGTGAGAGAGATCAGCGAGAAATATCAGCTTTGATATGAGACTTCTTGAGTGCAGGCCACGTCTTGTAAGATGGTGCTTTTTGTGGTGGCCATAGCCAGTTATCTCCAGCCTCATCTGTATTGAGAGATGAAGAACTAAAGCTGAAACTTCAGGAAGAGTGCCGGGAAGTAAACAAGCTTGACATCATTTCTTGCTTCATTTCAGCATCTTAACAATTTATGGGTGAAGTTCGCTGTTCACGTTCGTTGCAAACTTGTAGCTTAACAGCACATAATATTGGACCTGCTGCACTTACAAACAAAAAATATGCAACACAGATAGCAGTTGTGCTTCTGCATATGCAAGGCATTAAGGGACTCTGTAAGGGTCTTGGAGCCACTTACTGAGGTGGTCCATTTTTCATTTTCCACTATCATTGTTGAAGACATGGTACCTTCTTTTTCCCCCAGCGATGTTTCCTTCTCCATCATCTACTTTCCATTGTTTGCACATCTGAACTGAGCAGGGAAGGAGTGGCTGGAGGACAGAACCCCATTTTATCACTCATTTCTAGCTGGTTGTGTGGCTGGCTCTGTGGCAGCTGTGTCTATCAATCGTGTGATAGTAAGAGGCTTTTTATAACAATCCCCTTCCTGTCTGTGCTGTGGGATAGATGCCTCAACAGCTGTTCCATGGATTAGTGAAGAGTTGTTTTTAGGGAAGGTAGCTGTAACAATGAGACCTTAAAACAGTCTTAGAGTGCGGTTAGGATTTCCAAACAAAGAATGCTGATGGTTCCAGGAAAACTCAATGGAAATTCAAGGTCAACAAGTTTAGAATCAATGTAAAGAAATGCTACTTCACACAGATATGAATTAACTTCCAACTGATTTCAAAAGGAGCAGGAATATCTTGGTAGGTGTATTATAGTCTTTTTGCTTCTTTTTAAACATTCAGTCTTGCTATTGTGGGAGGCAAGACTGGACAGACCAATGGTCTGATCACTGTTGCAGCCTGTTATGTTCCTGTATAATACAAATAACATGGGACAGCAGCTCTGTGGAACATTGGGCTAGTAACTGTTCAGTGTATAACCAGGTCAGTGGAAACGTGTGGCACTTTTTTAGGCTAGAAGGGGATTCAAACATAACCTAACACACTTGCCTTCATCTTTCTGGGTAGGGGGCAGAAGATATCATTCCGGTGTCTGCTATCTACTAAAATAAAACAATTGTTAGTCTGGATAACTGATAAGAATGATTTAGTGATGATTTAGTGATTTTTTTTGGGTGAATGGGAATGCATTTTCCTATTTGATAAGACACAAGAAATGACAGTCTTGTCCCTCAGTGAAGTACTGATAATAATTAGATATGGAGCTCTGTGGACCTGTGAGGGAAATGGTATTAGTGATATTCTATACAGGTGGCAGCCATTCTTAGCTGACTGCCTTGATGTGTCAGTACACTTTCACCCAGACCAAAGACATTTAAACTCCTAATGTACATTGATTTCAGAGCAGTGACAGGGGGCTGGAAGTCTTTCCTGCCAGTGAACCAGGAACTCCTAGCATTAGAATGTGTTCTTAGTTTTGAATAGATTGTGAAGCATTAGTTTTGAATTAGACAAGTTTACATTTGTGTTTTTTCTCTCTTTTCTGAAAACTGAATGTGTATAGGGAAAAACAGTGTGGGCAGTGGTAATATGAGCATTAAGTGATATGTATGAGAGCCTGGTAACAATGTATATTTTTATTTTCAGGAAAATTTGGAGGAAGGAGGGTCCCTCTGCCTTCTTGAGTGGGGCTGGCTGCAGAGTGCCAGTTATTCCTTCTTTCTTTGGTATAGCCCAAGTTATTTACTTTATTGGAGTAAGAGAGTTCTTTGCTGAGCTCTCCCAATATGGTAGATATTCAGCCAAACCCCTCATTCCATGGATGTGTTGGAACAGAAGCTGCAAGAACCATCGATATAAAGAGGACCCAAGAAACAAATGGCAACTTAGACTGATTTACTTATAGTCTTAGTGAATCTGGTGTTCCCTGAATAAACTGTTACTAATCAGCTAAAGTTAATGGGAAGTTGAGACAATGTATCCCAGGGCCGGTGGTCAGTGTTGCAGCCTAGCTTGAGGATGCTGTATGTCTCCTTTTCATGGCATTTCCCATTATTCTTTTGCACCAAGCATCAGAATTGTGACACAAATAACCACTGCAGTGCACGAGTCTGTGTATTGTAAGCATGTGGGAATACCTCCCACTCCTGAGGGTTTTAAAAGATAAATCACTATATGTGAAATGACCATTGCTGTTTTACGGAGCTTTGTGTACTTTTCAGAGGATAGCATGATTGGACAGGAGGGGTATTTGATTTGGAACTTCAGTAGAGTAGAATTTAATGGGACAGATTAAAGAATTCATTCTTACATGCAGGTTAAGGACATGCTGTTGAAGATTCTTTTTTTTAAATGAGAAAATGAACAATGTATTTTCTAATGTTTATGGCCACATCTATGTCTATTAACTCCACTTGGTTATCCAAATATCAGACTAGAAAAGTCGGTCTTGTAATTTTTCAGCTGGGGTGAATGATAAATGGAATCTTACACCTATGGTGAGGGATAGAAAACTTCCCTTTCTTTCTTTCTTTCTTTCTTTCTTCTGTTTCACCAACTCTGTTTCATTAATTCACTCATTACAGTTGATTAGGAACAGAATGCTTTAAAAAAGTCAGTCTACAAAGTGGAGCATTTCCTTGTAAAGATGGTGGTTTCTTTGGTGACTGCTCAAAACAAAAGCTCTTACAGATAGAACAAGCACAGTCGGCAAACTATTCTAGACAGGCATTCAGGATGCAATTCGTCCTGTGCGAGGCCTGTGTGTCACTTACAATGTGGGTTTTAGAGTGAGTCCTCAGAGGATCTTGCATGCTCTTAAACCCATGATGGTTAAGCAGAGACATAGGTGCTGCTTGAACTTGTTAGCATAACTCGCTACATACTTGAACTTCTCAGCAGTTCGGGGCCATTTCTTCCCTCAAATAAACTTACAGCACCTGAGGGTAGAAATGGATCCAGGGATCTGAACCATGTTAAAAAATATTACCTTTGATTATATTTAGCCATTTATTTTTCTTGGCAGTGACCTCATGGAAGGTGTGCTCCTAGTATTTTCTTTGTTAGCTACACAGGAATAAACTGGTCAGTATCGTCATCCCCTTCCTCAAATCCAGTGTGTGCACTGTGTGATATAAATGTGCATGGTGCACAAAGCTTAAATCCCTTTATAACATTAATAGCAACTTTGCAGAAGCCATCTGTACCCTGCACTTGCCATACCACCTTGTTGTAAAAGCTGGTGATCCTTCCGTATTAATGAGTCATATTTTTGCCTTTGTTGCAGCACTGCTTAGTATCCCATGCAGTCTTTGGAAGGGAGTGAGATTGATTTGGGCAGGGGATAGAAGAGATTAGGTTTGACTGAATGGGCTTTTTCTACCTCTGACTTCTCCAATTCTGTTAATAAAATAGACCTGTGTGAATGGTAGGGTTTTATATCCATGAGTGGGTTCTGTGGGTTATGCAGCTTTTCTCTCCTGCTTTGAACTGCCTGCTAGAAACTACCTATCCTTGTCACTGTGTATTTTGTCTGTTTTATTTATAGCTAACCCTTGAGTCAGCTGTTGCTGTTTCACATCTGAAAAGGGGTTCCAAGTGAGGCAAAAATTCTGTTCATTTGCCTACTCTTATTTCCTTATGGGTGAGCACAGACCCATGCCTGCTCAGCATCTAAGAGAAGGCTGCCACTTACTGTGCACAGAGCAGGTGTAAGCCCCCAATTGAGGGGCAGGGCCTATGTAGTTCCACTTAACATACACTGGAAGAGGACCATATGCCATTTATTTTGAAACTGACCAATGTGCCCAATATGTCCAAACCACATTTCATATAATCTTTACAAACAAAACTCAAACAGAAGGTTCAACTTGCCCCCACTCTCCACCCCCATTAACCCATAAAATAAATTACAGATAGGCCCTAAAGCTCAACAAACTCCATCTCCTTCAATCAAGTGGAGAAGAGGGTTTCTCAGTGCAAGGTCCTTGATTCTGGAGTTCCCAACCCCAGATGTTTCAAGGCACAGACATATACTTGAGCACCCAAAGACACTATCTTGGGAGAGGCATCTCTCAGATAAACAGTACCCTAAGCTGTATTGATGGATCTCAGCACCTGAGAGGCAAAGCGGAAACAAGCACATTACAGTGACCCAGTCTGGAAGACACTCAAAGGCAAGGACTAGAGCCAACATAATCACAATCAGGAACTGATCTTGATAACGTAGCAGCAGATCACTGTATTTTAGAACCTCAGCATCCAATAAGCAACAGTGCATCCCCCTACCACTGCCCAACTCTTCCCTGCACTCCCACCAATCATCTTTATCCTCCTTGCCCTCCTTCACTTCCACCAGTGCCCTCCAACGTTGCAGTTCCTTTGTCCTGTCAGGGTGACAACAGTAAATTTGCTAGGATTCCTTTAGATTAAAAAATTCTGCAAATCTGTTGTGAAATACAATTTTATTCATGATTCAGTTATAGATAGCCACTAGCTAACTGTGGGGCAGAGAGTATATTTCTACTTCATTTACTTAGAAGTTCACACATTATAGGGCTTCTGTGGTTTAGTGCAATAGTCTGTCCTAACTGTCTCATGAATGCAGTCACTGTAATCAGTGTTACATTTACCACACTTGCAGCTCATCGCCACTGGATAAGAGTAATAGGGGACAGTGTGTCGTGGGCAGCCAGGGAGTAGCACTGTTCTGTATACCACGTCTTTATATGTGCAGACATCCTGGGACAGGGCACTTTTGAGGAGTAGCTTCTTACCATTGCTGTCCTACAAAGAGAAGAGATGTTATTGTTTTACTGAAGGATATGCAAGTGACTCAAGGCCTTCCTGATGCACTCTCATTGTGTTCAGCAGGCAGGCATCTTTTCTTGCAGACTGTAATTGCTGCATTTCTAATGTAGTTCTACTGAGATCCCTCACTGAAAATCTGCTTATGAATGATCTCCACATCTTGATGATTTCCACATTATGCTGCACCTGCTGCCTGGCTCAAGTAAACCCACACATGACACCAGAGCTCTGTGCCCTGCACTGACTGCCTATTAGTTTCAGGGTGGAATTTCAGGTGCTGGCCCTAAGGCTAGCCTGGGACCTGCTTATGTGAGACACCGCTCTCCCCCCATTGTACTGCCATCATTTCAAGCAGTGCATTTACTTACCAGCTGTACATAAAATATGGCAGAAATTACTAAAACACTTCAATTAGTAATTAGAAAAAATCCTGTCCCTCATTAAGGAAGATAGGGACCTCTTTTCCATCCTAACCCCCAAATTCAGAAGAGATGAAGCCATTGCCATGTGAGGAGCAACCAATCTTCTGCAACATTTACGCTATACGTACTAGGTCCATCGGACTTGGCTTCTCCTCCCCCGCTTTTGTGTCTGAACTCACTTGCCAAATGTGACAAGGAGTGTGATTTTCTATCGTAAACAACATACGAGATGAATAGTTTGTCTCACTGATTTTCTAATGGAAATAATGAGTGAGCCCACAGCGGTGGGCACAATAGAAGCACACGCTTAGAACAGAATAGCTCTTTATACCCGTGTCATGCAGAATCCGGCACAGATGGTGGTGTTGATAGCCAGACAGTAGGCACATTCTCTCTTCTCCACATGGATGATATACTCAGTGGGAGCACAAAATGACACTGCCTGCCCAAAAGTCAGGCCAAGGAGAAGGGACATCAGAAAGACAGGATTCATGCTAAATGAAGAAACAAAATATCAAAGGAGAAAGCATTAAATGTGGCCTCCTCCCATGTTCTGCGAAGCCACTGGGGAGGCAGTTATTATTCACAGAAGTGGAAAATGACAATGAAATTATATCTAACAAGAGCCTGACAAAATTCCTCCACCTTCAGCGTTTGTTTTTTTTTGCGCGCAATAGTACTGGCTGCTGCCAGAGGCAGGATGCCAAAACTTGGATCAATGGGCCAATGCGACAAACCCCATATTCCCTTCCTGCTGCTAAATCACATTACTGACTTTCTGTTAAAGAGCCCTAAAATGCGGTCATAATAAAATAGGCGGTTTCCCCACCCTTTCCACTAAAGCTTCTAAAAATGTGGCACATGAAACAACGAGCTCCAGACTTCAAACACAAAACCCAAAAATAATCCCATTGGCTTTAAAATAATTTTCTAAAGGAAAGCAAGTCCTATAAAATGGTGAAATGATGATGAGAAATGGCTGTGTAGACAGACTACATCATCACATTTCTGACACTCCAACTGGCTGGTTTAACTAGAGGCCCATTGTCTGGATCTGGAGAGAGAGAGAGAGAGAGACTGCCAATAATTAAATAACATGCTTTTAAATGACAACAAGTGACAGAACAGCAGTAAAGAGTTCAAATCAACAAACTCACTTGATCTACCAGCACTGCTGACCTCTCTCATACATGCTAAGGGTGCCCTAGAATGAAGCTCTGATTAGCTCTAGGGTCTGCTCGGCAGCCTCCAAAGTACAAAGTTGAATTGACAGTGTCTACAAATATATGGACATCACTCTCCGCATTCTCTCAGTTTCCCAGAGCCAAAGCCACTATATTGGTCCAGTTTACAGCACCCAATAGCTGCAACAACACTGAACATGCAAAGACCAACCTGTTGGCAGCTGAATCTTTCCTCAGTACAGGAACCTGAGTCTGCATTGAGGAGCTGGAGAGGCTGTGACTCAGAACAAGCTCTTGCTGTGCTTTATACTCTCCAAGCTAATACCACGCTGAGCTTACTGTTTATATAATTGCATTTGAATTGCAGCTTTCTTATCTCAAACCAATCTATTGAAAATTCATACTGAACTATAAAGCAAATGTGATTGGAACAAATGTGTCCATAATAATATCTTCATGTGGAAAGTGTGGCCGGAAACCTGATTACTTTAGCACTAGTTTCTTCTCAGCCTTTTAAACCAGGTGTTGTTTTAAAGGTTTTATTGGTGAGTTTAAGGACTACATGACAATAACATCATGACAAAAAGGCTACCATGGACACAGTCAGCCTGGGTGCTCAGAACTGGAGGATGCAATTGGAATTACAGGTCATTATTTATCCCTAATTGTTTATTTTGGGGGCAGGACTTAACTCTGGCTCCCATAGGCTGCAGTGTGACTGGAGGCAGACAGACAACCAAGGAAAGGCAGTAGCAGGCACAGAGAGGGCTAGATTCACAAAGAAATGTAGGTGTGGTGATGCTGAGTGGCACCATGCCTAACTTTCAGGTACCTAGAAAAATCACTGGGACTCATGAAGTCTAAGTCAGGCACTGGGGCTCCCTGTACTATGAATGGGGAGAAACAGGCATCTCAGAAAGGGAGTCACAAAAGCCAGCATACTAGGCAGTTCCCCAGCTCAACTAGCCAATGGGAGATGCCAAGAAGAAGAGGGTATGTCCTAAGCTCTGCTCCACTCAGGAAGCCCCGTGTTTTGCTCTACTTTGGATTTTCAGCTGCATACTCTCTCTGGTGGTTAGGTGTCTGCACCACTTTTGCAAGGAGATGCTCCCTCAACTTTTAGCCATGTGGTTAGAGTACTCACCTGGCTCCTAGCTCAAGGTTCCCCCTCTACCTGAGGCAAGACAGGATTGCCATCTCTCAGGGGAATGCACTCATGGGGCTATATATGGGATATTCTGATATGGGGCTCCTTCAATCTCTCCTGTTGAAGCTGTTCCATTGTAAGGAAATAGTCACTGAGCCAGAGCAAGAGTAAGTTCAGGCATGAGAATGACTATTGTGGTGATTAGAGCACTACTTGGGAGACCCAGGATCCACTCCCCCTGCTCCAATAGCTTTTCAAAATTAGTTATTCACAATGGAACAGCTTCAACAGCATAGATGGATGGAGTCTCACATCAGAATATCCCCTTACCCAGTGTATAAAGCACTCACCTGAGTTGAAGCAGATCCATGTTCAAATCTCTTCTCACTCAGGCAGAGGGGGCACATGAACTGGGGGTCTCCCACATCCTGGGAGAGCCTCTCCCCGATCTGGCCCTTTGGTGTAAGGTCCCCTATACCCAACCTAGTAGATGAACTCTGAGCATACTCACTGAATCAGTCCCTGCAGGCAATTTTGGCAGAGGAATGCCTATCTTCCCCTAGCCCAGGTGTCATTCTGGGGGCTTTGATATCCAGACACCTGGGTGGGACTGCATGGCACATGCAGAAATGCAGGCACACAGAACGTTTACAGCAAAAATGTAGGCACCAAGCAAGTTGTGACACCTGCCGCCTTCAGTGGCAGATGAGCACGGTGGTTCTGAATTCCACAGGGGCTTCATTCATAGACATAGGCGCCTCAACTGGCAGTTAGATGCCTAAGTCCTTTTGTGAACCTAGTTAAAAAAAATTAATGTTTCAAACTGTAGCTAAGTTGAAAAAGTTGCCTTAGTCACTTTACTATTGCACATGGGAGCAGGAATTTTAATCTACCCACACTAGCAGATACAGAAATTATTTGGCCACCAAACCTACTTTGCAAAAGATGAATTGCAACAAGTGACTCAAAAATTAATCATATCCAATAGGAATCAAGTCTCTAGAAACAGTTATATGCAACGTAGCTATAAGCACCATATTGAATACGCATATCTGAAGAATGTCTAGAAATGGGAGTGCTCAGGTCCCAGTGGGGACTAGACAGATCCCCGGAAGTATTGGTGGCTGGGGGTTGGGTGGCTGCATGTGACGTGGCCTCAATGAGACGTGTGCATTGTCATTTATAGTAGGGCTGTTACCCTCTCCTGCTTCATCAGTAGCCACCCTGGCTTCCCACCTCATTTATTTCATCCTTAGAGCTTTGCTGGTTCTTACTCCACTATTAGCATCCCAGACACTTCCCCAGTAACCACTAGCTAGCTGCTGCTGGTTTTCAATAATCTGATCCAAAACATGTCACATAGCAACAGCGCTGTTCTCCGTTTACATGGACATGAGAAATACAATACAATTAAGATTAACTTGACTTTCGTGAGCACACAGGCACTGAGCTGGGAAGGAGGGATCCAGTGAACTCAGACTAGTGCCAAGCTACTGCACTCACTGGCACATAAGGTTACTCCACTGCATTGATGCATGTCTTTTTGTCCTGGGGTAGTTCTTCAGTTACACCATGTCCGAATTTTTTTTCTTTTTTCCTCACAATTATTCTGGGGTCTCAAATAATGGGTTTCTTTATATAACCTCCCAGGAATTAGGTATGACTGTTTCTGGCTTAAGGGTATGAATGCAGCATTAGTTGTACTCTCAGTAACATCTGTCCATGCTGCCTCAGTAGCAAAATTATAATACTGATATTTTGCTACCAATTCAATAAGTTACTTAACTCTTTCCTGTCCTGATATAATTGAAATGTACCTAGATATGCTGCCTGTGTGGGTATATCTATTTTATACGTTTGAGTGTATCTGCATAAAACTTTAGTCTCAGGCAAAAAGTTTCTGCCTGAGAGAATCTAATGTTCATAAGCATGCACTAGGAGATTGGAGGTTCTACTGAGATCCAGAAAGGAAAGAAAATATCAGTGCAAGAGAAAGCTTATTTCTTCCAAAATATGGTAAGAGGTAGAGAAAATCCAGAGCAAGATGTAAAAACTGCCCAGACACTTGTCCTATCCAGTGTCCCTCTTCCAGTCCTGCACAAGTCAAAACACTGGCATCTGATATCTGTCACCTTCCTAGCACACCTGCCAAGCATGCAGCTGCAAAACAACTAGAGCCTTTCACCCACAGATCTCAAAGTCCTTTATATACAGGACCCAGGCTGTTGGGGTTGCACTTATATCTATTGGCCATGACATGAGGAACCCAGTGGAAAAGGAATTAATGTGCCCTCACTATATTACATGCTGTTCATATTTAGTTTGAGCAAATAGAGAATAGTCCCAACCAGAAAGGGATGCACTTAGTCCTTCAAAAGGAATAATTTCCCAAAGCTGAAGAATGTGATGAGTGAAATTGACAGAGGGAAAACTGTAGACACAAAAATCTGACTGAAGATTGTTAGGTGCTTAAGAAGTCACCACATGTCCAAAAGAGCCTGTTCCACAATCAAAAAGCCCATCCTGGTTAAGAGGGGAAATAAAGGCAATTAGTAATATCTAAACAAATGGAAAAAAGGGAAATTAAGTAGCAATTTAAATTGGAATTTAAATTGGAAGTAATAAAGTGTAAAAAATAGATAAAGGAAGCTAATGACATCAGGGAAAAATCCCTTGCTGACAGGGCCAAGAACTTGGAGGAGTAGAGAACAAAAGAAATCCTAACACTGGTGTAGGCCCATTCCTAAATGGAAACAGTAAATTTGTCAATAGCAATGCAGAAAAGGCAGAAGTATTCAATAAATATTTCTGTTCTGCAATTGGAAAGAAGGATAATTTATTGGCATCAGATGAGGAGGATCAAGTACTTTCTAGTCCATTAGTAACTGAGGAGAAGATGAAACAGCATGTATTAGGGATAAGTATTTTTACATCAGCAGGCCTGGATAACTTGGCAGCTAGTTGAGGAGATCTCTGGCCCACTAATGTTAATTTTTAATAAATCTTGGAATACTGGAGTAACCAGAAAACAGGAAGAATGCTAATGTTGTAACAGCTTTATAAAAGTCAAGCAAGATGACCCAGGTAACCATTAACCAGATTATCATCACGGCAATCCTTCGTAAAATAATGAAAAAGCTGATACAAGATTTGATCAATAAAGAATTAAAGGATGGGAATATAGTTAATGGCAATCAACATGGTTTTATGGAAAATAGGTCAACTCAGGTTTATTTTTTATGAGGAACCAAAGTAGGCCTTGTGAGAATACTCACACTAGGTATTTGCTAACAATATAAACATATTTTTGAGAAAACGGTACAGGAATACAGACCCCCACATAAAATAAAGAGAGAATGACAGGATAATCGATGAGGATGATTTGTTTGAACTATAAAGGTGTGAGAACAAGGACGATAACTAGTAACATAGATTCACAGAATATTAGAGTTAGAAGGTACCTCAGGAGGTCATCTAGTCCAACCCCCTGCCCAAAGCAGGACTAACCTCAGCTAAATCATCCCAGCCAGGGTTTTGTCAAACTGCAGCTTAAAAACCTCAAAGAATGAAGATGCCACCATCTCCTTAGGTAACCCATTCCAGTGCTTCACCTAACTTCCCTAATGTCCAACCTAGACCGCGCCCACTGCAACTTGAAACTGTTGCTCCTTGTTCTGTCATCTACCACCATTGAGAACAGCCTAGCTCCATCCTCCCTGGAACCCCCTTTCAGGTACTTAATGGCTGCTATCAATTCCCCCCTCATTCTTCTGTTTGAAGAATAAACAAGCCTAGTTCCCTCAGCCTCTCCTCATAAGTCTTGTACTCCAGCCCCCAATCATTTCTGTTGCCCTCCGCTGGACTCTCTCCAACTTGTCCACATCCCTTTTGTAGTGGGGGGGCCCAAAACTGGATACAATACTCCAAATGCAGCCTCGCCAATGCTGAATAGAGGGGAATAATCACTTGGCAATGCTCCTACAAATGCAGCCCAACATGCCATTAGCCTTCTTGGCAACCAGGGCACACTGCTGACTCATATACAGCTTCTTATCCACTGTAATCCCCAGGTCCTTTTCTGCAGAACCACTGCCTTGCTTGTCGGTCCCCAGTCTGTAACTGTGCATGGGATTCTTCCGTCCTAAGTGCAGGACTCTGCACTTGTCCTTGTTGAACCTCATCAGATTTCTTTTGGCCCAATCCTCCAATTTGACTAGGTCACTCTGTTTCTGTTTCAAAAAAGGCATTGAGTACCTCCGCTTTCTTCACATCCTTTGTCACTAGGTTGCCTCCCCCATTTTGTAAGGGGCCCACATTTTTCCTAATCTTCCTCTTGTTGCTAACATACCTGTAGAAACCCTTCTTGCTCCCCTTCACATTCCTTGCTAGCTGCAACTCCAATTGTGCTTTGGCCTTCCTGATTTCATTCCTGCATGTTCGAGCAGTGTTTTTATACTCCTCCATAGTCATCTGACCAAGCTTCCACTTCTTGTAAGCTTCTTTTTTGTGTTTAAGTTCACCAAAGACTTTTTTATTAAGCCAAGCTGGGCGCCTACCATATCTGCTATTCTTTCTACACATCGGGATGGTTTGTTCCTGTGCCCTCAATAAGGTTTCTTTAAACTACAGCCAGCTCTCTTGGATTCCTTTTCTCCTAATATTAGCTTCCCAGGGGATCCTGCCCATCAGCTCCCTGAGAGAGTCAAAGTCTGCTTTTCTGAAGTCCATGGTCCGTATCCTGCTGTTCTCCTTTCTTCCTTTTGTCAGGATCCTGAACTCGACCATCTCATGGTCACTGCTGCCTAGGTTGCCACCCACTTCTACTTTGCCTACCAAATCTTCCCTGTTTGTAAGCAGCAGGTCAAGAGGAACACAGCCCCTAGTTGGTTGCTCCAGCACTCGCACCAGGAAGTTGTCCACAACACAGTCTAAAAACTTCCTGGATTGTTTATGCTCTGCTGTATTGCTCTTCCAGCAAATGTCAGGGTGATTGAAGTCCCCCATGAGAATCAGGTCCTGTGAACTGGAAACTTTCCCTAGTTGACTGAAGAAAGCCTCCTCTACCTCATCCTCCCGGTCTGGTGGTCTATAACAGACACCCACCACCGGATCACCCTTATTGTTTTTGCTTCTATTCTTAAACCAGAGACTCTCACCTGGTTTATCTCCAGTTTCATACTGGAGCTCAGAGCAATCATAGTGCTCTCTTACATACAGTGCAACTCCTCCACCCTTTCGCCCCTGCCTGTCCTTCCTGAACAGTTTATACCCATCCATGACAGTGCTCCAGTCGTGTGAGTTACCCCACCAAGTCTCAGTTATTCCAGTCATCAGTTTCTTGACTGTGCCAGGACTTCCAATTCCTGTTTCCCAGGCTTCTTGTGTTTATGTATAGGCACTTGAGATAACTAGCCGATTGCCCTACTTTCTCAGTAGGGATCAGGAAGCCTCCTCTCCTGCACTCTCCTCCTTCTGCTTCCTCGTGGTGTTCCACTTACCTTCGGGCTTAGGTCTCCACCCCCCATCAAACCTAGTTTAAAGCGCTCCTCACTAGGTTAGCCAGCTTGTCTGCAAAGATACTCTTCCCCTCTCTTAGTTAGGCGAATTCCATCTCTTCCTAGTAATCCTTCTTCCTCGAACATCCCATGATCGAAGAATCCAAAACCCTCTCTCCGACACCACCTGAGTAACCATGCATTTACTTCCGCAATGCGACAATCCCTACATGGGCCTTTTCCTTCAATAGGGAGGATGGACAAGAACTCCTTTATCCTTCTTCCCAGAACCATGTAGTCTGCAGAGGTCCGCTCAAGGTCATTTTTGGCAGTGTCATTGGTGCCCATGTGGAGAAGTACGAAAGGGTAGCGGTCTGAGGGCCTGATGAGTCTCGGCAGTCTCTCTGTCACATCCTGAATCCTAGTTCCAGGGAAGCAGCACACTTCACTAGTTTCCCAGTCTGGATGGCAGATGGATGATTCCGTCCCCATTAGGAGGGAGCCCCCGACCACCATCACTCTTAACTTCCTCTTGGGAGTGGTGGTCGTGGAACCCCCATCCCTAAGACAATGCCTCCCATGCCTTCTGATCAACAGCGTCTCCTTCTGATGCATTCCCTCAGATGAGTATTCCAAATCGTTCTCTGCCGTGATACCTGTGCAGACGGCCTGAAAACGATTCCTTACCTCTGTCTGCATGGTGGGCATATAGGTTCTCTTTCTTTGGGAGGTCACATGCTGCCAATTTTCTTCCCCGTTCACCAGTCTCCCCTGCACTGTTTTCTCTGAATCTTCCTCACACTGTGCCTGCAGTAACAAATCAGTCTTCGATAGAGAAAGAATTTGTTTTCTTTAAAGCAACGCAGAGTTGATACTTGGGTCTCTAGTCCTTTAACATTCTTTTCCAATATGGAAACCAGTCTGCACTTTGTAGCAGTTGGCTCTATCCTGTGGGAGGTAGACAAACATAGCACATCTGGAACGTAATACATAACATGTTAGTATCAATGTATAAAAGGAGAAGTCATGAGAAGGATAGCTTTGTACTGGCCTAGAGGATACCTTGTCACGGGCATCCATGTTTTAGCAAAACTGCAGCTTGGTATGCAGGGCCCTGATACCAAGCCTTGTTGACAATAAACCTTTGCTGAGCCTTCGACATCTTTTTTATGAGTAACATTGAGATATGCTGAATCAATAATCTATGCTGGTGCAGAATACATAGGTGCTCCAAGAACAGTAGCATTAGCAACACTAGCAACAATTATGAGTTACGTATCACCATCAAATGGAGGGTGTTTCTAGTGAGGTTCCAAAGCAATTTGTTCTAAGCTCACTAATTTCAACAGTTTCATCAATGACTGGGAAGTAAATGTAAAGAAAATTATTGTTGATAACATTTGCAGATAACACAAAAATTGGTGGAATGGTAAATGATGAAGACAGAGCAGTCATACAGACTGATCTGGATCACTTGGAAAGGCGGTCCTATTTAAATAAAATGTGTTTTAATATAACCAAATGCAAGGTCAGAAATCTAGGAACAAATGTCTCCTATGTAACGGAGGATTGTTCCTGGAAAGCAATGATTCTGAAGAGGAGACATGGTGGACGAACAATTCAGCATAAGCTTTCAGTTTGACACTGTGGCAAAAAAAGCTAATATGACCCTTGGATGTATAAACAGGAAAGCAGCAAGTAGGAATTTGGAGGTGATCTGATGGAAGAAACCAGACAAATTCAAATGAAAAATAAGGCATACATTTTTAATGAGGAAGTGATTAACCACTGGAACAAGGTACCAAGGGAAGTGGTGGAGTCTTCATCTCCTGATGTCTTTGTATCGAGACTGAATGCCTTTCTGGAAGTTATTTTAGCCAAACAAGTTATTGGAGTCCATATGGGGGTAATTTGGTAAATTCTTTGCTCTGTGTAATACACAATAGACTAGATGATCTTTTGGCCTTGAACTCTATGAATAGACTAGATGACCTTTTGGCCTTGAACTGTATGAATATTTTCAGTAATATAGTGAGCCATTGCACAGAGCCTGGAATGGTGCATGAAGAGCAGTGGAGCATAACTCATCAATGTGTCTGGTGGTATTTCTGTGGTGTATTTGTTCATTGCAACTCAATATGCTGACTAGTGACTTTTTCACCTTTCCTATCATTGGGCTCAACACTCTGCCTGTACCACTGAGGTGCCCGAAGCCCCACCAGACAGGACACAAGTCTGCCATCTTCTCCAGTGACTTATACAAGCCACTGAACTGGTGGAGTGCTGCCTTCCCTTGTGCATTGGACAGTGCAGTTCTTTCACCCTGGGCCTCTCTAAACTCGGGGCTTCTCTCACTGCAGCTAGGTTTCTTCTGTCTGCCTCTCTTATTCCTATTTTGCAAGTATCTTCCTCTAGAGTTTACTCTTACACTCCTGTGGATCCATTTCTCCTCCTGAGTCCTGACCCATTATTGACCTGACACCTGCTCAGTTTTACAGATTCTCAATGTGCCACTGCAGCCCTCGAGCTCTCAGTTGCATTCAATGACAGTCCCACTGTGAATTATTTATCTCTAACCTTTCTGCTAACCAAAACAATCTGTTCTGACATCAGTAATCTACATTTTCATGACGTGAAAGCCTCTGTGCTGTTGCTACACAGGAAATGTTATGGGTGATCACAATGAAAGGAACCCAATAACGGAAAAAAATGTGTGCTTTGGTATACAAGATTGTCAGAGATTCTGGTAGGCCAAAGACATTCTATACATTAAATCTCTGGCATTCATTGAATCATTTGACAAGGTTCTACAACAGAGACCAATGCCTAATGTCAAGATAGTCAGGAAAGAGAGTATCAAGGCAGATGGAAAGCTCCTTTAACAAGAGGCGGCAATGATGGAAAACTTTGTAGGGGTTGTGAGCTGGCTAGCCCATAAATCAGTGAAATTAAATCTATTCTTCCTACCATATGTAGGATTCTGGGGGGTTGGAATTTAAAAAAAAAAAAACTTCTGTTTGCAGATAATACTGGAATTGGAGACAAAGCCAATGTTCAGGAACAAGAAAGCTAGATCCCAAAGTACTTGGATAGTTTAGGTGGGTGGGCAGAAGAAAAATATCAGGAACAGGTCTGGAGTTATAGTGAGAATCATTGCCAGGATCATACCTATATAGAGCTCCAGTGATAAAGGGAAATAAGATCCTAGTAAAAAGCCAGACAGTTGTTACCATTAGCTTTTGCATTTAAGATGCTTGTGGCTGATGAATTTGCAAAGTCCATTTGTCCATCGCAGGCTCTGTATAATCTCTTTTAATGTTTCCTTCTAGCTCTAATCTTTGGTAATCAAAGATTCACAGATCACAGTTCTGCTCCTCTGCTTCCAGGATTAGCTGGAGTATTTCCTTACCAGCCAAGGATTTCAACACTAATACTCTCTCTTCGTTGCATAGCGTATGATAACTATCTCCATTTAGATATTGAAAATACAACATAATCCGCTTAATTATTGTTGTTTATACAGAAAGAGCACTGTGTGCAACCAGAATGACTGGAACTGAGGTTTTAGCCTTGTCTACCCAACTTTTTATCACTGATCACAACTATATGTATTTAGATCTGCTATCAATAATCCATTCCTGCTGCACAAGAATCTGTCCAGAGAGACGGGGCTGCCAATAGAGATGGCTGAGCCTGTGAAGTTCTATTGCTCTTATGCACTAATCTCAAGGTACTTACAGTTTGACTCCTTTTCATAAAAGCCAGTGAACTTCAGTGGAATGTGTCCCATCTTTGGGTATTTTGCGTGTTTGGGGAGGATGGGACAGTACACCCTTCTCAAGAACAAACTGAAACTACAATAAATGTTCATGTCTCCTTCAGAACTAGAAATCAGAGGCAGATACAGGTATCTGAAGCCAGGATTGCCCCTAAAACCCTTCTATGTGCTTTTTTGCTTTCAGCTGCAAATGGAAATCCTGCAGAGAATGACTGTAGAATTTCTCGAGAAGCCTCCTTATGGTCTGTGCTTCCTGTCTTTATATTAACCACTTAGCTCCTTCCCCAGTTGGGACTCATCTGTAATTGGGCCTGGCCCACCCGTCAGCTGCAACAACATGGGCTGATTGGCCTTGCATTCCTACATTAACTATTTGACCACCTGTGTCAAGTAAACACCCTATCACAATATGAAAGAGAACAAAATGCCCCTCTCAGAGGCTTCTTGGCTCCTAAGATTACATTTCTTCTTTCTAAATTTGTTAGTCAGTGATGCCCGAGTGATACTTGCATTAATTTTCAATGCCCTGTCTGCACACGGTCTCTGTCTAGTCGGTATCTCATACTTCCACTATTCATCCTTATTATTTATGCTGCTTCTTTGCAAAGTAAATAGAATTATAGCTGCTAAAAAAGGGCAATTACATGTTTTCATGGATGAGAAAACACAGGAATTCCCAGATTGGATCAGACCAGAGTCTGACTAGTCCAGTCTCATCTCTGACAGTGACCTACACCAGATGTTTCAGAGAAATGTGCAAGAAACCCCTTAGTGGGTAATTAGGGAAAAACCTGCCCACAGGTGAAGTTTCTTCCTAATCCCCATTCGTAAGTGATTTGCCTTCTTCCTAGAAGCATGAGGTTCTATTTGATCTTACTTCTGCCTAGAAGCATGAAGTTCTATTTCTTTTGCGGCTGTGCTCTGTATCCATATAAATGTCTAATCCCCTTTTTTTAATCCTTCTAAGACCTGGGTTTCAATGGAATCTTGTGGCATTAAGTTGTACAAATTAATTGTACATTTTGTAACAAGTTTCCTTTTAGTGCTTTTAATTTTGTTGCCTTTCAACAAACTAAAAAAAAAAAACTGTTGAACAACTGAAAGTGGATGTTTTAAAGCTTTGCAAGTACCCTGTGCATTTCCCTTTGTGACGATTTACGTATGCTCCATTTTTAGTTTCTCTCTGCCCCCCATTCACTATTCTGAAATGAAATACAAACAACATTTATATGAAAAACTTTGTCTAAAATTAATATAATGGTAGGAAACTTGCATTACTGTTACTGTAAGATAAAAATGTCAACTTTTATTCAAATGGGGTTTTATTATAAAATAAGTATCTTTCCAATCTTGTCTCCAACCTGCTTTGCTAAATGTAGTTAACAAATGGGGCAAAATATTTTCTACTTTGGCTCTTCTGGATTTCATGTGTTTCTGTTTCAATGGGACTGCTGTTCACAAGTTTACAAACTTATGTAAGTTGTCAAGTGACATTGTGACAGTTAAAATTTGCCAGTCATTTTGTAGCATGTCAGCCCTTTATCTATTCAAATCTATCCAAATTTTCAGATCTGATTTTTTGCCACTGCTTTCCAGATGCTGCCATTTGATCTATACTACCCAGGAAAACAAAAGGGCCTCTTTTCCAATTGTGCCATGAACACAAAATGGCATGTTAATGATTTACCTAACTGAGTGTTGCCAAAACAATCTTTTATGTTCAATCAGTTAAGCTTGAGCAGGTTTAGTTCTTTCCTCTAGCATGGGTAAGAGATGTTTCCTAAAATCAGGAAGGAGACTGTGCTGGTAAGTTCATTTTTCCTTTTCTTTTGCACCCAAGATAATAATACTACTGTGACAGAATGAGCCAAAAGCAGTGACTTTTCAGCAGAAGGGTTTTTCAAAATGAAAATGACTGATTTAGTTCCTGAATTCAAGTAGATATATGCATTAAACCTGCCTCAAAAAGGCTTCATGCTCTGGGATAAAGTTGTGTTTCTCCCAACAGGTTAGCATATGATAAAGAGGAGAAACCTGGCCTTAAAAACAGGACACTCACATTGGACAGAAACCTACCACCACAAACTGTCCTAAAGTCAGAATTGTTCCTTTTGCTTCAGTATCAGGGAGAGCAGAATTTACCCTTTATCTTTCCATATACCACAATGTGTCACATTAAATAAGAGAACATGCAGTCAAATCTGCTTTTTACTTCCAACCTACAAGCACCAGCTTACCTAATGATTCTGAAACTGATCTTCTTTTATACTACATATAATTTACTCTCATTTTAAAGCCCCTTCACACTATCAGTGGTATATAATAATCTTAGGCTGGGTCTACCCTGACCACGGCAAATTCGCCGCCGCCAGATCGATTGCTCTGGATCAACTGAGCGGTCTGTACAGACGTGCTCAGTTGATCCAGCAAGCGACGCAGGAAAACCACCCCAGTAAATGGCGCAGCACAGTGTGGACAGCGTGCAGAGGAGATGCTGCAAAGTCGACGGGAGATATGCAAGTGATTTACGTCACTTGCGTATCTCCCGTTGACTGCTGCCGAACCGCAAAGGTAAGTGTATACTGGGCCTCAGTGTAAATGAGAATCAGGACTCTCTGCATCTTCTTTAGAGGAACATAGGTGTGAAAGATGGAAAAGAAATTGTAGATCATCCAATTCACATCCTTCCACAATTCTGAACGTTTACTGTTGATCCTTAAGAAATACAAATCAAAAGACAAAGGGAAAGCAGAGAAATCTACTTTAGCTAAAGAAATGGGCAGTCAAGAACGGGGTATAGTACTTTCACCCACAGGAAGGAAAGGGCCCATGTAGTCTAGCCATAATGAAGTTAATACTGCAACTGTGGCTTTGTTAAACTCACTCTTCCTGTATCTTGTTTTATTATTTTCATTTAATTCCGGTACCTTTTTTAGTTAGTTCTTTTGTATTTAAATGTTAAAACAATACAACTTCTGTTCTGGGTTTAATTTGTCCTTTTACTGTAACTATCATGCATTTGCTACAGGTTTTCTTAAACTCATTGGCTGTTTCTGATCAGCGAATGGTATTGCTGTTAGCAAGAAGATTTAACACCTAACTTAACATCTGGGGGAAGACATTTAAGAGAGATTACTACATATATTCTTATATGAAGAATCTAAAATTGTCTCTAGGTCTGCAAAAGCTGTTTTTTAAAACTACAGTGACACTAAATTATTGGCAACTGCTATCAACACACACACACACACACACACACACACACACACAGAGCCCTTCACCTCCCTGTAATATTATTACCTGGCTAGATTCACAGACAAGTGAACCCAGCCCTAGTGCAGTTATCCCTAATTCACAGACAAGTGAACCCAGCCCTAGTGCAGTTATCCCTGACTAATCTCAAAACTCCACTGCGACTCCATTGTTACCACAGAGACATCTCAGTGTTTCACCCAGGCCTCCAGGGAGTGTACTCCAGACTCTGAATAAACAGGAACATGCTAAGTAAGAGTATATCTGTTACTCCGAACTACCTGCGGGTACAAAGTGCTACCATAGTTTATAAGTTAAGTGAGTTCTGAAAAATGTTATTTTGGTAAGATTTGTTCTGATCTGATATTTCCCTATGGCATTTAAGAACTCCACTTGTTTTGAACATTAGAGCAGAGAATATAATATATGTGGAGTGTAACGGGATCATTAATGTTGACCTATGATTCACCTGGAATTACTTGGCCTGCACAGTAGTTTTAGGCTCCAGAAGTATTTGATATTTCACTTGGAGTCTGTAAATTTGATGTTTCTTTACAGCAGTGGTTCCAACCCGTGGCCAGCAGGGTCTTTCAGAGTGGCCCACAGCTCCCCTCCCACTGGCTGCAGAAGGGAGCCGCTGCCTAAATACCCACATGGAGTGCAATGCTGGCGCAGGCTCCTTGCTGTAGCCAAGAGGACGGCAGATCAGCACTTCCCTCCCCTTGGCTGTAGCAGGGAGCATGGCAAAATGCTCCACCTGGGTCCCTAGGTGCTGGAGTCCCTGCTGCAGCAGAGGGAGGGAGCACTGATCCTGTCCCTCTGGTAACTGAAAGGAGCCTAGAGACCTATGTGGTGCGCACAGTTGCCCTGCTGCAGCCAGCAGGAGGGGAGGAGGAGGAAGAGAGGGGCCTGCTGGCAGAGACTAGTGGCACCTCAGGGTTGTAAAAATCATTTGTGGCCCTCAAGCCAAAAAGGTTGGAAACTACTGCTTTACAGTTATCAGGACAACTTGTTGGTTTGACATAAGCTGTATAGTGTTGTGTCTGATAACACATCCACTCTAGTTTATTCTATTCATTTACTTACTTATATAGCACTATAAGTCTCCAGAGTGCTTCTGCCATAGGCAATAAAGGTTACTGGCCTTTTGTAATTGTTGTTCTTCAAGATGTGTTGCTCATGTCCATTCCAATTAGGTGGGCGCGTGCCGCATGCACAGTCACCAGAAGGTTTTTTCCCCAGTGGTATCCGTAGGGTTGGCTTTGGAGCCCCTTGGAGTCACGCCTTCATGGCGCCCTATATAGGGCTCTTCAGTTCCTTCTTGCTGGCAGACTGACAGAGGGGCTGGGCGGGCAGGCCTTGAAATTGACATGAGCAACATATCTCGAAGAACAAGAGTTACAAAAGGTCAGGAACCGTCTTTTCATCAAGGGCTTGCTCATGTTGATTCCAATTAGGTGACTCCCAAGCGGCTCCTTAGGAAGCAAGGTCAGAGTTCAATGAGTTTCTGATGGTAGTATTGCTCTACCAACTGCTGCGTCATCTCTAGCCTGCTAAGTAATAGCATAGTGCTCTGCAAAGGTGTGGATGGATGACCACCTTGCTGCCTGATGTCCTGAATTGGGACTTGTGCTAGAGAAGCTGTTGAGGTCATGTGGGCTCTTGTGGAGTGAGCTGTCAGTGCTGGACCTGGTACCTTCGTCAGTTAATAATAGGCCTTGATATATGACATAATCCATGACGAGATTCTTTGGGAGGAGACTGGGAGGCCCTTCATTCTGTCTCTTACGCGACAGAGTTGAGATGTCTTCTTCAATGGTTTCATCCTCTCAACATGGAATTCTAAATGCTCTCAAGATGTCCGAGGAGTGGAGCTTCTGTTCCCGGCTGCTAGCATGCGGTTTAGGGTAAAATACCAGGAGAAAAATGTCTTGGTTCCAGTGGAACTGATACCACTACCTTTGGAAGGAAGGTTGGATGCAGTTGCAGATGAACCTTGTCTTTGAAAAAGAGACTGTATAAGGAGACTCTGCAGTCAGGGCTTTGAATTCTGAAACTCTTCTGGTCGATGTGATGGCTACTCAGAAGGCTACCTTCCAAGAAAGGTATAGGAGGGAGTAAGTTGCTAATGGCTCAAATGGTGGTGTCAGAGCTGACAGTATCAAGTTAATGTTCCATTGGGGAATCAGCTGGCATGTTGGAGGAAGTCTGTCAAGACCCCTGAGGAAGCAACCTACTGTGTGATTTGCAAAGACTGAGTGGCTAGCCACCCACGGATGAAAGGCTGAAATTGCAGCCAACATGCACCTTAATTGAGGGTATTGGATGTTCTTGATGTTTAAATTGTAACAAATAGTCCAGGATAAGCGGTACAGATGACCTCTGCAGAGAGATGCCTTTCTCCATGGACCAGATAGAGAACCTCTTCCATTTTGCTAAGTATGTAGCTCTAACAGAAGGTTTTTTACTTCCACAGAGGATCTCTGACTTGTTCTCAACATTCCAGCTCCTGCTGGGTAAGCCATGAAGCTTTCACGCTGTAAGATGTGCAGGGATTGTAAGTTCGGATGACAGAAGTGGTCATGATGCTGGCAAAAGTGGAAGGCTGATAGACGTCTCCACTGACGGTTTGAGAAGCATGGTGTACCAATGCTGGTGCGGCCAAGTTGGGGCTAGCAGGATTATTGAAAATGTGTCTCTCCTGACCTTTAAAAGAACCTTGTGGACCAGGGATATTGGGGAAAATGCATAAAGCAGATATTGCATCCATCGGATGAGAAAAGTGTCTGCCATCGACCCTGGACTGAGATTCAGGAAGGAGCAGAACTGTGTGTACTTCCTGTTGAATTCTGTTGTGAATAAGCCTATCTGGGGAATCTCCCACCTCTGGAAGATGTCATATGCCACATTTGGGGTGAGAGACCACTTATGGGCGGATATCAACCTACTGAGATAGTCCGCCAGCACATTCTGAGGTCCCAGTAAGTGTGAGGCTTCTATCTGTATCTCGTGAGCATCACCCTGTCTGTTTATATAGAACAACACTGTTGTGTTGTCTGTTTTTATTGTAATACATTTGCCTTTCAGATGAGCACCGAAGGCTTGACAGGCTAGTCGCACTGCTCTGAGCTCCCTTACATTGATGTGAGTAGCAAGATCTTCTTGTGACCACAGACCTTTGGTCTTGAGGTGGCCTAGATGAGTCCCCCCTCCCCCCCACCTGTGCCCAAAGCATCCGTCAGCTAGGGTCAGGGTGAGAGATGGGCCTGAGAATGGGACTCCTGCACAAACCAAACACTTGTCTAACGACCAGTGGAGTGACTCCAACACTGATGCCAGGATTGATATTGCTTTATCTATGCAATTCGGGGATGGTCAGTAAACTGAGGCAACCCATGCCTGCAGAGGTCTGAGGTGCAGTCTGGCATGTTGAACCATATAAAGTACAAGCTGCTAAGTGGCCCAACAGTCTCAGGCACTTTCTGACAGTTATCATGGGGTGTCTCTGCCATTCTTCTATGATAGAGCATATGGTTCGGAAGGAAGGTTCTGGCTGGGTTCGAGTCCAAGACTGCCGCTATAAAGTCTATCCTTTGTGTGGGTGTCAGTACTGACTTTTGTACATTGATCAAAAGGCTCAGTCTGGCAAATGTCAGTTTTATGAACTCTATGTCTGATTCCACCTATGTCTGGATTTGCCTTTGAACAGCCAACTGTAAGTGTGGGTAGATCTGTATTTTTCACCTTCTTAGGAACGCAGCCACCACTACCATGCATTTTGTGAATACTCTGGGCTGCTGAGACACCGAACGGCAGAACTGTAAAGTGGCAGTGCAATTGGCTCACCACAAAGCTAAGAATTCTCCCATCTTCGGATGATTGACACATGGAAATATGCAGACATCACCACTGACTTCCCCTTTGAAGGCACCATACACTGTCTCGGTACCAGTGCTTCTACCTGCGTGGACTTTCCATGGGTTTGTGCCAGTGGCAGCGGCACAGTGCTTTCACTGAGCTCCCTGGACACTTCAAAGGTCTCTGGAGTGGAAGGCAACTGCAAGTCCTTCTCCTCCAATTTCCTGGTTGGGGAACTCATCAGGACCAAACAACATACCTCCACTCCAGGGCTGGAATCGATGGTGCTGAGACAATAGGAACGATGCCTGAGTAGTCTGGCACAGGTCACACACTGCTAGCGCTGTTATGCCCTGATAATCTAGGTGCGGACGAGCCACCAGTTTGTCTTCCTCTGTTTCTTCTTAGGGACAGGGGAGTGGGAGTGGTGCTGTGCACTTGACACGGCAACGCCAGATCCCATGTGGACACCAGCGTGCTTTCAATTGATGCCGACATGTTGGGTCCTGGCTCTGATGGGCTTGGGGACAGATGGAGAGTCACCTCGATGAAGAGGAACTTGAACCTTTGGCTCCCTTTTTTATTTGGGGACTAAAGTCTCAGTGAATTTTGCAGCGGTCCCTCTGGTATATCTCACCAAGACACTTAAGGCACGTAGTGTGGGGGCCGCTCTTCAACGTGGGCTTTTTACAAGCCCCACACTGTTTGAATTCTTGGGACCAAGGCACGCCTCAGCCTCTGGAGAACAGTAATGATCCTTTAAGAGGCTCTGCCTAGTGTAACTACTCTATTCTAATTCTAAGTATTTAATGATTAACACTTATTCTAATTATTTACAGGAACAGAGTGGAAAACACTGGAGGCAAGACCCTTACAGAACTGAGGCAACAGATTCCAGCCCACCATCACAGGTGGTAAGAAGGAACTGAAGAGGTGGCAGGGGTCAGCAGAGCCCTATGTAGGGTGCCATGAAGGCACAACTACAGGAGGCTTCAGAGCTGATCCTACGAGTATCACTGGAGGAAAAGCCTTCTGGCAACTGCGCACAGTGCATGTACACCTAATTGGAATCAACATGAGCAAGCACTTGAAGAAGAATGATTGATTTATACTCCGATATTAAGCTTTTTGGTGCAGTATTGTCATTTATATAGCACCTAGTGCACTGAAAGCTTAAGTTGGCTGAGGCATCTTGGCACTACCACAATCTAAATCTTAAATAATAAATAATAATATAAATAGGAATGAGGGCTGAAACTCAATTAACAACAAAGCACAAGTTTACACTAAATCGCAAAATACTGGCATTGTGAGCTACAGCAATAAAAACAAGCTAGTCCTTTTGCAATAGGTAATATTCCAATTTTCCATGCTTAAAAAAAAGGCTTGTAAGTGGATGACAACACCACAATTTACACTGACTGATATTTAAATATTTTAACAGGAACCCATGGTAAACAGAGAAACTGGTTGTGTACTGAAAACAATTTTCCATGAATATTCATTCACACTTGTAACTCGGAATTTGCTTTTGTGTTTGCCTTTACTCCTCCTTTTCCCTCCCCTTGTTTTCGGCAAATCTAGAAAATAGGTTCACTGGTAAGAGTATATGTAGAAACTGCTAGTTTTAAAAGACAATTACTAGCAAAAATGATTGCAGAAACAGTTATTCTGCAATATTCACTTAAAATTATTTGCTTTAACCTCACACCTTAATGTATTTCATCTTGAGCAACTTAATTCATCACTACTTGGGATTTGAGGGATTGCTTGTCTACGTAGGAACAATCAGGAAAGTAATATACAAACAGCTACTCTTACCCAGATATACTAAGCTAATCTATTTTGCTTATCTTCATGGCTGTTTGTATATTTGCACAGAGAAGGGCAAATCTCCAGCTGAGCAGGAAGAGAGAAACCATAATGGATGGAACACAACTTGCATGTGCCAAGCTACTTTTGATTTGTCATATAGTGGTGATGTCTTCTGTTCAGGCTGCAGATTCCCCCCCGCCCCAGGGAATGAAGCTATGCAAGCAGAAGCAGCATCCAATGAATCTGGAAATACAACCATTTCTAGAAACATTGTAATGTCCACCTTTTCAGAAAAGGAAGAAGTTAACACCACCGCAGTTGAGAGTACAAGTGCCAACTGGAATACAACTGCTGTGACAGCAAAGATTAGTTCATTGGCTTTAACAACTTCATCACATTTTGCACCAAGCACTCTACATCCCCCCAACACAGATACTAATAGTCCATTAAATATAACTACTAGATTCAACACTGTTGTGACATCACCTACAGTTTCAACCTTTAATCAAGCAACTGATAAAGATTCTAATCCAGGAATATCTGCAATCACATTGAAACCAACAGCTCAGTCTTCTGCAGCCACACAACCAAATACTAGCAAAGCTTTGGATTCAGTTCCTATAACACAGGCTTCAGGTAGGTGTCATTAAATTCTATGACAGCATTTCCTAACCTGCAGTGTCAGACTAGTTCTCTGTGTTCACATAGTTGTTGGAAAAAGTGTAATGGCAGCAGGCATTTGGGTTCATCATGTACACCCAGCAATGTGTCCATGAGTCAGAGGACCAGCATTCCCTCCCAGCTTACATATTCAGGGCCTCAGACACTGGGAGCAGCCCATCAGCTCAAGTTTCTCCTTTGTTCCAATGACACTGAGCTCAGCTGCAAGCGCTACCATTGGATACCCAAACGTATGTGGCTTCTGTTGAGTGGAGGACTTCAAGAGAAGAAATCTTCCTGGAAGGGGAAGAAAAAAAAATGTAAATAGAAAACCAAAGCCTAAAAATTACACAAAAGAAAAAATCAAGATGAGAAGGTAGAAAGCAGAGAGAGGAAAGGGCAGAAACAAAGAAACATGCTAAGACAAGGTGTGAAGGAGTAGAGAAAGAGGACCACCCATGTCTCCTGAAAAGTAGGCATAGATTGATGGAATAGAAATTGAAGAACCTATGCTAGCAACATAATGAAGACATAATCATATAAGCCAGTGTGGGTGACTGGAAGTTAGGTAACTACATCCATATTTAGGCCCTTATGTCAAAATGAATGGATTTTCAGAGGGCTCACCAGCCATGATTCCTATTGCCTTCAATGAAAGCTGGAGGTCCCCGGCCCCTCGGAAAATTAGGTCATTTTAATGTAAGCATCTAAGTATAAATTTAGTTGGCTAACTTTAAGTACCCAGATTTTATAAATTTTGATCATGTGCTATATCTTTGATCTGCTTTCATATATTTACAGTAAATCTGGTAGGGCCAAAACCAAATTGAAACATTTACTTTGAAAATTTACCACAATAAAAATAATAAAAACCAGACTTTACTACAAGATTCATTTAAATAAAACACAGCATCTTGGGGGTGTTGCTATTGGATTGCTCATGGCAGTTAAGAGGTAAAGGAGGTTTTTTTAAGGGAGCGGTTAGAATTAAAATGTGTCTCTAATATTTAGCACATGATAACCTGTATTGCCATATTGATATCTAAAAATTGAGATTTGTTGTTTTTGTAGCTGTGAAATAAGAACTTTCTAAATCCTTTTATTGAAACAGGAGGAACTTATCTAAGGACTTCAGAGGCCATTCTGACCATTAGTTTCAGGAATATTCTTACATTTGCTGTTCTAGTGATTGTCATATACAGTCTTGATAAGTACAGAAAGAGAGGAGCTCAGTATTCCCATGACCCACTATAGGACACCTCTTCTGAAACAGGTTGGTATATATTTTTAAGATGATGTAGCATATAACAAACCTGCATTCTCCATGTGCACATTACAGAACATTTATTCAAGGTAGCCACTTCCCCCAATAATGAAATGCAGCAACCTCTGAGACAGAGGGTGGTAGCTTTTTAGCAGCATAAAGTAATGCTATGCACTGGTTTAAGTGCCAGACCTTCAGTGATTGTAAAGCAGTATCATTCCAGTGATTTCAGTGGAGCTACACCAAATGTACATCTGCGGAAGATGTGGCTTTTGAGTAAGAAGTGAGAACTTAACTGTATTTTCCCATTACAACTGCTGTGGACAATTAGGCAGACAGGTTTTGGAATTGGAATTTGACCAAGAATTTATATGATACTTAATATTTATGTTGAAGTGTAATAAACTATGTTAAATGAAACAGCAACACAGAAAAACCCTTCAACATGTAGGGCCTGATTTTCAAAGATACTTAGACACCTAATCTGCCTAGGATATTTCAAAAATTCCATTCAAATATTCCTTTAGGTGCTTAAACCAAGGGTTCTTACACATTTTCTGTTAGGATCCACTTTAAAAATACTTCCAGCTGTGGCAGCTCCCCCCTCCCCCGGTGCAATGCCACCCTTACTTCTGCGGGCTGCAGGCACCAGCACTGCCTTCAGAACTGTGCATCCGGCCAGCAGCAGCTACACTCCAGCCACCCTGCTCAGAAGGGGTTGGGCTGAGAGCCCCTGTGCATGCTGGGGCTCCAGCTGACAGCTTGTTCTGCCACCCCCCCCCCCCCCCCCCCCCGCCAATAACTTCACAACCTCTTGAGGGGTCTTAACCCCCAGTTTGAGAACCCCTGAGCTAGCCAAATTCAGACAGTAAAACCAGGGCACTTCAGTTTTACTGGAAGATAAACCTGGGTTTGCCCTCACCTAGTTTACTTTGCAGTAAAACTGAAGTGCCCCATTTTGACTGTGTTTATGATTAAGATAGCTTTATTTACTAAGGTAAAACAACTTTATTTAGTGGTAAAGACAAGGCCACAGAATGCATATCACACATACTTCCCAAAGTATTGACTTTAGCACCAGTTGCTTCCACAGCTGTCGGAACAGCAGCAAACAACATTTGTCTGTCATTTATGAAAGCAAGTCAGTACAGGGGCATCATGTCTTTTGTTACAGAATCTTGGTTTACATCCATTGGAACACATTTCATTGATGGAAAACTTATAGTTCCTTAACTCTAAATGCAGTAGGAACTGAAAAGACAGCCAATGAGAGTTTTGGCAAAAATTTGTGGTGAAATTAACTTGCTGTGTATAATTAGAGAGAATCTTCAGAGCTGATGACGATATTGTGACAAGCCAAAGAACCCTTTGTACTGGCTCACTTTCCTGCAAATAAATCTGGAAAAGTTTCAAGATAATATATGGAGTTCTTTCACTTACAGTAGGGATGTATTAGTGATAAAGTCCTCAGAACAATTAAGAAATATTTCCGTCAATGTTTTTTTCATCTCTAGTCCTTGATTTGTGTCATTGTTTTGGACAGATAACAGGTATCTGGGATAACAGAACAGAATTAAGTCTGAAAACTTAAGCAACAATAGTCAAATGCTTCAGTACTGCAAATTATAACCTTTAAAAATGTTCCATTTTCCTGACTAAACAGAGACAAATAACTCCAAATTTCCATGTAATAGTAATATTTTGTACTTACTATAACATTTTCATGGACTATTGAAAGGGCAACTGGCTGGCAATTAAATATTAAATAAAATCCTGTGTTAAGATGATATATCCAGAGAGTCTCTCACTCAGGTCTTCACTGAAAAAATATTCCGTTAATATGTGAAGATTTGTCAAAATACTACATTTATCATAGCCCCCCCTTTTTTTTAATGCAACTCAACCAAAACAACATGGCACTTGTTCAGTGTTTCTTGGTACTTCTATTACACCTTCTATTTTAAATTTTTATTAAAATTCCCAACAGATTCACAGTTTGTTAGAAACTGGTAATTTCTAATATGTTACTACTTGAAGCACGTACAAGCCAAAACACAGATAATTCACTAATTTTTAAATTTGCCTCCAGTGCTATCTGAATTAGTGCCTGGAGTGCAATGATGCTTGTCTGTATTTCCATTTTTAGTTTACCAGATAAAAATTGTAGTACAATGTGAATTCATCATTGCACAGTGAAGATTTTAGGCCAAGTGATTGTTTGAATTTGCTACATTTCTCCCTATAATACTTTAATAACACTTTCAATATTTTACAGCTGACATATACACTATTCAGATGACACAGTGGTGATATCAGGAGGACTATATGATGCATCAAGGCCATATAACCCCAATATAACTGTACCGGAAGAGGAGGAGGGTCAAGCTGAATATTTACCATTTGGCTCCAGACGTAGGCAGTTCAGACTTGAAATTTTACCTGGTGAAAAGGAAAAAGGCCTGTCCCCAACCTTTGATACAGTTCAGTCACCACAAGCCTCATAATGTAGTAATAATGCCAGTAGTATAAAGCAATCTCTTAAATTAGTAATAACATTAATTATAATTATACTAGCTCAATCTCAATCTGCTCACAAAAGGAGGCAACTTTTGTTATCCCTATTTTAATGATGGGGAAATTGAATCACAGAGGGGAAGTGACTTGCCCAAGGTCACCTAGCAGGACTGTGGCAATGCCAGGAATAAGTGCCAGGTCTCCTGAGTCTTAGATTATGTCTTCATTGCTGGCTCTGCAGTGATCGACTGAGTGGGTAGTGGAGACCGGCTCAATCAATGCCAGATGGGCTCTCTGGTTGACACTGGTAAACCATCTCCCTGAAAGGAGTAAGGCAGCACTGATGGGAGGATGACTCCCATCAATGCAGCGCTGTGAAAATGCTATGGCATGGCAACGTAAGAACGTTACCAGGAGACATGCAAGCTACATTATGTAGCTTGTGTATCTCCGTCGACCACCGGTGGCAGCTTAGACCAGGCCCCAGTCTACTGCTCTCTATTCTACACCACACTTCCCCACAGCTTCAGTTTCATGCCCAATAGTCTGATTAATATAATGCTACTTGTACATGTTCGGTTTGACATCATGCTCAGTTATGCTGAAGATATTTAGTTCTCATATGAAGTCTCATTGCAACACTGGATTAAACCTTTCACCTCTGCAGGCAAGCATTCACATTCCTGCTATGCAGGAACATGTAAATGATTAGTAAAGGTAAAACATGGATTTTAAAATCTTACTGCTGCACAATTATGAAATGCATGGATTTATATCAGGATCACAAATGAGACAGGCCAACCACTATACTTAGTTCCACAGCTAGCTCATTGAGTAATTAAGGCTGAAATTTTAGAATGGACTCTGAATCTGGGTACCTCTGAAAAGATAAAAATGGCAGAACTCAAAACTAGCAACTGAGTTTTGAAATGAAATGGCAATTAATAGAATATATTTGGGCCCTTGGGTGAAATCTTGGGCCCATTAAAGTCAATGGCAAAACTAATGGGGGCAGAATTTCACATCTTATACTTAAGGGGGAGAAATGATTTTTTTGTTGCAAAAAGCAGCCAGATTGTATCAATACCAATACCCATATGCAGTTTTGACTGTCAACCAATCAAGTGATTGCAGGGCAATAGCTGATTTTGAGTCACAGCCCATGTATGTGGTAAAAAGGAATTAATGTATTTGGCAAAGGTTAAAAAAACAGTTTTACAATATTTAGAGAGAAGTCTCTGGGAACAGCTGTTGTCTGAGAGTTATAAAACCGTCTATGGATTGCCTTTTAATACCTCTTTTCAAAAATACACATTCTGTAAATGAACTAGAGTAGGACACAATATTCTGTGTTTGTCAAGTCACTACTCTTCTGTAAAGAATATAACTTGTGTGCCAACTACCCTGACTACTCAGAAGCTGTTGCATCCCCTATATTCCATTCATAAAGTTCTGAAGATATTTTGTACATTTCTAAAATCCCCTTCTGTTAAATGTTCATCTGCTTTAACTATATGCACTAGAACAGTTATGACATAAAAGTGTCATTGCTCAATAGGCAATATATCAAGACCAAAGTTTGCAGCCTAATTTTTAGACAGAGTGAAATCCTGATCCCAGTGAAGTCCATGGGAGTTTTGATTAACTGCAGACAGAGCCAACATCTTCAGGCCCATAACCTGTGTTTCACCTTTGATTCAAACCTGTCTGCAGGTCCTCACAACTAGGCTGTGTTTAAAACTTGCCCACCACTTCCACCATGTCAGTTCTCTGCATTCCTCCATTAGCTCCCGCTTCTCTAATGCATAAAAGAAAGGCTACTTGTCCACACTTCCAAAACCTCCATAGCCTATCACCTCCGTACAAGGGAAGTGGCAAAGTTTGCAGACAATATAAAATTACTCAAGATAGTCAAGTTCGAAGTGGATTGTGAAGAATTAAAGAGATCTCATAAATCTGAGTGACTGGACAATGAAATGGCTGATGAAATTCAGTGTTAATAAATGCAAAGTAATGCATATAGGAAAACGTAATACCAATGATACATAAAAATGATAGGTTCTAAACTAGCTGTTACCACTCAAGAAAGACATCGTGAATAGCAGCGTAAGACAGAAAATATCATAATGCCATCTTATCTATTCATGGTAAACCCACACCTTAAATACTGCATGCAGTTCTTGTTACCCTCTCAAAGAATATCACAATTGGATTCAGTACAGAGACGGGCAAAGAAAATGATTAGGGGTATGGAACAGCCCAGCTCTTAAATCTGAGAGGAGATTCAAAAGACTAGGACTACTTGGCTTGGAAAAGAGACACTAAGGGGGATACGATAGAAGTCTATACAATCAGGAATAGTGTGGAGAAAGTGAAAGTGTTATTTATCCCTTCACATAACTCAAGAAGCAGGGGTCAACCAATGAAATTAATAGGCAGCGGATTTTAAACAAATATTAAGTAGTACTTCTTTACACAATGCATAGTCAGGCAATCTGTGGAACTTGTTGCCAGAGGATGTTGCAAAGGCCAAAAATACAACTGGGTTCATAAAAGCATTAGCTAAGTTTATGGAGGATAGGTCCATTAGTAACTATTAGCCAAGATGATCAAGGATTCAGCCGCATGCTCTGGGTGTCCCAAAACTTCCAACTACCAGAAGTTAGGACTAGACCAGGGATGGATCACTCAATAAATTGTTCTGGCCTGTTCACTTCCTCTGAAGCATTGGCACAGGCAGAATACTGGCAGCATTGTCCACAGACAAAATACTGAGTTTAGATGGACTATTCGTCTGACCCAGTATGACCATCCTTATGTACTTATTTCTCATTAGCTATTGAGATGTTGATTCCTGCCTCTGGTCAACCTATGAAACCAGCTTCCATGTTAAATTTTCAAGCAAGCACCTTTTTGCTTTCTCCCATGCATGCTGCTCCTCACAGTAGGGGAGAGCTCCATATAAACATCCACAAAACTAATGAATCATCATCATCATCCTTTCAAGCCCTCCTTTAAATTCATTTTAAGCAATCCCTACCAAAAAAAAAAAAAAAAAAAAAAAAAACCAACCCTGACAAAAATTAAGGTTCCTGATGTGCTGAGACCACTCCCTATCATGCTACCCATCACCATCTGCTGCTCCTTGCTTTATACTAAGGTGTGATCTACACCGCCACACTGGGTCGACATGAAATACTGAAGTTACATAACTAGTGTATCTCATGTTGACGTACTTGTGTACACAGCACAGCGTCTTCACAATGCTACATTGACAGGAGAGCATCTCCCCTTGACACTGCCTTCTGCCTTTCAAGGAGGTGGACTAATGAGGCCATGGGAGAGTGCTCTCCCA